>VDFB02360324.1:23174-517726 GCA_007258455.2 Sequoia sempervirens
AGGAGAAAGGACATCATGGCTACCAGAGGTTTGAATGAGAAAGAAGAACAAATGAGGAATGCTCTTTTCCAAACTAGATGAAAATGCTCTTTTCCAAACCAGATGCAAATGCAAAGGTAAGATATGTAAGGTACTGATTGATTCAGGTTCATTAGATAATGTTGTCTCAGAGGAAATGGTTGAAAAATTGCATTTGACAAGGCTAAAACATGAATCACCTTACTAGGCATATTGGGTAAATAGTAATTAGCATGTTGTGGTTTGAGAGCAAGCTTTTGTAGATTTTCAGATTGGTCCTTATAATGATGTTGTACTATGTGATATAATGCCTATAAGAGATTGTCATATGATACTAGGAAGGGTTTGGCAATTTGATATATTTTCTATGCATGATGGGAGGCTTAATATGTATACAATTGAAAAGGATGGGAAAAGGTATACTTTGAGTTGTTTGTAGGAAGAAGGGACACAAAGGAGGATAGGAATGTGTGGAAAAAGAGAGCTGCTGGAACAAAAGGAACTAGGGTGCAAGGAAGAGGCAAAAGGGCATAGCATAGATCCAATGAAGAAAGCAAAACACCATGAGGAAGCATTGAGGGAAATAGAGAAAGTGAAGGACAGAAGTGAAAAGACCCTAAAGGCACAAGAAAAGGATGGAGAATGTGATGAAGGAAAAGTTGCAGTCACCACCTGTGAAAGGATTGCTGAGACAGCATGGGTAACAACAGATTCAAAGTTGAAGTGTGTAAAGGATGATGAGAAAGGAAGAAGCAAGAGTGAAATGACCTTGAGAGGGAATGGTAAGCTTGAAGGGTGTTTCAAAGATAAAGGACAGGTAGAAGTTTGTTCATTAAAGGATAATGGTGTTCTAGGGTAGACACCCATGAAGAATATAGTGGTACATAAAGTTGAGACAGGGTATTGTGAGAAGAAGGTGCTTGGGACAGAGGTCCTAAGAAGAGAAGATGAGATCAAAGAGAATGAAGGTGAGTTACTTGAACAAAAGAAACTTTGGCATAATGGAGCCACAAGGGAAGATCAGTGTTGTCCACTGTTTGGGAAAGAGCACGAGATGCAGCAAAAGGTTGGAGGTGAGGATGGCAGACCCAAGGATAAAGAGGTCTTGGAAACTGAGAAAATGAAGAATGGGGAAGTGACTAAAAATGAAAATGATGAGAGGAATGAAAGAAGTCTTGAAAGACTTGAAGGTGATGAAAAGATCATGGTTGGGATGGTTTTGTGTCCTTTAAGGATGAGAGAAGATAAAAGATAGTCAAGCATTGCAAAAATAGTGAGTTGTGACACTGAAAACACAGAGGTAGAAGAAGAATATGGGTTGAAGATGAATGGGAATGAGTGCCAAAGGAAATGGAAAGTGATGAAGAGAAGGTTGGTTGTGACAAAATAATGTAAGAGCATAGGAGATGAAGGACAAATGGATAGTATTCTTGAAGTTGATAGGACCAAAGTCCTTGGAATGGAATCTCAGAGATCTAAGATAAATAGTCAAATAGTTAATAAGTCTGAAAATACAGTGCATGCCATGAAGGTAGTGATGGTAGAAGTCAAGGGTCTGATACAAGACTTGAGAGTAGGTGATGAACAGGTTGTGGAAGTCAGGGAAAAGATAGTAAGCTATGAAGATTGGCAGAAAATAGTGAAAGAGACTATGAAAGAGTTTGGAGAGTCTATAGGAGTTGAGCAAAGGTTGGTCACCATGAGAGGTGAAGGAAATATGGTAAAGGTTTTGCAGAGAGTTGCAATAAGGATAGAGGCTAGGATTGAGAGGTTGAAGGTGCTAGGCCAGGGAATGGCTAAGAGGAGACAATGTGTATGGTCTCCAACTGAGTTGGAGAAGAGAGGAAAATCTGAGATTGGGACAATGAGTTGTCCTTGGTTGCTGAGTTTAGTAATCAGGTTGTTGTATGCTATTGAGACAAGGGATCCAAGCATAATTCATTTGAGTGCAGGTGTGAAGTGGAAGGATAAGGGGCTGAAAGTGAAGGGAATCACTAATTTGTTCATCCTTCTGATAGTGGTCAGACCAAAGGTTAAAATGAAAGTGGCAGGGAAAAATGCAGATTATGTTGCAGATAATAGAATTGAGGGGCAGAACTACATGTATAATTGGCCAAGGCTCATGAAAGAGCATGGAAAAGATACATTAATGCATGGTTGTTTCAGTTTGTGTATTGAATTTTTGTTTGTAGGTTTTAATGAAGACAAAATGCAGCAAGAAGATTCTTTTGAGCAGGATCAAGCGTGGCAAGGTGAAGACAAAGCAAAGTATGAAGGGTATAAAGTCCCTTGGAGGAAGATTTCCATGCAGGTGACTTGGAGCAGGTTTGAAGGGATTGTGAAGAGAATTGGAGAAAACCTATGGAGTGATTTATGGGGCATAAATTTTTTGTACCCGGGGAGTATGGTGCAGGAGCACCTAAAAACATGTAATTGCAAAGTGCATTCTATGAGGGTTAGTCTAGGAGTTAGTGATAGTATGAGTAATTTTTGTGTTACATGAGACCACTCATGATGTAATAAGGTTAAAATGAGCCATTTAATGTAGGTTTGAGTCTTTAGAAGGAATTCTAAGTTGAAAATCTTAAGTTAATTATTAGTAAACAATGCATAATTAGCAATGTAAAGGGTTAAAATCCTCTTAAAGAAAGGTGGTTAGGTGGTTATAGGAATTGGAGGAGGTTATTGAAGGTATATTTGGTTGATTCCATCATTGTAAACACAATTTTGAAGATCTTGAATGAAAAAAACTCAGTTTTGCTTTGAAACTATGCTCTTTTTTCGTATTTCCTGAATTTTGCTTGGCTGGAACAGTCCGTACAAATCTAGATCTTGGTTGAAGGCTGACATGGATTGTTAGGGAACTGATTCTACTTTCAAATGCTTTAGGTTTGATTAAAAATCATTAATTTTGGAGTGAGTTATCTCTATTTTCTTGAAACTGCCCTGTTTTGGTGTAAATTGGTGGTTTGAGAGTAATAAAATGAGTTTTTAGGGCATTCCACCTACTGTAGCAATTGTAACTCCGTGGAATGACCCCATTTGTTGTAAAATAGGTTTCCAAATTATTTTCAAGTTAGAGGAAGTGTGTTTGTGGGTTTTGGGTGTTGCCCTAGGTTGAATTTGGGTGATTTTCCTTGTGAAAGTAAGGAACTAAAGGATGGTTTATGAGTTTTTTGGAAGAAATAACATATTAAATGAAGTTTGAAGCTTTTGCAAGCATAATTATGAGTGTTGAATAGGTGGCAGGGTCTGGAAAGGCCTGGAGGTATGATTTACAATAAACCCTCCTTTTGAAGGCCTAGAATCAAGGGTTTTAAGGTTTGCCATGTTGGAAGAGTTATTTCTAGAAACTAGTGGTGGATTTAGTAGTTTTTGGGCATTTTAATTTCCTCCCCAAGGTTTCATAAGGTTTGGTAGAGTTTAAAGAGTACCTTCTTTGTAAAAGTGGGCTAATCAACTAGCCTTTTCCATGGCAGGAGTATTGGATCTTTGAATTTGTCCAAAAGAGTTGATATTGGTTTTCATGTATGTTGTATAAATTTCAAAAGGGTATCTTAATCATCCTTTAGTTTTTTAGGTGTTTTGGAAAATATTGGTGAAAACGCCTAAACTAAGTTTGCACTGAAACTGGGGTTTAGGAGTGAAATTGGGAAATTGTGCTTATGATGATTGTTGAACTTGGAAGACTAGTTGAATTACTTTATATGATCATTTTAATCTTTCTAGATGCCTCTTGAAGGCAGGTTGCCAATTTGAGTAAGGTTGAGTCTCCTAACTCTGCATCAGAGTGGTATCAGAGCGAGGAAGTAGATCTCTTAAAGATTGAAGGAGAAAGGACATCATGGCTACCAGAGGTTTGAATGAGAAAGAAGAACAAATGAGGAATGCTCTTTTCTAGACCAGATGAAAATGCAAAGGTAAGATATGTAAGGTACTGATTGATTCAGGTTCATTAGATAATGTTGTCTTAGGGGAAATGGTTGAAAAATTACATTTGACAAGGCTAAAACATGAATCACCTTACAAGGCATATTGGGTAAATAGTAATCAGCATGTTGTGGTTCGAGAGCAAGCTTTTGTAGATTTTTAGATTGGTCCTTATAATGATGTTGTACTATGTGATATAATGCCTATAAGAGATTGTCATATGATACTAGGAAGGGTTTGGCAATTTGATAGATTTGTTGTTCATGATGGGAGGCTTAATATGTATACAATTGAAAAGGATGGGAAAAGGTATACTTTGAGTTGTTTGCAGGAAGAAGGGACACAAAGGAGGATAGGAATGTGTGGAAAAAGAGAGCTGCTGGAACAAAAGGAACTAGGGTGCAAGGAAGAGGCAAAAGGGCATAGCATAGATCCAATGAAGAAAGAAAAACACCATGAGGAAGCATTGAGGAAAATAGAGTAGTTTGAAGACACAAGGGAAATAGAGAAAGTGAAGGACAAAAGTGAAAAGACCCTGAAGGCGTGAGAAAAGGATGGAGAATGTGATGAAGGAAAAGTTGCAGTCACCACCTGTGAAAGGATTGCTGAGACAGCATGGGTAACAGCAGATTCAAAGTTGAAGTGTGTAAAGGATGATGAGAAAGGAAGAAGCAAGAGTGAAATGACCTTGAGAGGGAAAGGTAAGCTTGAAGGGTGTTTCAAAGATAAAGGACAGGTAGAAGTTTGTTCATTAAAGGATAATGGTGTTCTAGGGCAGACACCCATGAAGAATATAGTGGTACATAAAGCTGAGATAGGGTATTGTGAGAAGAAGGTGCTTGGGACAGAGGTCCTAAGAAGAGAAGATGAGATCAAAGAGAATGAAGGTGAGTTACTTGAACAAAAGAAACTTTGGCATAATGGAGCCACAAGGGAAGAAGAGTGTTGTCCACTATTTGGGAAAGAGCACGAGATGCAGCAAAAGGTTGAAGGTGAGGATGGCAGACCTAAGGATAAAGAGGTCTTGGAAACTGAGAAAATGAAGAATGAGAAAGTGACAAAAAAGGAAAATGATGAGAGGAATGAAAGAAGTCTTGAAAGGCTTGAAGGTGATGAGAAGATCATGGTTGGGATGGTTTTGTGTCCTTTAAGGATGAGAGAAGATAAAAGACAGTCAAGCATTGCAAAAATAGTGAGTTGTGACACTGGAAACACAGAGGTAGAAGAAGAATATGGGTTGAAGATAAATGGGAATGAGTGCCAAAGGAAATGGCAAGTGATGAAGAGAAGGTTGGTTGTGAAAAATCAATGTAAGAGCATAGGAGATGAAGGACAAATGGATAGTATTCTTGAAGTTGATAGGACCAAAGTCCTTGAAATGGAATCTCAGAGATCTGAGATAAACAGTCAAGAAGTTAATAAGTCTGAAAATACAGTGCAGGCTATGAAGGTAGTGATGGTAGAAGCCAAGGGTCTGATACAAGGCCTGAGAGTAGGTGATGAGCAGGTTGTGGAAGTCAGGGAAAAGACAGTAAGCTATGAAGATTGGCAGAAAACAGTGCAAGAGACTATGGAAGAGTTTGGAGAGTCTATAGGAGTTGAGCAGAGGTTGGTCACCATGAGAGGTGAAGAACATATGGCAAAGGTTTTGCAGAGAGTTGCAATAAGGACAGAGGCTAGGATTGAGAGGTTGAAGGTGCTAGGCCAGGGAATGGCTAAGAGAAGACAGTGTGTGTGGTCTCCAACTGAGTTGGAGAAGAGAGGAAAATCTGAGATTGGGACAGTGAGTTGTCCTTGGTTGCTGAGTTTAGCAATTAGGCTATTGTATGCTATTGAGACAAGGGATCCAAGCATAATTCATTTGAGTGCAGGTGTGAAGTGGAAGGATAAGGGGCTGAGAGTGAAGGGAATCACTGATTTGTTCATCCTTCTGACAGTGGTCAGACCAAGGGTTAAAATGAAAGTGGAAGGGAAAAATGCAGATTATGTTGCAAATAATAGAATTGAAGGGTAGAACTACATGTATAATTGGCCAAGGCTCATGGAAGAGCATGAAAAAGAGACACTAATGCATGGTTGTTTCAGTTTGTGTATTGAATTTTTGTTTGCAGGTGTTAATGAAGACAAAAGGCAGCAAGTAGATTCATTTGAGTAGGATCAAGCATGGCAAGGTGCAGTCAAAGCAAAGTATGAAGGTATAAAGTCCCTTGGAGGAAGATTTCCATGCAGGTGACTTGGAGTAGGTTTGAAGGGATTATGCAGAGAGTTGGAGAAAACCTTTGGAGTAATTTATGGGGCATAAATTTTTTGTAACCGGGAAGTATGGTGCAGGAGCACCTAAAAAACATGTAATTGCAAAGTGCATTCTATGAGGGCTAGTCTAGGAGTTAGTGATAGTATGAGTAATGTTGTGCTAAATGAGGTCCATGAGACCACTCATTATGTAATAAGGTTCAAATGAGCCATTTAATGTAGGTTTGAGTCTTTAGAAGGAATTCTAAGTTGAAAATCTTAAGTTAATTATTAGTAAACAATGCATAATTAGCAATGTAAAGGGTTAAAATCCTCTTAAAGAAAGGTGGTTAGGTTATTATAGGCATTGGAGGAGGTTATTGAAGGTATATTTGGTTGATTCCATCATTGTAAACACAATTTTTGAAGATCTTGAATGAAAAAACTTAGTTTTGCTTTGAAACTACGCTCTTTTTTTGGTATTTCCTGAATTTTGCTTGGATGAAACAGTCTGTACAAATCTAGATCTTGGTTGAAGGCTGACATGGAATGTTAGGGCACTGATTCTACTTTCAAATACTTCAGGTTTGATTGAAAATCATTAATTTTGGAGTGAGTTATCTCTATTTTGCTGAAACTGCCCTGTTTTGGTGTAAATTGGGGTTTGAGAGTAATAAAATGAGTTTTTAGGGCATTCCACCTACTGTAGCAATTGTAACTCAGTGGAATGACCCCATTTTTTTGTAAAATAGGTTTCCAAATAATTTTATGGCAGAGGAAGTGTGTTTGTGGGTTTTGGGTGTTGCCCTAGGTTGAATTTGGGTGATTTTCCTTGTGAAAGTAAGGAACTAAAGGATGGTTTATGAGATTTTTGGAAGAAATAAGATATGAAATGAATTTTGAAGCTTTTTTAGGCATAATTATGAGTGTTTGAATAGGTGGCAGGGTCTGGAAAGGCCTGGAGGTATGATTTACAATAAACCCTCCTTTTGAGGGCCTAGAATCAAGGGTTTTAGGGTTTGCCATGTTGGAAGAGTTATTTCTGGAAACTAGTGGTGGATTTAGTAATTTTTGGGAATTTGAATTGCTTCCCCAAGGTTTCATAAGGTTTGGTGGAGTTTAAAGGGTACCTTCTTTGTAAAAGTGGGCTAATCCACTAACCTTTTCAATGGCAGGAGTATTGTATCTTTGAATTTGTCCAAAAGAGTTGATATTGGTTTTCCTGTATGTTGTATAACTTTCAAAAGGGTATCTTAATCATCCTTGATTTTGTTAGGTGTTTTGGAAAATATTGGTGAAAATGACTAAACTAGGTTTGCACTGAAACTGGGGTTTATGAGTGAAATTGGGAAATTGTGCTTCTGATGATTGTTGAACTTGGAAGACTGGTTGAATTACTTTATATGATCATTTTAATCTTTCTAGAAGCCTCTTGAAGGCAGGTTGCCAATTTGATTAAGGTTGAGCCTCCTGACTCTGCATCAGAGTGGTATCAGAGTGAGGAAGTAGATCTCTTAAAGATTGAAGGAGAAAGGACATCATGGCTACCAGAGGTTTGAATGAGAAAGAAGAACAAATGAGGAATGCTCTTTTCCAAACTAGATGAAAATGAAAAGGTAAGGTATGTAAGGTACTGATTGATTCAGGTTCATTAGATAATGTTGTCTCAGAGGAAATGGTTGAAAATTTGCATTTGACAAGGCTAAAACATGAATCACCTTACAAGGCATATTGGGTAAATAGTAATCAGCATGTTGTGGTTCGAGAGCAAGCTTTTGTAGATTTTTAGATTGGTCCTTATAATGATGTTGTACTATGTGATATAATGCCTATAACAGATTGTCATATGATACTAGGAAGGGTTTGGCAATTTGATAGATTTGTTGTTCATGATGGGAGGCTTAATATGTATACAATTGAAAAGGATGGGAAAAGGTATACTTTGAGTTGTTTGCAGGAAGAAGGGACACAAAGGAGGATAGGAATGTGTGGAAAAAGAGAGCTGCTGGAACAAAAGGAACTAGGGTGCGAGGAAGAGGCAAAAGGGCATAACATATATCCAATGAAGAAAGCAAAACACCATGAGGAAGCATTGAGGAAAACAGAGCAATTTGAAGACACAAGGGAAACAAAGAAAGTGGAGGACAGAAGTGAAAAGACCCTGAAGGCATGAGAAAAGGATGGAGAATGTGATGAAGGCAAAGTTGTAGTCACCACCTGTGAAAGGATTGCTGAGACAACATGGGTAACAACAAATTCAAAGTTGAAGTGTGTAAAGGATGATGAGAAAGGAAGAAGCAAGAGTGAAATGACCTTGAGAGGGAGAGGTAAGCTTGAAGGGTGTTTCAAGATAAAGAACAGGTAGAAGTTTGTTCATTAAAGGATAATGGTGTTCTAGGGTAGACACCCATGAAGAATACATTGGTACATAAAGCTGAGATAGGGTATTGTGAGAAGAAGGTGCTTGGGACAAAGGTCCTAAGAAGAGAAGATGAGATCAAAGAGAATGAAGGTGAGTTACTTGAACAAAAGAAACTTTGGCATAATGGTGCCACAAGGGAAGAAGAGTGTTGTCCACTGTTTGGGAAAGAGCATGAGATGCAGCAAAAGGTTGGAGGTGAGGATGGCAGACCCAAGGATAAAGAGGTCTTGGAAATTGAGAAAATGAAGAATGGGGAAGTGACTAAAAATGAAAATGATGAGAGGAATGAAAGAAGTCTTGAAAGACTTGAAGGTGATGAAAAGATCATGGTTGGGATGGTTTTGTGTCCTTTAAGGATGAGAGAAGATAAAAGATAGTCAAGCATTGCAAAAATAGTGAGTTGTGACACTGAAAACACAGAGGTAGAAGAAGAATATGGGTTGAAGATGAATGGGAATGAGTGCCAAAGGAAATGGAAAGTGATGAAGAGAAGGTTGGTTGTGACAAAATAATGTAAGAGCATAGGAGATGAAGGACAAATGGATAGTATTCTTGAAGTTGATAGGACCAAAGTCCTTGGAATGGAATCTCAGAGATCTAAGATAAATAGTCAAATAGTTAATAAGTCTGAAAATACAGTGCATGCCATGAAGGTAGTGATGGTAGAAGTCAAGGGTCTGATACAAGACTTGAGAGTAGGTGATGAACAGGTTGTGGAAGTCAGGGAAAAGATAGTAAGCTATGAAGATTGGCAGAAAATAGTGAAAGAGACTATGAAAGAGTTTGGAGAGTCTATAGGAGTTGAGCAAAGGTTGGTCACCATGAGAGGTGAAGGAAATATGGTAAAGGTTTTGCAGAGAGTTGCAATAAGGATAGAGGCTAGGATTGAGAGGTTGAAGGTGCTAGGCCAGGGAATGGCTAAGAGGAGACAATGTGTATGGTCTCCAACTGAGTTGGAGAAGAGAGGAAAATCTGAGATTGGGACAATGAGTTGTCCTTGGTTGCTGAGTTTAGTAATCAGGTTGTTGTATGCTATTGAGACAAGGGATCCAAGCATAATTCATTTGAGTGCAGGTGTGAAGTGGAAGGATAAGGGGCTGAAAGTGAAGGGAATCACTAATTTGTTCATCCTTCTGATAGTGGTCAGACCAAAGGTTAAAATGAAAGTGGCAGGGAAAAATGCAGATTATGTTGCAGATAATAGAATTGAGGGGCAGAACTACATGTATAATTGGCCAAGGCTCATGAAAGAGCATGGAAAAGATACATTAATGCATGGTTGTTTCAGTTTGTGTATTGAATTTTTGTTTGTAGGTTTTAATGAAGACAAAATGCAGCAAGAAGATTCTTTTGAGCAGGATCAAGCGTGGCAAGGTGAAGACAAAGCAAAGTATGAAGGGTATAAAGTCCCTTGGAGGAAGATTTCCATGCAGGTGACTTGGAGCAGGTTTGAAGGGATTGTGAAGAGAATTGGAGAAAACCTATGGAGTGATTTATGGGGCATAAATTTTTTGTACCCGGGGAGTATGGTGCAGGAGCACCTAAAAACATGTAATTGCAAAGTGCATTCTATGAGGGTTAGTCTAGGAGTTAGTGATAGTATGAGTAATTTTTGTGTTACATGAGACCACTCATGATGTAATAAGGTTAAAATGAGCCATTTAATGTAGGTTTGAGTCTTTAGAAGGAATTCTAAGTTGAAAATCTTAAGTTAATTATTAGTAAACAATGCATAATTAGCAATGTAAAGGGTTAAAATCCTCTTAAAGAAAGGTGGTTAGGTGGTTATAGGAATTGGAGGAGGTTATTGAAGGTATATTTGGTTGATTCCATCATTGTAAACACAATTTTGAAGATCTTGAATGAAAAAAACTCAGTTTTGCTTTGAAACTATGCTCTTTTTTCGTATTTCCTGAATTTTGCTTGGCTGGAACAGTCCGTACAAATCTAGATCTTGGTTGAAGGCTGACATGGATTGTTAGGGAACTGATTCTACTTTCAAATGCTTTAGGTTTGATTAAAAATCATTAATTTTGGAGTGAGTTATCTCTATTTTCTTGAAACTGCCCTGTTTTGGTGTAAATTGGTGGTTTGAGAGTAATAAAATGAGTTTTTAGGGCATTCCACCTATTGTAGCAATTGTGACTCGGTGGAATGACCCCATTTGTTGTAAAATAGGTTTCCAAATTATTTGCAGGTCAGAGGAAGTGTGTTTGTGGGTTTTTGGTGTTGCCCTAGGTTGAATTTGGGTGATTTTCCAGAAAATATGAACCAGCGATGGTTTACAGTTTTTGAAGAAATAGTTAGAATAGAAGTTTGAAAGCTTCAGCAAAAGTATTAATATGAGCGGCATCGTGTGGCAGGGTCTGGAAAGGTTTGGAGGTATGATTTACAATAAACCCTCCTTTTGAAGGCCTAGAATCAAGGGTTTTAGGCTGTGCTATGTTGGAAGAGTGATTTCTGGAAAATAGTGGTGGATTTAGTAGTTTTTGGGCATTTTAATTGCTGCCCCAAGGTTTCATAAATTTTGGTGGAGTTTAAAGGGTACTTTCTTTGTAAAAGTGGGCTAATCCACTAAATTCTTCATGGCGTAGAGTATTGACTTTGACTTATCCAAAAGAGTTGATATTGGTTTCCATGTTGTAAGGTAACTTGAAAAGCGGTACTTAATCATCCCGATTTTAGTGTTTCTGGAAATAGGTGGAAAATGCTCAGTAGGTTTGCGCGAAATTCAAAAACTGGTTTAGGAGTGAAATTGGGAAATTGAAGTCATGATTGCTGGAATTGAAGACTGAAGTTGAATTTACAAACCGCAAATCACGTGAGTATAATTTATGATTAAACCAACCGACATAAATCAATCACGTATATATCCATGTCGTGAACCCCGCTCTATATAACTTCCCTTTATTATTAACCCGACTGCCTTCCAACCGCGCCCCGCATTTGGTCTTCCTATTCATCCGCTAGATGCCACATCGTGATAGTCTCTTACTCGTTAACAAATGAATGTATCGCAGCATCTCTATGGAGATTATTCGGTCAGTTGTCTCACCGATGCCATTATAGATTCCCACGATGTCACAAAGAGACTCTGATATTTAAGTAACATTCTATTCGAGCTCTCAAGGAGTTACAACCGAGACACCGCGGTCTTTCGCACTCATCGCAGATTCTACTCAGGAGATCATAGCGAGTCACCAAAGGTATACCGAAGACACAAGTCACATCGAGCTCCAAAAGATAGTCGGCAAGACATATCGATATCGCCAAGAGGTTTCTTCGAGACATAAAGGTTACCCCGAAGTGTTCACCCATCACCAAGACATTTCCCTTCACTGAGAGAACATACCGATCTCCACATGTTACCCCAAAGACTCCAACATAAAACAATGTCGGCGAGACCTGTAGCTCTCGCTAAGACTACTCACCGAGCTCTATGACTTACCTCGAAAGCTTCATCTGTCGCCAAGAGTTATACCGAAGATCCCACAAGATGTTCTTGTCAATGAGACCATCAACATTCACTAAGACATCTTCCCAGGACCAAGAGTTACCCCGATAGCCATTGGCTATCGGCAAGACATTCACCATCGCTAAGAGGTTTCTCTAACCGCTTTGAGTTACACTGAAGAACATTTGGATGTGTCCCCATCGGCATGAATTTCTCCGTTCGCTAGGACTTCTCACTGAGCCATATGTTACGGCGAAGACACTAGTTGTATTCCTATCGGCGAGACATTAGCTTTCGCTAAGACACTTCACCGAGCCATCGTGTTACACCAAAGATCATGGTTGCCAAGAGTCTCCCCGAAATACGATTGAATGGCCTGTCGGCTAGAGGTCTCCCGAGCACTATGAGGTCATAACGAATACACTATGTCATAGCAATAGACTCCACAATGCAACCTTTTGGCAAGACATTTGCAAGGTCACAATGACCTGTTCAAAACATAATGAATCAAGCTGCTAGTCAGCTAGACAATGAAGATGTCACACCGACTTAGCTCTAATGGAGGTTTCAGCCTGTATAGTTTGAGGCACATATTTCCAACATAAACAATAGCAAAAGACCCAATATAACATCTTAGACCACTTGGGGAATACACCTGCTCAAATATCTATTCTTAGGTTACTTGGTATATCCCCTAAGCACAAAGTTATTATGGACAAAGCATTGTAAGACACCTCTCTATCGACTGATGTTGATTTCAGTCAATTCTAGGAAATGGTGGGATACATAGCCAACACCCACCACATCACCTTTTTTGACCAAGACTTCTCATCACAAAATCCCAACCATAACGACCCCTTGCACCTAGAAATCTACATTAACAAACATAAAATCAGACAAGTCCTAGTAGATGGTGGAGCTAGATTGAATATTTGCACTCTAAAATTGGTTACGACATTGGGTTTCTCTGAAGCTTGTGTGGATATAGAAAAGTGTATTATCATAAAATATTATGATGATCAAGAGCACTCTTCCAAGGGTATCATATCACTACACATTAGAGTTGGGCTTGCTATACTAGATACCACATTTTGAGTATTGGACTTGGATCTCCCTTATAATTTCCTCCTTGGTCAACCATGGATTCATGCTATGAAGTTCGTTCCATCCGCGTACCATCAATGCTTGAAGTTTCCCTACAATGGTATCAAAATCACAATAGTCAGCAGTCCTAATCCTTTATAATATTGCAACAACCTAAGAGGAACACCAAAACAACAAGTGCCAATAAATTGGTAGGCTTCATCATCCGCTTCATCCCATTATATTGATCCCTCCACTTTAAACAAAGCATCCACTTCCAAAACTCCATCGTCCAATCCTAAGATCTAGGTTCAAGATAAGGGGTGTGGTGAGTATCATATGAAGACATTCTATTGTGTTAGTCAACTACCTGCATCTCTAAAATTATATGGTAAGTCATCATCATTCAAAAAGGAACCCAAGGTCACTATTTGATCATCTCCTACCACAACCTTTACAAAATAGGGAGAGTTGAGTAAAGAAGCTATCAACGAAGAGGACATCACCACATGGTTATACAAGGAAGAAGAAGACATCAAACCCAAGCAACTCCCAATTGACCAGTATGGAAAGGGATTCAAAATCATGAATTGAAAAGGTTATGATGAACACAACGGACTTGGATTAAAAAAAATGGGATGAAAAAACCTTTGCTACTATCTAAGTGACCAAAGAACTTAGGCTTTGGGTTCAAACCATTAAAAGTGAAAGCTCCTAGTACTAAGGTATCTTCGACTGAGGAAGTGAATGCTTCAAAATATATCAATACATCTAAGGAATACCACACCGAGACTGATTACAATGAGTGGGAGTGGGACTCTTACACATCCAATGACTATGAATTAGTTGAGACATTTCAAGAACTTGACTTATCCAACCATTCAACCAAAGGAAAAGTTTGGATTGAGATCCTGGCAACACTTCCATTTTCACTCTATCCACCCATTCATTGAATCTTGAAAATACTGATGATAGCATGCCTCTAGTATACTTGCAATTGATAGATTAGGACCAACAAGGAGAACCCATCTTAGACGTATTTGAAAAAAATAAAGCAATCGATGAGTTTATGGGATTATGTAAAGGAATTCCCTATGGAGATCATAAATTTGGATTTACCATAGATCTTGATAACATTACCTACTTTGGGGAGTCTATCCACCCCTCTAGTCACAAAAGTGAAAATGATAAAATAAAAAAAGAAAGGTCTCTAGGTGAAAATCGAAAGGTGCCTCTAGACCGAGAAAAAGTAAAAATAAAGGACACATCCAAGGGTGAAAACCTCTCTAAGGTTCCCAAGGATGGAGGGTTGGACTTACTTCCCATAAACCAAGAGAAATTGCCCATGCTAGTGGAAAATTATATGGAAGTGAACACAGGCAAGGATGAAAATCCTAAGATTGTCCACTTTGTAGCATCATTGACAAAGACAAAACAACCAGAGTTTCGTGCTTTCTTCATAGAGAGACAAATAAATTTTTCTTGGTCTTACACTGACATGCCTGGTCTAGATCCTGAGTTATTTTTATATCACTTTCCATTCTTTCCCAATGCTAAACCAATCAAGAAAAAACTCAGAAAAATGCATCCTCAAATTGCCCTATTGGTCAAGGTTGAGTTAAATAAGTTATCAGATGTTGGATTCATTCAATCTATCAATTATGTAGAGTGTATTTCTAATCTAGTACCAGTGACCAATCCAATAGGAGGAATCTGCATATGTATAGGTTTCTAATACTTAAACAAGGCATGTTTAAAAGATAACTTTCCCTTACCAAATATTGGCATCATAGTGGAATTAACAATAGGCTACGAGATGTTATCCCTTATGGATGGTTTCTTGAGATACAATCAAATCAAGATAGCCCTGACCAGCACATGACAACCTTCATATGTCATTTGGGAACATATTATTGGAACATCATGCCTTTTGGATTGACTACACATGGCGCCATGTGAAGCCTTGTGAGAAGTGCCTTGTATTCTTCTACATTGTTGGTACAAGAGAGGTACATGATGGTATATGTGGAGCCCACTCTAGTGGTCCTACTCTATCTAAGAAGATCATGCATGTTGGATACTATTGGTCCACGATGGATCGTGATGCATACCATTTTGTCAAGAAATTTTGATAGTGTTAGATTCATGGAGACCTTATACATGCACCAGCTCAAGAACTACAACCGTTCACATCACCATGGCCCTTTGCCCAATGTGGACTTGAAATCATAGGTAAAATCCATCCCATATCATCTAATGGCCATAATTTTATTATCACAATGATTGAGTACTTTACCAAATGGAATGAAGGTATTCCCATTACATACATTATTGGAAAACAAATATCTAAATTCATCCTCAATTACATCATTTGTCGGTATGGTGTTCCATAGTCCATGATCACTAATAATGGTCATCTCTTTAAGAACCAAGATGTCCACTAGTTATGTGAGAAATTCCATATCTAGCATCACTTTGCCACCCCATACTACCCACAAGGTAATGGCCAAGCCGAGGCGTCTAACAAAACCATCATCAAAATTCTCAAAAAGACTGTCAATGACACTAGCTATGATCAACACCTTCAACTCAATCCTACCTTATGGGCCTACCACACTAGTATCTACACTCCCACAGGAGCCACACCATATTCCTTAGTCTTTGGTTTTGAGGCCATTTACCTATCAAGGATGAGTTTCCTTCCTTGAGGATATCCAAGCAAGTGCTTATTAATCTAGAGAATAATATTGTGTATCCATACTGCATGAGTTGGAATTGTTATATGAGTGAAGATAAAATGCATTAGTCCATCTATAATCTTATCAAAATCATCTTCATTGCAGCTATAATAAGAAGGTTTTGGTCTGACACTTTGAAATTAGTGACTTGGTATTCATGGAAAATCCCAAGAATCAAGCAAAGACAGAGAAGCCATGCAAGTTTAAACCTAATTGGTTTTTTCCATTCATCGTCACATCAGTCTACAGATCAAGAGCCTATCAACTTTCAACTCCTGAGTGTGAACCATTGTCATAACCTATCAATAGTTTGCACTTGTGCAAATTCCACACCTAGCTTCAAAGAGCCATGTCAAAACCTAAAAAATTAAAAAAAAAAAAAAAATCAAGAAAATAGTAAAGATAAATAATTCATCCAATAGTGAAAATCACTTCGGTGGTGCTTTGGATAAGTACCATGGTGAAAACTTGGTAAATAGGCACCATGTGTAGTCAATCTTTGCTCCATCATCTACCATCATTCTATATGGTTTTCACCTCTCATAATAATTCTCCTTCATGATTTTCACGTCATCCATAATAATGCTTTGTTGTCCTTCCCATAGCTTGGAATGATTGACATTATGTGTCCTTTTTCCTTCCATATCCACCTGCAATAAAGCTTATCCCATTCCACCCCTAATAAATTGCTCCTATACTTGACTGGGGGAAAGTAATTAACTCATTTCTTCAATGGATCTTACACTTGATAGTGGAGGTCATTATATCAATCCAAAAAAATCATAAAATGTCAAAAATCCAAAAATATCAAAACATTCCAAAAATCCAAAAAAATAAAAATATGTCAAAACACAAAACATTGAAATAACCTTCAAAAATCCTAAAAATAGAGTTAGAGTCAATCATGTCAGTCAAATTCAGTCAAACTACGTTGCATCTACGTGTATAACATAAGTAAGGCCATCGATCCATGATCCCCCAAGGCACTAGGTTAGTCCTTTAGGTTTTGTCAAATAAGGTCAATCATGAGTCAATCCATAATAAATAAAATAAAGTCAAGTTCATCAAACTACAAGGTCTCTACACATTGTTATGTATGCAAGGCCATCTTTGGTGAGCCCCTGAGGCCTTAGGTTGGTCCCTTAGGGTTTTTTAAGTTGTTCAATATCCATACCATAATAAATCAAACATTTTCATCAGATGCAAATAGTCATTTAAACCTCAAACAAATCACTAAACAACAAGACAAACTATCCAACAAGTCTTCAAATCAAACTGGTCAATCACCTAATCAGTCAAACATCAAAACATCAAACTTGTCAATCAATGGTCTTATAAAAGAGGTGGAATTTTTGAAACCAGACTCGACATATTATACAACTTGAGTCAATTTTTGAAACTAGACCTGGCCTTATCATTTGTCTTGTACAGGATGCATCCTTCTTGAAACTAGACATCGTCATAAATCAATTTCGTCATTTTCCTTATACATGTAGCTACATGGTTGAAACCAGACTTGAAGTCACATACAACATGTTTCCTCTCCTAAAACCAATCATTTTCATTTAATCAACTCGTCAATCAATTAGTCAATCAAATATCAACAAACATTGGCAAATGATCTAAATGGTTGTTGACTTTGTTGGTCCAATTTGTCTTATGTATGGATTCATTTTCTTTTGGTCATGTTACTAGCTACCTTGAAGATGTCCCATGAAGGATTTAGAGGAGTGATTATGTCTCATGACCTATTTTTCTTTGGATTGTTGTTTGTGGATTGTCTTGACAAAAAGACTGGGCAACTTTGTTGTTAGTATGAGTCATGACATTCCTTGTTTGTTGAGTGTCTATTTTTGCAAGTGGATAACTTTGCACACTTTGTTCTATGTCATACCATGGTGTTTATTGTCTATTTGCTATATTTTAAATTCCCAATGATGATTAAATGCAAAGCCTAGCATATATCAAGCAAAATATCAATCTTTCTTTGTTTCCAATAATTCCATGCTAATATTTCCTCTTGCTAACATTTATTTTCATCAGTCCTTGCATTCATCCATATTTTCCTCTTGCTAACATTTATTTTGGCCAGTCCTTGCATTCATCCATTTTCCTATCAGGTACACTAGGGCATATTTTTGAATAGAATTTCTTTGACACAACGTGATAAACTTCATTGTATCAAAGAGGGGAAATATGTAGACACTAAAAAATGTCCTTCGCCTACAAACACCATTTTTCCTCATCAATCCCCTTTCTTCCCTAAATAATTGAATAATTTTAATTATTTGATTATTGTCTAAAGTCATATTCAAGTTTTGTTAATTAAATAATTTTAATTATTTAATTAATTCATTTCTTTCCTTTTATTTTTTATTTTTATTAATTAAATAAATTATATTTATTTAATTACGTCAGTAATGTCCCCTTTCTTCTATAATTAAATAAATTGTATTTATTTAATTAAATACCAATTTTTCCTTTCCCCTCACTTTTGAATTAAATCCTTATTTAATTGAAAAGTCAACTTTCCCTCTTCTTCTATAATTAAATAATTGTTTTAATTATTTAATTATTCACTTTTTTTGTGCCAACCTCTTTATCAGTGTCATTCTTATCTCTTCACATCTCATTCAATATCCACCCTTGATTGAATTATTTTATAATTTAATCTTAACCATCCATCCTTAACCAAGCCCTATCTTTTCCCTAATTTAGCCCTAACCCTATTTCATACCACATCTTTCAATCTTGTTTGTTAATTCATGTCAGATTGGATTTTAATCCTAGACCTTCATTCACATTTGGTTTTATATTAAAGAGATCTATCATTATCATTTCAATGTTGCTCAATGCAAGGAAATTCAAGGATACAAGTACAATCTTCAATATTTTGCTATCATTATCACTAGGCTTATTGTTGCATACTCAAAATTTGAGGGCAATCAAGCATATAAAGCAAGATGGAGAAGGACAATGGAGGTAAATCAACCATGGCATAGAGATATTGGTAATAATGCTTTATGTTTTATTTTTCTATGTTCATTTGTGCTTCATTGTTGGTTTAGGGGATCTAGGGTTTGAGTTTTGTTGGTTCATGCCTTTAACCTTGACTTTTCCCTATTCTATAGGGCTCATTTGAGGGATCCATATCCTTTCGTTTCTTTTGTGACCTAGTGAAGACCATATAAGACTTGCAACTTTTGAATTTTGAGACTTTTGGAATGAATGCAGCTAGGGATGAAGATGTAAGATGGTAATGACACTATGTTATGTTTTTGGATTTTCTTGATATAAGGATGCAAGATGGTAATGCATCTATGACCAAGCTTGGTATGCAAAGTGGTAATGAGACTATGACTATGCTTTGGGATTTGGATATGTAACTTTAAACCTTAAAAAGGGATGCTATGCAACCAATGATGAACCAAGGTGACAAATATAAATTCCAAGACCTCAAGATGATGAGAACCAAGATGACGATGATTGGATAAGAGGTGAACCTATACTAGACACATGAGTTTTAGGACTAGCCTAAGGATAAGATAGGTGAAATGTGATAAGGTCAAGACACTCAAATATGTGACTATGATGTAAACAATGGTCTAATAAGCCTCCTAATCTCAAGACTCAAAGATGATGGTGGATGAGCTAAGATGAAAAATACAAACTAGGAGATGCAAGCTAAGGAAAATGGTAAAATGCAATGGAAGGATTGACTAAACTAAACAAGTCTCAGATCTAGATATACAATCACTATCCTAAAGGAAACTAAAAGTTGGATGCACAAGTATTTCCTCGAAATTTTGACAATTGAGAGATGTGGTGTAGAACTAGTCAATTACGACACAATATCAGTCAATTGTGGTGCACAAACAAATGTGATTTTTTGGCTTCCTAGGATTTTTGACAGATGCAGTGTTATTTTTGACAATTGTGGTGTATTTCTAACATTTGTGGTGTTCTATTTGATAGTTGCAATTTTCTAGTTTTTGGTATCAATTTGATGTTTTCTAAATAGTTTTTCATTTTGGGAAATTTCTAGATTTGATCATTAAACACAACAAACACTTAGAAGATAGATTTGGATAATTTTGAATCTCTTAATTCTTAGTAAGCAAGTATTTTGTAAGTTTTCTTTTATAAAACTCTCTAGGCCTTGGTTCAAAAACAATGTAAGCAAGGACAACCTAACTTAGTAGTAATAGGGTTACCTACTAAAGTGGGCTTACCTCACCTTTTGGGTGATTTCAAATTTGAGAACAAGGAGTGTAACTAGGGTATGCCAAGGTCATGTACCACCATAACACCCCTTTCCTTGAAAGGATGAATCCCAAACATGGAACAGTGTCACGTCAACCAAGCACCAGAAGTGGTAAGTAAATTATCGTGATGACATGTTATCATGACGCACCACAATAGCAAATAACCAAAAAGGTCTTAGGATTCTGAAACAATGGTTCATAGTGGAGGAACTCCAAAGACCAGTGGGGCATAGACAGTGTTGGGAGACCAAAATCTCTAATCCACGTTCAAAATCACCTAGAACTGTAAGGCCCACCCCCTACACAAACAACTAGATTGAGCTCACCTTTTAGTTTTTTTCCCTTTTATATAGCATACTAGAGGTATATATGTTGGGGTTTGTTCCTTGGGGTGAAACTCCATACATAGGCCCATCCTACTCAAAATAAAAAAGTGCAAGCTTGTGTAATGCTCTTTCTTATCACCCAGGAATTGCACATAGTGCAAGGGGAGAGGATACTCAACACTATACTGTGTCACTATTTCTCATCACCCAAGGAACACACAGTGCAATGGGAGAGGATAATTTAGCTAAACATGCTTTTAGTAACTAACACACATGCATGCAAGTGCACAAAACACGAAAGACACTTTTTCTTTTTAAGCACCAATTCCAAATGTTCCTAATTTAGAAATTAAAAAACACAATGGAACCCTGTAAGAAATTTGATTAGTAGTTTAGTTCAAAGTCTTCTCAAAACATTTTCTACATAGTTGGAAATCAAATATTAGTAACCAAAAATCTCTGCCCTAGGGAATGCAAAAAGTAGAAAAGTGAAAAACTCAATTTTATACCCTCTTTTTCTTGACAGTTAGATACGATGCATAGAGGATCAAATGCGGCACACAGATGTATCACAACATCTAAAAAATGTGACACACCGAATGACAACTAAACTTCTGTACATGGCAACTACGATATACAAAGTGACAATTGCAGAATTTTAGGGCACAATTGTGGCGTATAAACCTGTAGCTAGAAAAACACAAAGATCTAACAAAAAATAAAATATGATGATGCAGATGATGTAATCAGTCTACTAAAATATCAAAAGAATAACCAAAACCTTATAAAATGATCAAAAATAGTAATGGTTGAATGATTATAAGATTTTCAAGATAACAGTCAATTGTGGTGTTCTAGGCAATAGATGCGGTGTGATAGACCTCACATGTGTTACACCGTACAATCATTATGATGTGCAAAGGCATAGATGTGTTGCACATGATGATTAAATCACACACTTGAAACTCAAAATTTCTCAAAAAAATTGCAAGATCCGATTAGTTCACACCGGGTTCACCAATTTTTCGATAAGGGAAATTTGGGGGAATTCATGAATCAATGATAGCAACCACAAAACTACCTAAGTTCAAGCCATAATGACCATAATCTAACAATGAAGCACAAATGACAATAGAAATCCAATAATAAAGCAATATGTTTGATAAGTTTGATGTGTAGTAGCAAGATCTCAAAATAGTAATAGAAAAATTTCAAAGACTATGGTTAACCTTAAAATGAAGGTGATGACTTGATTTTATAGAAATCCCAATTCAAATGAAGGGTGAAGATTGAATGATGAGGTATGATGATCGATGGATGAGATTAATTGAGAAGAAAAGAGATAAGCATGGAAAGGATGGGCCAAAACTCAAGAAGTTAGTTGAGATTTAGGGCTTGGCTAAGAATAAGTAAATTAAATAATTACAACAGTTATTTAGTTTAGGAAATGGTGGATGAATAATTAAATAATTAAAAATTATTATTTAATTATAGAAGAAAGGTAGGATGTGAAATATTAAATAATTAAAATTATTTAATAATGGGATGGATGGAAATGATAAATAATTAAAAAAAATAGAAATAATTATTTAACTATAGAGGAAGGTAAATGATAAATAATTAAATTAATAAGGATTTATTTAATTATAAAAAAAAGAGGGAAAAATAAAAAATGAATAATTAAATAAATAAGAACTTATTTAATTATAGAGGAAAGGAGATAATGAATAATTAAATGATTAAAATAATAATTTAATTATAGAAGAAAGAGAGGGAAAAATGAAACTGAATAATTAAATAAATAATAATTTATTTAATTATAGAGGAAAGGAGGGAAATTATGGTTCTTGAGTTTTTTTAATGAGATAATGATAGTTGAAGGTATTATATCAAAATATAAAAGAGAATAATGATTGGTTACCATGGTGATCCCTAGCCTAAAAATAGGATTTAGTGCTTGTGGATTGAGAAAATAAAAATAAAGAAAAATACAAAATAAAATAAATATATGTCTTTAAATATAGGTGATTCAAGTAACCTTTAATAGGGATATAGATGCCTAGTTAGTGGTAGAGGTATGCCTAGAATGGGATCAAAGGCAACCCCATCAGGGCTATATATGCTTGGTTGTAAATGGAGTTATGTCTAGGTAATTAAAATAGGGCATGTCAACGTAATAATTATTATATCTAAAGAAGACATCTTCCTAATGTATAATAACATGATTATAACAACTTTATAGTCAAGTTATATTAGCCAACCTATTAGAAAAAAGAAGGAAAGAAACATTTTCACATAGATGGGTGAAAGTAATACTGAAACGAAGGATTTTGGCACCTAAATCCTTCCTTCCTCTTTTAGGGTTTTTCACCTAAAATGGGAAATATGGGCCAAAATGCACAATGTTTCAATCAATATTAATGTAAGAATGGATGGGAAATGGATGTGAAGTGTGGGTGGATGTGTTTGAATGCTTCCAAATGCAAATAAATGAATGTAAACTAACCTAATGCAAGATGTTGAAAAAAACAAAGTGTTGATTGTAAATATGAACTAGAAACCTAAACAAATGAAAACAAAAATTGATGAAACTGAATATAGTGCACCTAGAGGCATATTATTGTTGTTGGAAGGTTTTGGAATGTTCTAGAAGTAACTATTAATGGCCACTGGGACTAATTCACCACAGATGGTGAATCAATCCTGCTTCTAATGAAAAGTTTTGGAAACAAGTTTATGACTGTTGGGAGTTTAATTTTGACAAAATCACTTTTCAAGCCTATAGATGGGAATAATTCACCATGCATGGCAAATCAGTCCTCTTGTAGGAATTTGAAAATTCTAAAATTGATTCTATGGGGCTAGATCTGCTCTTCTACTTCCTATAGGTGTTTGCTTTCGAAATTGTCGTATTTGGGTCTGAAACTGACTTTTTGTTGATATTTTGACTTGAATAATGAAGAGATGACTTGAATGACTTTGCAACTTGATCTTCAATGATTTCCAAGCATCCAAGAGTCATAAATTTGCATACAAACAAGACAAAAGAGAGATATGTTGAATGTTAGGGCATGGGGGTTTGCCTTGGTCAAACCCCTTTTAGGTAATTAAACCAAAGTGATGAAAGTAAGCAATGAAACATACAACAATGAAGTTGATTACCTTGCTATGATGATTGATCTTTAATTTCTACAACAATGGAGGAAGATTCAACCCTTGAATGTCCTTAGAAGCTTTCTCAATGACTTGCAATCACAAAACCCTAAGTTGCTTGACTTGAGGTGAAAGATTGGTGGATGAGAAATGAAGAAAAGAATGTGAATTGAGTTAATGAATGTAAAAATGAGCTAAAAGATCTATATTTATAGGCAATCCGCCTATTTCACCTGTTAATACCTCATCACAGGCCGACATGAACAAATAATAAACCTAAATTTCACTTTATTCCCACCCAAAGGTTAAAATTAGACCAAATGGGACTAATTCACCACACATGGTGAATGGGTCCCACCTAGATGGAACTGATTCGCCATGCATGGTGAATGGGCCCACAGGAGCCATTTTGATAGCTCAGATGCAGGGGGATAAGGAAATAAGGTTTAAAATGCAACTTTGTCGGGTATTTGATCAATTTGAGCCTTAGGATCCACAATGTGGGGTAATCGGGGCCTATTAATGATGATGTAAATGTCAAATAGGGCTTGGGACATATACATCAGTGTGAAAGTGTGATTTAATACACTTTACAACTCTAAAATGAGGTCCACATAGCCTAGGAAGGCACAAAAATCAATGTGAATGTGCAAGACACATTACAACACTAATTTATCATTAAGTTTAATTCAAAAGCCTTCTAGATTGATGTAATAATGTTATTAAACACATTTTATAATGTTGAATTAGGGAGAAGTGGGTTCATTAGGTCTAGAAAAGCGTGAAAGTCATTTATAAGACTTTACAACACCTTTACAAGACATCAATAAAAGCATGTTATTCAATTTATAAGGGTCCAAGACCTAGTGTGGATGCATAAAATGCCTCACAACACTAAATAAAGGCCTCATTGTGTCCATTTTATCATGAATTAATCCCATGTCAAGCAAAGGGTCCATTTTTACATACGACACATTTAGCCCCCACTTTAGTGAGAGGATGAACTTACTTCAAACTCACACTAAAGTAGACATTCAAGAGAGATCCCCATGTACAAATGCAAATGAAAAAGAATAAAAAAAATCAAGAAGGTTGCACAAGCCCCCAAGATCCAAGATCCTAAGTCAAACCAACAAGATACAAAATCATGCAATGACAAGAATTAAGAAAGAAAGATGGGGTGGAAATGATGTACTCACCTGGGGCCATAGAACTTCAAGTTGTCTATGGGGTGAGAAGGCCACAACATACTCACTTTGGGGCCATGGAACTTCTAGTCATCCACAAGGTGAGAAAGCTCAAAAGGTAAGATACATACACTAGTTGGTATGCACTCACAAACCCAAGGGTGGCTATGGGGAAAAGTCATGCCGCTAGGTGGATTTCCCACTCAACCATATTAAATTTATACCTCCTGATAACTTTAACAAGGCACCACAAAGAAAAAGAATGTTCATAAACAAAAAGAAAGGATACCACAAACATGCAAGTTGCATTATGCAAGGTGGCAAAAAGAAAGTGTAAAATGTAAAATGCAAAAAAATATAAAATGTAAACGGTGTTCAAAGGAGTCTTGTTAAGTTCATGCAAGTTCAATCACTTAGGGAACATTGTGCGTAATGTCTCAAAGAGAGTACCAATCAACGAATATAATGTTCACAACTTAGGGGATGTAATGCATCGCATCAGGCCACCAAGAGGAATGTAATATGCTAAGATAGATCACACTAATGAAGGACATCATACCCAATGTCATCCACAAAGTAAAAAACGCATCATATAAACGACAAGGCTACACTAGGAACCAAGAATGCAAATGAATTATGGTAATGCATTCCCCACACTTTAAAGGAATTGCTACACATCGTGCTATGAGCAATTGCTTTAAAGTATAAGAGAAAGAAGAAGACATGAGAGCTTACTCGGAAATCCCTATGCTAAGTCATATGTTTTCAAGAAGCTTCGTCATGAAAATGGGAAGTATGTAACATGTGAGTAAATCTTAAGATATGTCATCCACATCCCAAGCTTTCTTGTAAAATTTCATGAAAGGTTAACGATTACTCAAAAGAGACAATGACAAGTGAAATGTAGAGATAAGGTTGTCTAACCCTTTTCCCCCACTTAGTACAAGACAAAGGTGAGCTTGGAATGGATGATGGTATGTTGCCCCTTGCAATGGATGCAAGACATGAAATTGTGAGTATGCTATGATCCTACAACTATGGCATTGCAAGGAGCAGCAACTAATGTTATTTATGTGAATAAGGAAGAATCTTGGAGGAGTCGTGTGTGATTGTATTGATGTTGAGTGAAGGTTTGGTGATCTTGGTCAAAGGAGAATAACCAAGAACATGAGTTGATTGTTGTGTGTTAGGCTCTATAGGGTTGCAGATACCTTGTTCTCGAGCAACACAACCTTTTCCACTATATCCAAGTTGTTTCATGAGGTCATACCCTTTTCCATAAAGCTATTTCATTACTTTGGAATCGAGAGGTTGTTTGTTGTTATGTTCGTCAAAGGTTGTTGTGTAGTTTGTGGCTTTGTCTAAAGTGGTTGAGGTGGATGCTTTCAAAAGGTTGTTTGAATGTTGTGTTGACATGATGGTTAGTTGTTCTTGGTTTTTTTCTTTCTTTTGTGTGAATATGTATTCACCCATAGTTGATGGTGTGAATTCGAAGGATCCCCAATCGTCACCAAAGAAATTAGATGGCCATTGCTCATCGTTGTGTTTAACTTCAAGAGGATCTCTATTAGATGTTGGAATTAATGTTTTCAGAGGACTTTTAGCTCCTTTTTCAAGGTGCAAGCAACTTTTAGGCTCGGGATTTGCTTCAACTTGATAAATTTTATTGTTATATACATATTTCATTATACAATGAAGGGTTGAAGGGACTACATTCATCTCATGAACCCATGGTCTGCCTAAAAGAAGATTGTACAAAATATCATAAGGCATGACATGAATAGGAGTTTGCAAAGTAACCACCCCAACCTTAATAGGCAAAGTGATTACACCAAGTGATTGCTTTGTTGAATTATCAAATCCTTGAATAGATATAGAATCGAGTATTATTTGTGACCTATCAACATCTAATTGATTGAGAAGACTCACACTAAACACATTAAGGGTAGAACCATTATCAATAAGAGTTATTTTTCCTTGTCCTATTGTATCGAGCAATGATCATGAACACTTCATTTTGTTTTTGCAACTCCAAAGGAGGGAGCTCATGTTGATGGAAGGTGATCTCAAGATTAGTTTGATTTGTTTTATGGATTAGAGCTGCCATATCATTCAAAGTTGTACCATGAGAAGCTTCAATTTGTTTTAAGGTTTTTTGAAGAATATTGTGGTAATTTGGTGAGTTATGAAGTAAATCCCAAAGGGAAATCTTTGCAGGAGTATTCTTTAATTTATCAACAAGATCATACTCCTTTGTGTGGGGGATGTAACGAGGAGCACTAGGCGGATTGGGTAAAAGTAAGGAGGGTGGGGTTTGTTGCGGTGGCTGCATATTATTACAAGTGTTATATGTATCAGATATAGTATCGGTACTAGATTGCTACGATACATTGGTTTTAGGGGGGTAGAGGGTGTATCAGGGTTGGTTGGAGGGGTGAATTTTATGTGAAGGTGGGTAAAGAATAAGTTGAGGTTTATGTTGAGTTTGTTGTTTGTGTGAAGGTGGATAAAGAATCAGAGGGTTGTTAGGATGTCCCATAGGGTATGTATGAGGTCCATTGATCGAGGGGGATCTAATTCACAACCCCAACAATCTTGGTTTTATGGAGCGCTAAGGAGGGGCAATCAAGAACCACTTGTTTATGGAAGGGATATATTTTATGATTGTTGTCATTTTCTAGCACCATGATATTCTCCCTAGAAGGAGAGCTTTTAGGAGAAAAAAAACCCACATGTTCATGACAATTATGGTTTGGTTCATCCAAAATAACTTCATCACAACCAAGGGAGTTATTAATGGTTGAATGTGTTTGATTATTGATGAAGGGGAGATTAAGGTAATACTTTATACAATCATTTGGTGTTTGTAATGTCTCATTCTCTTGTTCCATATTATCCACCCTACTAGGAGACCTTGTAATATGCTCATCTAAGGTTGAAATATGCAAAGTTACTTCATCACAAGTGGGAGAGGCATTGAGAGAAGAAAAAGCATCACATTCTTGTTTTTCAATGATTAGATCCTTTTGTTTAATTATGTGTTCTTGGATGTGGGAAACATTAGGTAAGGGAGTAAGAAGATTCTCATGATTATCTTTGATTACCTCCCTTTGTCCAATAATATCTTCAAAAATAGGGGAAGAAAAATAAAGAGGATTGTCATAGGTCTTAAATATTTGATCATCCTCCTCACAAATAATGTGATTACCATGATTACTCAAAAAACATTCTCACAAATAGGGAAGGATTTGGGAGATGAGTATATGGTCTCATCGTCGTGTTGTGTTGTGTTGTGTGATCATCATGATTACTTAGTGTGATGTCCTCTTCTGTAGTAATGTTATGTCTAATAGGAGAGGTAAGAGGAGAGAAACAACTCAAATTATCACAACTCTCATAAATTGGTTCTTCTAGCACTAAAATATTAGCTTCACAAGTGTGAGAGATAACAGGAGAAGAACAAATGTAAGTGTTATGAATATCCAAGGTTTCTTTCACTAAACCAACCTCATCCACCAAAGGGGAACTAGGAGAGGGATCTATGATGAACAAAAAGAGAGGGGAAATGACCTCATATTTATATGCTTTTAACAAATTTTTCTTACAACATCCAACAATATCTAAAAAGAGAACATGCAAGATGAGAACTATAGAATTTTGTAGTGAAAAAATGATGGAATGATTAATCTACAATCTTGAAATGTAACAATGCTAAAGCAAAGATGCAAATGAAGAATAATGTTTTATATTTCAAAGATGACAATTGACTGATTATGAGATGCAACAAGATGAGAATGCAAACTTGAAAAGGAAACCATACATGAAATGAGCTAATTAAGGCTAGATTTTATGAAATGCATGTTACAAAAATGCAACTGGCCTACATATACAAGTTAAGGCACCAAACATAAGCCTAAAAACAAATTTATGAGTTTTGGAAAATGTTGTTTCAGGGATCAGAAGGGATTGATTCCCCCAGGGTGGCGAATGAGTCCCAGTATGGAATTTTTTCAAACTTTTCAGAAATTTTTGACTGATATTGATAGTTTCTGAGTGCTATGATGAAGACTTACTTGAAAAATGTAGAATTTTAGAGAACGAAAATGAATTTAGATGCCAACAATGCAACCTAAATGCACTTTTTATGAATGCAAAATTTAACACCTAGCATGCAAATAAATCATGCAAACCATAATGCAAGCTAGATCTATGATGATGAAAGGACTCCAAATCAGACAAGAAAATATTCTAAACAACAGGTTCACTAAAATGAAATGAAGTATTTTGGCACCTAAATCCTTCCTTCCTCTTTTAGGGTTTTTCACCTAAAAGGGGAAAGATGGGCCAAAATGCACAATGTTTTGAACAATCAAGATTAATGTAAGAATGGATGGGAAATGGATGTGAAGTGTGTGTGGATGTGTTTGAATGCTTCCAAATGAAAATAAATGAATGTAAACTAACCTAATGCAAGATGTTGAAAAAAACATAGTGTTGATTGCAAATATGAACTAGAAACCTAAACAAATGAAAACAAAAATTGATGAAACTGAACAGAGTGCACTTGGAGGAAAATTATTATTATTGGAAGGTTTTGGAATGTTCCAAAAGTAACTGTTAATGGGCATTGGGACTGATTCACCACAGATGGTGAATAAGTCCTGCTTCTGATGAAAAGTTCTAGAAAAGGGTTTCTGACTGCTGGGAGTTGAATTCTGACAAAATAACTTTTTAGGCCTACAGATGGGACTAATTCTCCATGCATGGTGAATCAGTCCTCATGTAGGAATCTAAAAATTCTAAAATTAATTCTATGGGGCTAGATCTGCTCTTCTGCTTCCTACAAGTGTTTGCTTCTTAAATTGACTTTTTGTTGATATTTTGACTTTAATAATGAAGAGATGACTTGAATAAATTTGCAACTTGATCTTCAATGATTTCCAAGCATCCAAGAGTCCTAAATTTGCATACAAATAAGACAAAAGAGAGATATGTTGAATGTTAGGGCATGGGGGTTTCCCTTGGTCAAACCCCTTTTAGGTAATTAAACCAAAGTGATGAAAGTAAGCAATGAAACATACAACAATGGAGTTGATTACCTTGCCATGATGATTGATCTTGAATTTTTGTAGCAATGGAGGAAGATTCAACCCTTGAATGTCCTTAGAAGCTTTCTCAATGACTTACAATGTCAAAACCCTAAGTTGCTTGACTTGAGGTGAAAGATTGGTGGATGAAAAATGAAGAAATGAATGTGAATTGAGTTAATGAATGTAAAAATGAGCTAAAATATCTATATTTATAGGAAATCTACCTATTTCACCCATTAATACCTTATCACAGGCCGACATGAACAAATAATAAACCTAAATTTCACTTTATTCTCGCCCAAAGGTCAAAATTAGACCAAATGGGACTAATTCACCACACATGGCAAATGGGTCCCACTTGGATGGTATTTTTCATCATGCATGGAGAATGGGTCCCATAGGGGCCATTTTGACAGCTCACATGCCAGGGGATAAGGAAATAAGGTTTAAAATGCAACTTTGTCAGGTATTTGATCAATTTGAGCCTCAAGATGCACAATGTGGGGTAATAGGGGCCTATTAATGATGATGTAAATATCAAATAGAGCTTGGGACATAGAAATCAATGTGAAAGTGTGATTTAATACACTTTACAACACTAAAATGAGGTCCACATAGCCTAGGAAGGCACAAAAATCAATGTGAATGTGCAAGACACATTACAACACTAATTTATCATTAAGTTTAATTCAAAATGCTTCTAGATTTATGTAAGAAATTTATTAAACACATTTTATAATGTTTAATTAGGGAGAAGTGGGTTTATTAGGTCTAGAAAAGCGTGAAATTCCTTTACAAGACTTTACAACACCTTTACAAGACATCAATAAAATCATGTTATTCAATTCATAAGGATCCAAGACGTAGTGTGGATGCATAAAATACCTCACAACACTAAATCAAGGCCTCATTGAGTCCATTTTATCATGAATTAATCCCATGTCAAGCAAAGGGTCCATTTTTCTACGACACAAATGCTAAGATAACTATAATATTTGACCTATCCTAAATCTACTATGAATTCAATTCATCATGCCTAGATATGTCGATCATTGAAAAATATCCTCCAAGTAATATTCTTATCCTAGATTAATTTGGAGTAGACCATAGATGATTATTTCTTTAGTGGTAAAATTAATGGCTAATTATGTAAACCATGATGTGATTATTACTATTAATTAGGAGCTCCCTATTATAAAATTGAGTTTATCATTACTTTATATCATTCATAACTTGTTTGAAGATAATATTCTTTTATTTTCATGGGGACATTTATTGTGGCCTCCAAACCATGCCCTACTTCTCCAAAATTTGGGTTGATCATTTTTTATTTGTAGTTTCTATATTTATTTTAAATGTTATATTTTAATTTGATAGGGTCCTTTTTTGGTTGGTTTTCTATTGTGATTATTTTGGAGTTCAAGGGTCTTTAGAAGGGTTTATAAATGACCTTAATAAAGAATGTTAAATTCAACCTTAATTATATTTATTCAAGTATTAAATTCTAGACTAATTTCCCTTTAACTTTGAGACTCTAGTTATGTTTCTATAATTTTAGGGTCAAATTTTAGAGTATGAACCTTAAGGAACAAGTATAATGAACTTATTCACCCTTTTATAGGTATTTATAACTCTATGACTAAGCTCTAAATATTGAATCACATGGTCACCAAGACCTCAAACTTAGGCATCAATCTATATCAAAATTATGGCTTTAACTTATAATGTATTCTAAATCCCCCCAAGAACCTAAACCTCAAGCCACACACATATCAAAATACAAGCTCCCATTTTAAATTATTTAGAAATAATCATTGAAAATTAAAACCTTTGAAGTGGGTGAGTATTTATGGATCTCATGTGAATGAACATTATGAACTAGTACTACTTTATTTTCCCTATTAAACAAACCTAGAGACTTGGGGGTGTGAATCAATCTACACAAAAACTAAAACCCTTATGGAACAAGCATTCCTCAGCATAATACAAACTTTAAATCCTTAAGCAGATTAGAAACAAAGAAAGATGTAGCAGTTTGAACCTTTAAACCAATTCAAAAACTATCAACAATGAGAGATATAATAGTCCTAACCTTAACCAAAATAGAAGAAATGATAAAAGAGACAAGAACACACATCCACAAGATGACACCAGATTTACATGGAAAAACCAATGAGGGAAAAATCATGGTGAGAATCAACTCACAATATAAAGGCTCATTAACAAAAAAGACTTGCAAACTAAGGAACACTACCTTAGTGCAAGATACAAAGGACTTGCAAACTAAGGAACACTACCTCAGTGCAAGATACAAAGGACTTGCAAACTAAGGAACACTGCCTCAGTACAAGATACAAAGGACTTGCAGGACTAAAGCAAAAAAAAATCCAGATGCAAGATACAATGAACTGATGAGACTCACTATCTCATAGAAGAATACAAAAATGTATGAAAGAATTTCAATATTTTTCAACAATTCATTATGTTGACCTAGGCATTAAGGTGCATATGATCTTTTCTCTTCACAATGTAGCACTAATTATACTGGATATTCAATACATTCCACACACTTGTCTTTTTCTCACTTGTACACTTCTCCATCTTATTGCATCTAAAATGATCTTGCATTTATATCCAATGCATCACATCGAATTCAATTAGGTTAGCCAGAAGAAGATACATTGTATGAATTTAACAAGTCATCCACCAAAGCATAATGTGGTCCTATCTCGATGATAGAGAGGACCAAAAAAAACCTTATTACATCTTTCAATGTGATCCAAAGTAATTCACGCATTGTCGCACACCAATCTAAGTTGACATCAAGGAAACATGTAGATAAAACATGAAGCACATAACCAGTCGACTCAAAAAAAATCTTCCAATTGAATTTACTCGATGCAATAAAAAAAGGGATAGGTCAAGACCCAAATATATTATAACACATATTCAATTACTAGCATAGACCTCCAATCACATGGCGCAATCAAAAGATCAATCCATGTCGTCCAGATATCTAAAATATCCCAAAAAGTCAACCCAAGACATAATGTAGCACAAAAGCAACCAATCAACAACATGCAGATCCATGGGGATGTTCCATGAACATCCAACTATACTTCCATACACTTCTTTCATACTATCATGTCATCAATAGCCATCACAGGCCAAACAAGAATATAATACTTCATCCAGGAAACAAAAAACATAGTCAAAAGATATAACATTAACATATCAACTTGCAACCACTTCAACACATGAAATTCAAAATGAGACACTGCACAAACATTGCGAACACATACACCAAATAGTAGTAGAGATGCCAATGCAGAGAAATGTGAAGCATTTCTTGGACTAGTCTAAACAACCAACAACATTGGCAACCTTCTACAATTCATAGGAATCTCCTTGACAACATTGGTGACCTAAAAGGATAAGAGTGCAACATCCATAGAGCACTAACTTTGAATCCCAAACTGCAAGACCATATCTTTCATAGTGGAGGAATGTAGAGCATTCTCCCAAGAACACTTTAAAGCAACTTCCTAAACCATAAACACTTAAGCAACTTGTAGAGGATAGATCTTTCATTCAACAACACATGTTTTATTATCAACATCAAGAGAGAGTATAATACATACTATATACCTTCAACATCTCTCCACTATCATCAATACTTCTAATGCTTCTAATCCTCATTTTAATATATTGTTATGAAACTAACTCTATTGATAGAAATCATACTCAATAACATCCAACCATAAACTTCAACAAACATTAGATAAGGCATGACATCCAATCATGAACTTCAAAAAAATCTTCTTATATAAGGCATGACATCAAAACATGAACTTCAACAAGCACAAAGATAAGGCATGGCATCTAGTCATGAACTTCATCAACTCTTATTCGATAACGCATGACATCCAACCATGAACTTAAACAACCCTTTCATACATCAATGTTAGCCCATACTAAATATTTTCAATAATTACAACCAATTTCCAACAATCTCATACAAATATCCTCAAGTGTTGATATCATTTATAACCAATAATCAGTGTTGACATTGTTGACAACAACTACCAACAATCTCCCCCTTTGGAATTGATGGCAACACAACTTCTCGCTCTCCACCTTTGACATCAAGGACAAAGGGTCATAAACACCTTCTCAAAAAAATACATTTTCTAACTTTAGGAACAAAGGGAAAAATATCTTTAATTGAAGTAGCGACACATTCTCCTCCTTTGATCAACAACACTATTTTACAATTCTTGCACAACTGCATCAAAACTCTCCCTTACTACTAACTCCCCCTAAGTCAAAGCATAAATCAATCTAGGAGAAAGGATATGTCATGAACTTTTCCCCCTGGAAAGATGCACCATCTATGTATCTAGTTGGAACAAGGAGAGGCAATAACCTCCAACTTCTACCACAGATACTCAAAAGTATCCTTTGAAAGTGCCTTGGTAAAAATGTATGTAATGGTGTAACACCCAACTGCTGCTCATGAAACATAATGCAACAAATCTTTGTTGCAAAAAAAATAACAATCATCCCATACAAAAACTCATAAAATCATAAGACCAAACAAAGAGAAAAATCATTAATTCAAAACTAAATCTTCTTTCATTCTCATAGAAACAATTACAAAATTTTCTCAATACATCATGGCTTCAAATCTGCAGCTCCACATGCTCTTCCTGTAGCTTCTATTTTTACTGCCCCTAAAATCTTCCGGTAGCTTCGACTTTCAGCTGATCAAACCTTCTTTACACTCCTCCATTTACTTGTAGCAAATTACTTTTTTTATGAGTTGCTCATGTTCTTTACATAGATCTCCATTCTTTACACTTCCCTACTAATGTATTTTATAGCCCCTACTTACTTTCACCTTGCTTCCCACTCATTCCAACCTCTCCCAAAAACACAAAACGTTTTATTTGTTGCACATTATATTTCTCATTTTCACAAAGTTTTCCCAGCAATGCTCAACTCTCACGTAGCATCTCCTCTTTTTTTGTTTTTATGTCACCCCAAGAATATGCCAAGGAGCTTCCCATAAATTCAATTTTTTCTAAAGATTATTTTTTTTCCTTCCTCCTTCCCACATTGCATCATTGCAGAATTTTTCTTGGCCTTTCTTAACCCCACATTCCCCCCATCACTGTTGTTTTTAATGCTTTTAACAAATCTGAAAATGGGGCGGCTAGATTCCCCATTTCCACACCCCCACAAAGGCCCATTTTGGGCATGGAATTTTTGACATAATAGACCCTTTCAAAATGTAATAAATTTTCCTTCAATGAGACATTAAAACCTGCCATAATGATCTACAATTTGCATTATTTTAAAACTGAAATCTGTCACTTGGAAATGTCATCAATTTGCTTCCAAACAGGCATTTTTTAAATGATTAAATTTTTTGAGAAAATTAAGTTTGGGAATTTCAACTTTCAAGCATCAATTATCCCAACTTAATGTTTGGAAATAATTCCTTGGGCCAACAATAAGAATTGAGAGAAAATTAATTTCTAATTGCAAAACAACATCAAGAGTAGACCCGGGTGCTGACAGGAAAATATCAAAGTTCTATGTTTTGCATGAAAATTGACATGCAAGCTTGGAATGGTACCCCATGGATCCCTATAGAAGGATTTGTCCAAAACTTCATGGATTTTAATTTTAATTTTTTTTCAAAATTACCAACCGAAGTTGCAAAACAATTAACTCTTCCAAATTGTGAAAGATATGCTCGCAAAACCTTTATCAACCAAAACAACGAGTTGAAAAGATGTAGGGAGACACCAAAAATCACAACACACCAAAAATGAGAAAATAGAAAGAAAATATTTTTGGATGATGTAGGATTTCCCATAGACCTAGATGCTCCTACATTAAACACATCGAGTAAGTTGAAATGTTCCCCGAGATGAAAACTCATCAACATTTGGATAAGCTTGGGATGTTGAACCTATGTTGGTTCTTGATCCATATTTCCTCCTTGTCCTCGCACTCTTTCTTCTTCAATTCATTCTGAACTTTTGCAACCTCCTCTTGTCTCATCTTCTCTTTTCCTTTGAGTTGTTTTCTACCTACACACTATAGGATTTCATTGCTCACCTCCTTTTGTAAATCTAATTTACACTCTTCATAATACTTAACCATGTATGCAGCCAATAATTTTTTTTTCTTTATCTTAGTACCATTACTATCCTTTTGTACCTCCCTTGTATCTCTATTCTCAAAATCTTTCTTCAAACTATTTCCAACTATAACCTTTACCTTTGGCTTTTTTGACCTACAACAATTTATAGGACTGTTGCCTTGTACCCCCTTCTCTTTCTCCTTCAATGAACTCAAAGTATACTTCTACCCATCTTTCATAATGGTGTACAAATTCTCTCTATAATCATAGATATCATTTCTATCAAATTTCCAATTCCTTCCTAACAAAACATGACATGCACTCATGGACATAATATCACATAAAATTTCATCTTTATAAGGACCAATATGAAAATTTACCAAGCATTGTTATTTCACCTCTAACTCATGATATTCTTGCAGCCAACTCACTTTATAGGGATTAGGATGGTTAATCCTCTTCAATCCTAGTTTTTTTACCATCTCCTCAAAAACTAATTTATATGTACTACCATTGTCTACAATAACCTTACAACACTTACCTCTTGATTTGTATACGGTACGAAAGAGACTCCTCTGAGATGGTCCATTCTCCTCTTTGCTTGGATTCACCAACACTCTCTTGAACATAATGGATTCTCCACACTCTGGTTCTACCACATCCCCTACGATGCTTCTCTCTCCTTGTCTTCTTGCACCATGTGATTTCTTGTTGCACCTCTCTTATTGGAGTCTTGGTGTATTTATGGACACTCAAAAGCTCTATGTCCAACTTCCCCACGCTAGAAACACTTTCCCAAGAACTCCCTGCTACTACTGACATGCCCTATTGTTGAATACTCTTTTCCTTGTGCTCCTTTGTTCCATTTTTGGGCTTGTTTCTTCTTCAAAAGTTTTATTTCCTTTGTGGATGATCAGTTGTCCTCTTTCTATTGCTATCTTCCCTTTCCTCTTCAATTATTTTGTTGCCTTCTATTTACCTTTTCCTCTACTTTCAAAGCATACTAGTAAGTGTCTTCAACCATAGAAATCTTCAACATACTCATCTCATCTTGGATATTGAAACTAAGTCCATTTATGTATCTAGCCACCTCTCTATCCATTTCATGATATCTTGATTTAATCATCATTTTGTAAAATTCCTCTATATACTCCTTCACACTCATGTCTTTCTATTTTAAATTTTAAGGATTTTTGAATAGCTCCAACTCATAATCTCCTTAATAAACTTCGCCTTCAATCTAGCAACCATCTGTCTCCACTGTGTTATCCTTATCTCACCATTCTCTACTCTTTCTTTCTGAAACTCTTTCCACCACAATGCAACATGTCCCTTAAGCTATGTTTGTTCCAACCTTACCCATTATGGGTCTCTAATATTTTAAAACTCAAAATAATCTTCCAACTCTCCAATCCAATCTATTAGATTCTCAAGATTCAAAGTGCCTGAAAAATTAGGGACATCCATTTTATGGCCTCTCTTGATTTGGGTTATTTCTCTCAGAAATCTTATTTTATGTTTCTTAGTTTATTTCTCATTTCATTGTGAAAGTCTTCTAGCATTTTCTCTACTCTTCTAGGTATTATCCTTCTAGGAGGAATCTCGAAATCCTCTCAACCTCTTCTCTTATGAATATAAGGTATTCTTAGCTCTCTACAGCTACAAGACTCCACACACCTGCAACAACCTCTAGAGCTTTGAAACAACTTCAATCCTTACCAAAAAATCCTGGCATAAGTTGGCTCACATTTGGGCTCTGATTATGCACTCAAGATCACTCGCTCTATTACCAATTGTTGCTCACCAAAAAAATGCAGCATATCTCTACTGCAAAAAAATAACAAGCATACCATACACAAACTCATAAAATCATGAAGACCAAATAAAGAGAAAAATAATTAATTCAAAACTAAATCTTCTTCCATTCTCATAGAAACAATTATAAAATTTTCTCAATGCATCATGGCTTCAAATCTACCCCGCATACTCTTCCTATAGCTTATGTTTTCGCTCCCCCCAAAATCTTGTTATAGCTTTGACTTTCAATTGCTCAAACCTTCATGACACTCCATTTACCTGCAACAAATTACTTTTGTTATTAGTTGCTTCTGTTATTTGCATAGCTCTCCATTCTATACACTGCCATGCTGATGTATTTTCTAGCCCCTACTTACTTTCCCCTTGCTTCCCACTCATTCCAACTTCTCTAAAAAATAAAAAAAACATATTATTTTATGTACATTAGATTTCTCATTGTCACAGAGTTTTCCTAGCAATGCTCAACTCTCACGTAGCATCTCCTCTTTTTTTTTTTATGTCAGCCCAAGAATATACCAAGGAACTGCCCATAAATTCTTTTTTTTTTAAAGATTATTTTTTTCCTTCCTCCCTCCCATGTAGCATCATTGCAGACTTTTTCCTAGCCTTACTCAACCCTACATTTCCCACATTACTACAATTTTTTATGTTTTTAACAAATCAAAATTACATGGCGAGTGAGAAAGGAAGCAAAGGGAATTTTTTAAATTCTTTTGGTGATGGCGAAGGGGATGAATCTGAAGATGAGGATGATGATGGCCTCTGCTTGTTGGTGGTTTGGGGTCGTCAGTTAGATGCAATGGGTCTGTGTGTTTGGAAGACCCCTGTGGTGGAGCTTACTACTCTAGACACTCTTCCTATTGTCCGTTGGTGGCTTGAGATGCTTGGCTGGGCTAGGGTGTCGTTCTCCTACTGTTTGGGCTGCCTTGTAATCTATTTTTTGTTGGAGGCTTTGCATTGGTTGAGTCTGAGGTTTGTGGGCTGTGTGGCTCCTTGTTTGAGTTCCTCTAGAGCTAGTGTTGGGAAGGACCCGAGTTCAAACGTGGTTGGAACAGTTCCTTGTGTGGATGATCTCGCGTGGAGGTCTGTGGACTATTGGTTTTGGCTGAAGGTGCATTGGGAGGGCACGTTGCTCTTTGTGCGCTTAGGGACAACAATGTTCTCTGTCTCCCTTGTTCTCCGAGTGTAGGGGTTTTTTGTGAGGGAAAGTGGTTTCCTCTGGTCTTAGTACTTTTTGGTGAATCTATCTAGTGTGATGGTTGTTTCTTGTGTCCCTGGTCTCTGCGTGATGTTGTATCATGGGTCTGTGGATGTCATTAGTTGTGGCGCATTTGTTGGTGTGATGGAGCCTTTACAGCCTATTGGTGGTGGTTACCTTTGTGCATTGGTGTAGGGTGTGGTTGGTCGGGACCCTCCCTTGACTTGGCTTAGGGACTCTTCTGACCTTGGTACTGTTGTTTGGGGTGTCTCTAGTGTGGAGGCTTTAGTTTTTGTTGGCTTCCCTCTACAGTGGTGTTTGGTGGGTTCTCCACTGGGGGCCCCGTGGTGGCTGTGGGAACCTTGCTCTGGTTTGCGGTGGTGGGGTTTGTGCTTATGGATGGCTTCCTGGTTGGTGGAAATGATCATGAAGGTGTTGATGCCTGGTAGAGGGTGTGAGCCCTATCCCCTAGTCTATGGGTTGCCCCTTGAGATGAATGGTGCTTCAACTATTGTTGGAGCTAATAGTTTTATGATGTGGTGGGTTGGTCTTGTTGTTGGCCAGGAGGCTTTTTCCTACTGGGTACCTTGGGTGGAGTTGTGGGTTAGCACTACTAACGTTCATGCCTTCTTCTTGCTCCTACATTCACGGTGTTCTATTGAGGTGAATATCGTTCCTATTGAGGTGGAGCTGGTGTTTGTAGGTCTGGGGGGTTGTGCATCTCTCCTTTGTTGGTTCCTATTGAGGTGGAATGTGCTCGCTCAAGAGGGAGGTTTTGTTGGTAGTCTTGGTCCCCATTTCTTCCTCTCTTATAGAGGGGAGCCCTAGCCTATTGAGGTGGTTTTGGGGTTGGTATCGGGTTGGTCTATACCTCTTGAGGAACAATTCTCTACTGCAAGTGGTGATGTTTACCCCTTAGTGTTCGAGAGCACGTTAGGCTTTGGTTTTCTTGTTTCGAGCGGATGGTTTGCTACTGGTGAACTATTGCAGATGGGATGTTGCCTTCTAAGTAGAAGGTTGGTTACTGTACTTCCGATGCAAAGTTTTGGTTCTATATGTTTGGCTACTCCTGGTCTTAGTGCCAGGAAGGGATTATAAGTCTTTTGTTGGCTTGGACTGCTCCTAGTCCTTGGTGTCTTGTCACTCTGGGTTGCCTGTGACCAAGTGTTGGTTGTTTTTTTGCGGTGTTTTCTATTGTTGATGGCCCATTGGGCCTTGTTCTAAGGGTTCGTACCCTTGTTTTTTATTCTTCTTAGTTGTCTAGTTGTTGGCCTGCGGGACTTTGTTCTAAAGGGATGACACCCTTATTTTTTGCTTTTAATTTCAAAAACAAATCTGAAAATGGGGCAGCTAGATTCCCCATTTCTACACACCCACAAAGGCCCATTTTGGGCACAAAATTTCTACCATAATAGACTCTTTCAAAATGTAATAAATATGCGTTCAATAAGACATTAAAACCTGCCATAATGATTTACAATTTGCATTATTTTAAAACTAAAATCTATCACTTGGAAATGTCATCAATTTGCTTCCAAACAAGCATATTTTTTAAACGATTATAAGATTTTGGGAAAATTAAGTTTGAGAAGTTTAACTTGCAAGCATTAATTATCCCAACTTAATTTTTGGAAATAAAACCTTGGACCAACAATAAGAATTTGGAGAAAATTATTTTTTTTATTGCAAAATAGCATCAAGAGTGGACCTGGGTGCTAACAGGAAAAAATCAAAGTTCTTTGATTCGCATGAAAATTGACATGCAAGCTTGGAATGGTACCCCATGGACCCCTACAAAAGGATTTGTTCAAACATTCATGGATTTTAAAATTTTAAACTTTTTTGAAATTACCAACCAAAGTCACAAAACAATTAACTCTTCCAAATTGTTAAAGATATGCTCGTGAAACCTTCACCAACCAAAACAAGACACCAAAAATGACCACAACACACCAAAACTAAGAAAATAAAAAGATTTTTTTTGGGACAATATAGGATTTCCCATAGACCCGAATGCTCCTGCATCAGTAATCTAGTCCTTGGTAGGCACATACTCCATTCTAACTTCATGTTCTACAACCTTCTCTCTTAGAAAATGGTACCAAATAGAAATGTGTTTAGTCCTTGAATCCATTACCAAATTATTAGAAATATTAATTACACTTGTGTTGTCACACAATATAGGAATAGGTTCATCATAAACCACCTTCACATCTTCAAGGTCTACTTCATCCAAAGCACTTGAGTGCAACAAGAGGCTACAACAATGTATTCAACTTCTATTGTTGACCAAGATATTGAATCATTCTTTTTATTGAACCAAGAGACCAATCTGTCTTCCAAAAAGAAAGCACTTCCACTTGTGTGTCTTTGATCATCCACACAACCTACTCAATTTGCATCAATATAGGCATTGAGAGAAAATTTATTATCCTTTTTGTAACACAAGCCATAATCTAGAGTTCCTTTTAGGTATCTAATTATTATTTTCACTTTTTTATGAGATTACTTAGGATTGGCTTGAAATATAGCAACCAAACATACTACATGCATAATATCAAGTCTAGAAATAGTTAAGTACAATAACCTCCAATCATAGACCTATAAAGAGTCTGATCAACTTCCAGAGACTCATCATATTTTCTCAAGTGACAACCAGTCACCATAGCAAATTTCTTCAACATCTCCTTGACATATTTAGCTTAAGAAATGAAGATACCATCATCTTGCTGAATAATTTGAATCCCAAGTAAGAAGGATAGCTCACAATTGACATCTCAAATTCTTTCTGCATCTCTTTTATAAACCTTTTACACATATCATCATATCCACCAAAGATGATGTCATCAACATATACAACCATAATCAGAAACTTGTCTTCTTGAACCTTAATGTACATATTACTATTTGCATTACCTTTCTTGAATCCTTGTTGAAGTAGGTACTTATCCAATCTAGCATACCAAGCTCTAGGAGCTTTCTTGAGACCATATAGAGCTTTCTTGAGTCTGTAAACCATGTATGCATTCTTTAATGACTGAAAACCACCTAGTTGCTCAATATATACATCTTCTTCTAAATCACCATTCAAGAAAGTTGACTTGACATCCATTTGATATACCTTGAAGTTATTATGAGCAACAAGAGTAAGAAACATCCTTATTGCTTCCATTCTGGCTACTAGAGAAAAAGTATCCAAAAAATCAATTCCTTCAACTTGTGAATAGCCTTTGAAAAACCAATCTAGCTTTGTTCCTTACTAATTCACCATCTTCATTCAACTTATTCCAAAACACCCACTTTGTTCCTATCACATTCTTATCAATTGGGCTGGGAACTATTTCCCAAGTCTAATTCTTCTCTATTTGATTCAATTCTTCCTCCATTTCCTTTATCCAATTTTCATCTTTGCTAGCATCAACAAAGTTTTTGGGTTCTACCTTTGATAGTTGCACAAATTAACTTTCTCATTTTCTCTTGCAAAATTTCTCTTGGTTAGCACACCTTTGTCTTTATCCCCAATGATATGATCTACAGAAGGATTCCTTTGGACATACTTAGTTGGAGATTTGAGAGTCTTCACTAGTTCTGGTTCCTTTTCTTCTTTATCTTCTATTTCTTCTTCTTCTTCTTCAATCCAAGGAAGCATATCAGAACCGAGAACCTTAGGTTAATGTGAGATTTTACCAAAGTCTTCATCTACCTTGAAATTTTTACTTTCAATCATCTTTCCCAATCTCTTGTTATAGCATTTGTATTCCTTGCTCCTAGTTGAGTAACCAAGAAAGATTCCTTCATCACTTGACTTGAATCAAACTTTCCAAGATCTCCATCTCTTCTAATATAGCATCTACTCCCAAAGATTCTGAAATATCTCATAGTGGGAGGTCTTCCATACCATAGCTCATAAGGGGTCTTATTGCTACTGACCCTCAACTAAACTCTATTAAGAAAATAGACTGTAGTAAGTACTACTTCCTTCCAATACATATCTGGTAGGTCAACATCTTTCATCATTGTCATAGCCATTTCTCACACTATTCTATTCTTCATTTCTACTACTCTATTCTACTGAGGGTTCTATGAGCATACAAATATCTCCTAATGCTATTATCTTCACAAAAAATTCAAACTCATATGACGTGAATTCACCTCCCTTATCTGACCTTAAACATTTGATCTTAACATCCATTTCATTTTCAACTTTTTCTTTAAAATCTTAAATTTATCAAAGGCTTCCAATTTCTCTCTTAAGAATGTAACCCAACTCATTCTAGTGTAATCATCTACAAGCAACATAAAATACCTTTCACCTTGTTGAATCCTTAGCCTTGTAGGTCCACATAGATCAAAGTGGATCAACTCTAATGGTATTGAAACAAAGCATTTCTTTCTTTTAAAAATAGTCTTTGTTTCCTTTCCCATTTAACATTCTTTGCATAAAGTGTTTGCAAGATTTGTTATTCTAGGCATATCTCTCACTACATGAGAGGAATTGATCTTCACCATGTTGTCAAATTTAATGTCCCCCATCCTTTTGTGCCACAACCAACATTCTTCATACTAATCCAATAAGAAGATTCTTTCGTTAGCCTCCTTTAGATGGTAGAAATTACCATTTGTTCTTGTTTCTTCAATAACAAGCCTACCAAAACCTTCCTTTATGATATCAAATACATTAGCATGAAAATTAAGATTGTATCCTTTACTGCACATTTCATTGACACTTAGGAGATTATGTTTCAGACCTTTGACATAAAGGACATCTTCAGTTATATTCTTTTCATCAATTGTTATATCACTTTTTCCATAGATTTGTGCTGACTTATAATCTCCAAACTTTACAATTCCACCATTAACCTTCTTGAGACTAATGAACTTACTTTTGTTACCAGTCATGTGGTGAGAACACCCACTATTAATTACCCATGCATTTACCTCTTCCTTTGCATGAAGGGTAGTCCATGCTACCATTGATTTTTCATTAACCTTACTATTCTATAAAGTACCATACCTTTTACATTCTCCAATGTTTTTCATTTTTCCTTCTAGAGCCATGAATAGATTTTCATCATTTGAATCATTATCTTCATCTTCAAAGGAACAACTTCTCTCCTTAGAATAAAATCCTCTTTTGATTTTCTCTCTTTTATTATCATCAACAGACTCTTTATAGGGACATTTAGATGCAAAATGATCAATTCTTCCACAATTGAAATATTTGAACTTAGGTAACTTACCTTTGTACTTTCCAGTGCCTTTTCTTCAATATTTTTGTTGGTTTTGAATGTAGCTTCCTTCTTTAGAACATCATGATCAAACTCTCTCATTTCAAAGGTTGTGAGAGCACCATACATTTTATCAACAAAGTATTGATCCAAATCTTGAGATTCTTTAATGGCAAACATCTTATGACTATAAGTTTTAGGGAGAGATCTTAGAACCTTCTTCACAATCTCACTTTCTTTTACTTCTCCACCAATACTAGTGATGCTAGAGACAACTTCTTGTACCCACAACATGTAACTTGCAATGTTCTCATCTTCTATCATCTTTAGAGTCTCAATTTATATACTTTTAAAGATATGCATCTTAGCTTGCTTCACTTTTGTATTACCTTCATAGATACTGCTAATCTTTTCCCAGACTTCCTTAGTAGAGATGCAATTCATCACCTTCAATTTTTTTGAATCAACTAATCCACATAAGAGAGAATTCTTACCTTTGGCATTGCATTCATATAATCTAATTTTAGATGGATATTTTAGAGGAGTAGTAGGAGCAGTATAACCATCTTTGAATGATTTCCAAACACCAAACCCTAGGTAGTTTAGGTTTCCTTCCATTCTCAATTTCTAGAGAGCATAATTAGTCCCATCAAACCTAGGACCTTGTATGAACTATCATGTGCCATCTCAGACTTTTTCCTCAAGTGGTCAAGCTTTCTTCACAAGAACTTTGCTATGATACCAATTGTTGAACACAACCAAAGACTAAGAGGGGAGGTGAATCAATCAACACAAAAACTAAAAACTTTCTGAAACAAGAGCTCTTCAACATTATATAAACTTTAAATCCTTAAGTAGATTAGCAACAAAGAAATATGTAGTAGTTTAAACCTTTAACCAATTTAGCAACTATCAACAATGAGAGATATAATAGTCCTAGCCTTAACCAAAATAGCAGAAATGATAAAATAGACAAGAACACACATCCACAAGATGACACCAAATTTATGTGGAAAACCCAATGAGGAAAAACCACGATGAAATTTAACTCATAATATAAAGGCTCACTACCAAAAAGGACTTGCAAACTAAGGAAAACTAACCCAGCACAAGATACAAAGGACTTAGAGGACTGAATCAAACACAACTCTAGATGCAAGATACAAGTACTTGATGTGATTCGCTATCTTAGAGGAGGATACAAAAATTATGAGAGAATTAAAATATTTGTTAACAATTCACTCTATTAACTAAGGCATTAAGGCACATATGATCTTTTCTCTTCACAATGTAGTACTAACTCTACTAGATATTCAATACATTCCACACACTTTTCTATTTCACACTTGTACACTTCTCCATCTTGTTGCATCCAAAATGATCTTGTATTTATATCCACCACAAGAAGTTTCAAAACTTCAATTAGGTCATCCAAAAGAAGATACATAATGAATTCAACAAGTTCGCTACCAAAGCATAATGCAGTCTTATCCCGATAATAAAGAGGACCAAAAACAACCTTATTACATCTTCAATGTGATCCAAAATAATTCACACATTGGATCACATTAATCTAAATCGACATGAAGGAAACATGTAAATAAAACATGAAGCACATAACCAATCAGCTCAAAAACATTCTTCCAATTGAATTTACTTGATGCGGTCATAAACATGATAGTTTAGGACCCAAATATATCATAACACATCCTCAATTACTGGTGCGAACCCCCAAGCACATGGTGCAAGAAAAAGAACAAGCCCTGTCACCTAGATATCTATAAATAACCCAAAAAGTCAACTCAAGAACAATGCAACACCAAAGTGGCCAATCAACAACATGAATATCACATGGAGATGTTTCATGAACATCCAAAAATACTTCCATACACTTCTTTCATATTGTCATGCCATCAATAGCCACCGCAGGCCAAACAGGAACAAAATACTTCATTTAGGAAGCACAAAACACAATCAAATAATATAGCATTAACATGTCAACTTTTGAACCAATTAAACATATGAAATTGGAACTGAAACACTGCACAAATATTTAGAAAACATCCACCAAACTGTAGGAGCAGAGACATCAATGCAGAGAATTTCTCAGACCAGTTTAGACAACCAACAACACTGCCAACCTTCTGCCATTCACAAAAATCTCCTCATAAGCACTAGCGACCTAAAGAGATAGGAGTACAACATCCATAGAGAAATGAATTTGAATCCCAAACCATAATACCATATCTTCAACAATGAAGGAATGTGGAGCATTCTCCCAAGTAGACTTTAAAGCAAATTCCTAAACCTAAAACACTTAAGCAACTTGCGGAGGCCAAATCTTTCTTTTAGCAACACATGCTTTATCAGGAACATCAGGAGAGAGAAAAATACATATTTTAGACCTTCAACAACATCTCTCCTATGTCAGCAATAATTCTAATACTTCTAATCATCATCTTAATATATCATTATAAAACTAACTCTATTGAAAGAAATAATAATCAATGACACCCAACCATAAACTTCAACAAACATCAAACATCAGATAAGACGTGACATCCAGTCATGGAATTCAACAACTCATCTTAGATAAGGCACGAAATCTAAACATGAACTTCAACAAACATCAGATAAGGCATGGCATCTAGTCATGAACTTCAACAACTCTTCTTAGATAAAGCATGACATCCAACCATGAACTTCAGTAACCCTTCCATACATCAATGTTAGCCCATATATTGAATGTTGTCAACAATGACAACCAATTGCCAACAATCTCACATAAATTTCCTCTTGAGTGTTGACATCAATGATAACCAACAATCAGTGTTGACATCAATGACAACAATTGCCAACATTCCCTTCATTTCTCCAAAATTTTCAACATATTTGAGTAATATTGAGTATTTTTTAGTATTATGATCACATCTTGACTTTTGGTCATGGTTAAAATTCCTAGATCTAACGATTGATCTATTATATTGACCAAGCCCTTGTTAGTTTCCTACTATTTTTTAGGCACTCTCCACTACCTCATCTTGTATTTCCTCATGCAATTAGGGTTTTTGAGTGTGCTTTTTGTTCTTTTCAAATTTTATATTCTCTTATATTTAATCCATTATAAACTATGGATTAGATTTCAATTTGTGATTTTATTTTTGTTTCTAGAATGAAGCTCCAAATGAGGGTTTCTTGCTTAATTTAGTTTTAAACTTGTAAGAAAACCTTAGATTTTATTTGAATACATCAAATTATTCCTAGGTCAAGCTAATTACTTTAGGAAATTTTGGGCCTCTACCATAACTTCTATGACCTAGAGTTTACTCTTTCAAGGTGTTGAAAAACTAAACATGAATACAAAATCATCATCAGATCCTAAGGGATTACTCCTTTGGACTTCAAATGTCATATCTATGCTTTCTTTTATAAATCTTTGAATTAGTATCAAGCTCTTAAGTCTTATAAATACCAATTGCTAAAGTTCAAGAAATTCATATTTAAGAGAAAACAATATGGATCCCAAAAATCAATCAAAGTCTAAAATCCAAAGTCTATGAGATTCATTCTTATGAAACTAAAACATAAAATAGAGTCTAAACCTTGAGTATGATTTGAACTATAACCATGTAAATCTAGGTTGGTGTGTTGAACCTCAAAGCTTTTACTAAATCAAACCTATAGGTTTAGTGTTATAAACATGTGGAGAGTAAATCAAATTTTGAATTATAAGTAACATGTGTTTTAGGATATGAGCTCTAAATTTCACTTTTACAAAACAACACATAGAGCCTTAAGAAAATTATTTGGACTTGTAAAGCTTTTTTCTTTAATTAGATATTTTTTACATGTAAACTTACACTAGAATTATGTTGACCTTATTTTTTACCTCACAAATTTTTAAAATTTTCACCATTGTTGTACTAACATGCATCATCATGCATCTAATTCCTCTATGAGGTCAACTTGTTTGATTCAAAACATTAAATTCCCATGTTGTTTGGTCTTGGTTGCAAATATCTGCAAGCACCAGGTGCTAAATCACTTACTAAATCATGGTTGTTGATACATGGTCATAGTTACAAAAAATTAATTGTCGAATCTCATTCTTTTTCACATCAAATCATCACACTTGATCAATTTTTCATTAGAGGTATTACAGGTTTTGATAGAATATAATGAGAGGGTCACAAGTATAGGTCACTCTTAGGAATTCAAGTTGTGCTTGTGGATTACTTTGCAACAATCATGCTTCCAAAAAAAATCATTTTGATTCATAGCTTGTGGTTAGAGATTACCATTAAATAATTTCATTAAATGATGCAACTTATTAAATCGACCAATTTAAAAAAATAGACATGATGAAAATTTATTATTTCCACATATTTTGTTATATGACATTTTGATTAATGAGAAAGGGTTATGGAAGTTATTTATGGAGTTTAAAGGCTTTAAAAAATATGTTGCAAATGATATTGATAAACCCTTTAATTCTCGTAATGAATTTTATTGATACTATTGATAGTTGATACACTTTTTAAAAATAAAAAATTATCTTTCTCGACACTTGTATGATTTGCCAAGCTTAGGAGACTATGAAATTCACTTTTTCAATGAATTTGAAGTTCTCTTACTGAAATAATGAAATACACTTTTCTTAAGAGCTATAAAGTTCTTTAAAAGTTCAGAAGTGCAGATAAAAAGTTCTTTAAAAAATGTAAAAGTGTGAAATTTTCACTATATCAATATTTTATGCCTTACAAACCTCTAAAAGGCCAAAATAGTGTTGTGTCAGGGATTTCTAGGGTTTTCAAACTCTTATTTTAGAAGACACACAGCCCATGCGAGTTTGGGAGCTTCAGAAGAAGGATTCAAAAAATGGGTTTATTGAAATGGCATTGGATCTTTGTAAATGCAGCGTTTGTAGATTGTGCATAATGTGGATTTATTGATGCGGTTTAAGAATTTTCAAGCAAATATTTTTCTTTTCAGGTCTAACAAAGGTCACATCCCACAGCCTTCACCAACATCTTCCCTGCCCGTGCCTGGGCCAAGCCACGACCCCTTCTATTTGACAAAATACCTGAAACGAGTTTCACTCATACCCACAAGATATGAAAAAAATGGATTTGTTGAAAATGTGTTAGAAACTCTCAGACAAATGCAATCAGCTGGTGTGAGGCACTATTCCACTCTCTTTTCCACCATACTCCATCGCAGTATAATGGAGGGGAATTTTCACCTCTAGTCGATAGACAAAATGTTGGATTAATCGTCAGTGTCTCTTTTCAGATTCGGAACATAGACTAACTGTTTCCGTAGATCCATTTATCTCTGACATTTGTATCAGATGTTACAAGATCTTTTGACACGACAAACATGATACCACAAAAACCATTTGGTCATTGAGTAAATGCAATGATTATAGCATTGGAAAAACTTTTCGAAGAAAATGCATTCAATTGGCTGATTATACATGCATGCAAATTGTGGGTCAACCGCATGCACCTCAAGTCCTTGCGCATTTACTCCATTACCCACTAAAGAGATTGAATTTATTGGAGCATATACAAGTCAATATAAATTAGTTCAATTTATCCACATCTGATTAGGTCACTCGTATACTGCCATCTCATTTATAGACTTTTGGTGCAACAATCATGTGCAACTATATTTGCAGAGATTTTCATTTATTGTGTTCCAGAAGTAGCTAAGAAAGGTCCAGTCTTGGAATGATCGAGTAAAAAGAATATGAGAAACATAGAGTGAAAAGAAAGTGATCATATGGGTGCAATTTCTCATATGGGAAACATAGAGTGAAAAGTTAGGTTAGAAAGATACGTGGAAAAAGAATGCTTCAGCATTTCTTATGGAATGAAATAAATAGATAGAAGCTTTTGTGATTTGGAAATTGTAATTGTTCAACACTATTATCACTGAATTGTTTATGCAGTATACAAACAGATAATTGACCATATTTATTAATTAATTAAAAATAAAGAGACAGTGCATTGTTTATTTTCAATTAATTAATAAATACGGACAAATGTTTGTTTTGTATGTTGGGTAGACATTGCCCATTATCACAGGTTCTAAGATAATCTTGTCTACAGTCAAGCTATTCAAGGATTTCGAAGGTAGATTGTCAGTCATAATCATCTAACTTCAAAACTTCAACAAAGCAAGCTATAAATTAATGGGGCTAAAGAATTTTCTTATTTTCTTTTTCATATATGTAAATTAAGTAATTTTAATATGATTTAATAAATGATCTTTTAAAAAGTAATTAAGTTATAAATTAAAATTCTGATCTAAAGAATTAGTTATAGATGGAGAGGACTATATATTCAAGGTTAAGGAAGGGGATCCTTAGTTGAGGAAACTTTTAGAATTCTCACAGTGTACAAGAAAGAAAGTCTTTGAGCTCTTCAGTTTAGGAAATGAATAGAGAATGGTATGGATGGTCTATGAGCTAAGATAAGGTTTTTTTAGTTGTGAATCTTTTTTACATCAATTTTGTAGTCATTTCTTTAAATATTTTATCTTGTGATGAATGTAGAATTTCCTTCCTAATACATGTGTTTACCTTATACAACTTGGGTATTTTTTTTGAGAATGAATATTTATGTTTATTCTTCTTTTTTGTATTTCATATTGTCCTTTCCCATTTCAATGTTTGTTTCTTTGCCTTTCCTACTTTTTAGTCAAAAGCATACCCCTTAAAAATCCTCAAAATTATATCTTGCAAGAGAGTTTCCCCTATCAAATGTAGAGAAAGGTCTTTAATTTAATAGTGATCCCTCCAATTATTGGAATATTTGTCATTGCTTGTTGAGAAATTCTAAGCTATTTGTAACACCGTATTGCAATGAAAAATCTATGTACCAACTATTTTTGGTGACTCCATTGGTGATCAAAGTTCCTTGTGCATTAGATTTATAAAAAAATGAAGTTGCCTCCCCTAGGATGGAGGTTGGCAGTTCTATTGAAGATGAATACCAAAAGATGCTTGTGAAACATCCTAAAATAATGTTAGACTAGATTTCCTCAAGAAAAGAGAATGAAGTAGATATCTTTCTCTTTATATCATCATTCATTACAAATATAATCATTGAGATTGTGAGTTATTTAATAAAGGAGACACAATTCTTGAAAAAATTCTATAGTGTTGTGCCAATCAAAACAAGAGAAGATTTTCCATCCTAAGACCTAAAAAAAGACCAGTAAATGCATAAAGAAAAATAAATTGATGGCATTAAACATGAGTATGAAAAGTATCTTAAATAAAAACAAAACAACAATAAAAAAAATCCAATAATTTTTAGCCTCTAAAATTCCTCATCCTCCAAAATTCGCCTTTAAAGGAAACGGTGAAGTAATCCATAGATGAAGAATCACATGAGTAGTCATAAAACCAAGATATTGGAAGTATGGCCAAAGTTGTTGATATTTTTACTATATTTTTGAAGGATAATATCTATACCACAAACCCTTTTATGAATACAAATAATGCTGATGTTTTAATCATTCATGAGGAAAATTGATGTCTCATGCATTTTATTTTAGAACAAAATAACTTGTATATCCCTCCTATTCATGGTAAAAAAAATTAATCTATATTTATTTTCCCATGCATGCCTAAGTCTTTCCTATCAATGCAATGAAAATTATGTCATTATTACTACTCATTTCATTATAAAATCTCCCTCATTTCAAAATCTTCCTCATTTCTTTAAAAGTTAACTTGAAAATTCTCATAATTTGTTTAGTTCATAAATGGTCACATTTAATCTATTATCTTTACTCTTTTCAATTGTAAATAGTTTATTTTTGTATTCCAGTTTTGAATTGTCTTTAATTTTATTTTGTTTAATGTAGCTGCCTTCAATAAAGTTGCAACAACATTATAGTTTTCCCCTTTAGCCTTGATTAATCTTCCTTAATTCAAGATATTTGTATAGTTAAATTTTGCTAAAGAAATGGAAGCCCAAAAAAAAATTCTCATTGTGAAAAATTTACATGCTTCTTGAAAGTAGATTCAATCATCCTATTGTTAGTTTATATAGATTTAGAAGATCCCTCTAGGTTTTCATTTAGTCATATTTTGAAGAATGGTATAATTTCAATATTCCCTAAACAGATGTATTGATTTGGATTGTGGGCTTATCATTTGGATTGGTTTATTTCATGAACAATGCCAACGAGAATCATGTCTATGTATGTAACACAATCATCGAAAAATAAAATTTAGGACCAACATACTATGAGGAAAGTGATAAAAAGTAGATGTAAGAAAATAGGGATAAGAGCTAAGGGTCTAAGTAAGGAAATGCAATTTGAAAAATTAAAGAAATAGTTTGTATCTAGAAGGCAATAATTAGGTTTTATTTAATGAGTGTTTGCTCTCCAAAATTAGTAGTAGAGGAAGCTATTAAAGATTGAGGCAATAATTTGAAACAGTCAAATATTTCTATGATGGAATTAAAACTTAGAAATTACAAATTTCTCTTGTGTAGTTCAAGATTTAGTTATTGAATCTAGAAGAACTATACGTTTGAAATTAGGTGTCAAATTGTTAGATCCATAGTGGATGAGTTTATCTTGGAGATTTGTTATCTTTTTGTTTCATTCATAGTAGGACATATGAGGTTGGACTCAACTTCATAAATTTATTTTTCCTTTAAACATGTTCAACTACATCAAATATTAAATTCTAGGACAGGTAAAAGTCATAGTTCAACATTCATGTATTTGGTATGGTTCTTATAATAGTGATTATAGTGATTCCCACTCTTGTAGAACATACATGTTTTATCTAAATGGTTCCCCAATCTCAATATTATGTACAATAAATTTTTTCTAGTAGAAAATTTTGTTTTATGAAAATTTTTGGCTCTTATTTGGGCACATCAAATTTCCTTTGTCACTTTTCCATTTCAAAGCACTTGTGAGTCAAATAATGGTTATTTCAAATATTTTTGGATCTTTTACACTAATGGATTTTTACCATGTGAGGATTTTTCAATTCAATAATTATAATCCCTAAATGGTGGATATGGGAATACTAGAGTTCTCTAATGATATACAATAAAAATTCCATAGCTATCAATTAGTATCTTTATGAGGATTGAAACATGCCCAACACTAACACCACCATAAATGGACCCATAATTAAGGAAAGCAATTATAAATAATAGATCCATGGTCACTCAAGGATCTTTTTTACCAAATCGTTATTGTAGCTCAAGTTTCCTTTTTAATATTTGTTCAACATTTTCTTCACATTTTCTTTGGAGTTCCTAAATCCTATTTGAAAACCTCAAGCCATCATTTTAGAGGAGACTCTTGAATAGAAACACGTATTAAATATAGAGGTGAAGAACTATCTTCTAGAGGAAGGAAAAAATCCAAAACCTTAGGATTGTTTTTCTTTCATTCATTGGGTGGATTAGCTAGAGGCATCAAAATGGTGGTGAATTAATTTCCCTAGAGTATATGGTATTTCAAATCATCATTGTAAAATGATTACTATAGCTATTAAATTGGTTGTAATACCTCCATAATTTTCATGGATGAGCCAACATCAATTCTTGAAGCTCAATCTATGACTATTATCATGAGGATTATTCATAATGATATTGATATCTAGGGTATATTTCTCTATCCAATTTCCCAACCTAGCATTGACACCTTTGAAGTATTTGATGAGCTTCTAATAATAATAAAAAGGAAAAGGAAAATGGGCATATCATGCTTTAAAATTTTGATCTCTCTTTGAGGCAACTACACTTAGTGTACAAATTTGAAAGTAAAGTTGTTTATCAAAACATGATAATTTTTAAATTATAAGATAACAAGATAGGTACAATAAAAGAATTAAATTTTGGAAAAAAAATTGAAATATAGAAATAGGGGTTCTAGATGGGTCAAATAATGTAGAGATTTTTCTAGATGAAGTATCTAAAAATTGCACAAATTTGGATATGTTTTTTTTAAGGGGTAAATGCTTTTGATCTGGAGCTATGAACTAGTAAGGTCACAAATAAAGGACCTCATCGCCAACAAAACCTTCAAAAAGTTACACTCCAATGGGGTTTGAAACTTGATGGCAAGAACAACAACACAAAAACTTAACCATCACACCATGCCACTATTGGCAATTTGGATATGTTAACTAAGAATGATGTGTTAATCTTTTACCTTGTTGGAGAGGTTGTTAAAATAGATCTAGAGGAAAATGGAACTTTAGACATGCTTAATCAATCTCTTGATGTTAAAGAGAATATTGTTCTCAATAAACCATTGATCATTGACCTAGAAGAGGAACTAATAAAAACAAAAGTAAATTAAGAATAAATCTTTTTACTAAAGGAAATGTTGAATTAAATAAGGATTTCATTTAGAAACAACAATATGGAGAATATCTTTCAATTAATCTACATTTGTTGTCTTTAATTCAAAGATAACTCAAACTTATTACAAGACTAGAATAGAGCATACAATATGCCTTGGTGTTGAAGCTTCAATATAAGGTGTGGTATTTAGTCTCTCTAGAGTGTTGACTAAATCTTTAGCAAGGTGAAGCTAGTGTCTTATTTAGTCAATTATGCACCACCTACAATTAAAATTTTAAGGACAATGTAAATGTGATCAATCCAAGCATTATGGTGAAAATATTATTATTGATTTTCATTGTTTTCATATCAAGATATCTCCACCTATTAATCAAATTTATAATGAAGAAACCTAGGAGCGGAGAGACAAGTTAAAGTCAAGATAATGTGATGTCCCTATAAGGATATTTATAAAAAAATCACCTTCACAATTCCACTATTGGACAAATTTTCATTGTCTCTTTTCCTATATAAGGCACTGAGGGGAGCATAAATGAAACTTTTAATTATGTAGTTTAATTATGTGAATTCAAGAAAGGATAAAATTTGAAATTTAATTATAAGAATTATAATCTAAAGAAGGGTGTAAGAATTTTTTTTAATGCAAAGAATGATAGACATATCAATAATACGCCTCTCAAAACCATGAATAATTGAATAGAAAGACTAGATAGTGTTGTGTCGTAAGACAAAGATATAATAGGAAGGATGGTGTCCATCAAGCTTAGAAAATTCAAAAATTCAAAAATGTAAGAGGTGTTCATGTAGTGAGGATGACAGGGTTGAAGAAATGGACCAATGGATAAGGGACTCATCTACCATACAAAGATTCTAAAGTTCTTTGTATTCCTGGAGAGAATACAATCCCCAATTAGAGTCATTGTTATTCCCCAAATTTGATAATTTTGCTAAATATTTAGAGCAACCAAATGAAGGGTGAAGTTTGATGACTATGTCATTTACTTAATGAGGTAGTTATAAGAGGTAAAAGTTGAAAATTTATTTAAATTAAATTAAATTAAATTAAAATCATATTAATTATTTTTAATTAATTGATTTCATTTTTAGAAGAAATGGAATAAATTAATCATTTCAAAGGAGTATTTTGTATAGGTTTAAAAATTATTTAGCACCAACACCTATAGTTAATTTTGTTTAAAAATTAAAGATTATTATATTATGTAAAATAATTAAATACCAAGTTGTGTCAATCTAGGTTGGGCGAAATTGAGTTACATGGGTGTAGGTGATTTTTAAATGTCAAGTAAATTAATTATTTCAAGGATTAATTATTATTGTAATGTGGAAAAACTATTCTGTATAATCATATAAAAATTCCTATGAATGTAAAAAATAAATAAAGGTGGACAAATTAATATTGAGAGAAAATTCTAGAAAAGGAAAGTTACAAGTAGTTGTAGAACTACTTGTGTAGTAGGAAAATGTATAAAAGGACAATTTTTTTTATGGGAGAAGAGCTTTCAAGATGAAAAATACAAGTTAAGTAGTGAGTTTATATAGAACCAAGGATGGGATGGAGGTGGAAAATCAAACAATAGGAATTGACCATCAATAACCATCAAAAGTGGGAAAGCTTCACCCTCTAAGGGAATATTCCACCCCTTTAGGATGGGGCCACCATGTCACCTTATCTCCTAGTTATTAAATAATAAACTCATTTTATTATCCTAAGAAAGCTTAATAAAGGTGTTGGAAAAACCTATGACTAAGGAAAAATAAATTATCCTACTAGGAAAATAAGAATCTACACTAACACCCCCTTTAAACATAGCTTAGAAGGATGTAAAAGATGATGGGTCTTGATAAATGAGGCCACGTTAGGTACCCATGTACATATCAAATCCCCCCCAAAGAAGAAGTGCCCCCCCCCATCCCCCCAAAAGAAAAAAACAAACAAAGAGAGAGAACATCCCCTAGAATAGAGAGAGAATAAGACAAGGACTAAGTATCCCTCCCCTCTAAAGATGACACCAACTGCACCCTAAGAAAAACTCACAAATGAAGGAAATTTCTCTCAGTGAAGGGTTTGGTGAAGATGTCTTTTGTCTAGTTTGATGTTGGATAGTACTTGAGATCAATGATATGCTCATGAACCAACTCTCGAATGTAGTGCATATGGATCTCAATGTGTTTGGTCTATTGATGATGGACTGAACTATGAGAGATCTAAATCATATTTTGGTTGTCACAAAATATGATGGTGAGCTTTCGAAAGGGAATTCCAAACACAATGAGAATGTTCTAAAGCCAAATGGCCTTAGTAGTATCATTAATCGCTCCTTGATACTTAACCTCTGTAGATGAAAGAGCAACAACAGACTGATTCTTGCTCGACCAACAAACTGGACTGGAACCAAGGGAGAAGTAATACCCTGAAGTAGACTTATGATCCTAAGAATTTGCTTTCCAATTTGAATCTATATGTCCCACCAAGTGCAAATCGACACCCATTGCATAGTGAATCCCATAACTGTGAATACTGTTTGATGTAGTGAATATTTTTCTTAGCTTCTTTCTAGTGTAGCTCATGTGACTCCTGCAAGAATTGAGAGACCATACCCACAACATATGGAATGTCAAGTCTCATGTGAGTTAGATATATGAGACTACCAATGTAATTTGTTAGCACTAAGTGCCATCTACCAAAGGTGAAGAATACTTAGCCTCAAGTTTGACCCTTGATAGAAATAAAGTCGATGCATGCTTACAATCATCCATGCGAAACCTAAGGAGAATATCAAGTGCGTACTTAGGTTGTGCAAGAGAGATATCTAATGAAGACTGGGTGATCTCAATCCCTAAGAAGTAGTGCAGTAAGCCCAATTTTGACATAAAAAACTAATCATGAAGGGTATATTTCACTACCTCAATGGTGGATGAGTGACCTCTTATGATAAAAAAATCATCGATGTAGAGAACCAAGAAGTTATGAGTATCATCTTGCTATAGAGTGTAGACATTAGGATCAAAATGACATCGAGTGAACCCAAATTTTAAAAGGAAGGAATCCATCTTGGCATACCAAGCCCAAGGGGCCTATTTGAGGCCATAGAGAGACTTCCAAATATAACAAACAAGTGAAGGATCATGTATGAACCCTTGTGGCTACTCAATGTATATCTCCTCTTGAAGATCACCATGAAGAAAATAACTCTTCACCTCCATCTGATGAACTTACCAACTATGTGTTACAATGTTAGCAAGGACAAGTTAGATGGAATTCATTTTGGTGACTAGTACAAAAGTTTGAAAATAGTCAATGCCAGGAACCTAGGAGAATCTTTTGGCAACAAAGTGAGACTTGTGCTTGTCAACTTGATGAGGGCTACACCACTTGAAACCCACACAAAAGACAACAATAGATACCAACACAAAATATGCAAGACAAAAAATAACTCACTTTTAATTATTTTCAGAAAATGAAATTACAAATTCAGAAATTACAATGCTACAACCTCATGGACTTGATTCATTACAACAAAATCAACTCTAAAAGAAAATCTATTATTCAGAGCCACAATCTACACTAATGGAGCCACCCTAAAACCTCCACTCAACCCTTTTTATTTTACCCCAATAACCACCCTAGAATGTTCTAAAAAGTGTAACTTTCCCTTTTGTTTTGGTGCCAAAAGTCCAGCCGTTTGATTTTTCGCCCATGAAGATATTTTAATGAAATTTAATTTTTAGTGGGATAACTTCTCAGAGCCATAACTTTTGACTCTAGTGTCCAATTTACTATGATAATATATCATTGGAAAGCTCTCAAAAAGATCTACAACATCAAAATTATTTGAAGTTCATTTCATCCATTTTTTGTGTTTTTTGGGGCTTCTAAGGTTTTCAAATTTGAATTTGAAGCTACATTGGAGAAATTTTCAGAACAAAAAACATTAATATCTTCCAAACAGTATAGGGTATTAAGATGATTCTTTTACCACTAGAAATATTTTTTTGTTCTACTACTTAGGGTAAATTTTTAGGTCCATATGAGCCTATTTAGGTTGAATTACTAAAAATGGTAAGTGAATGTTTTCACCTTTTCTAACTTCTAACTGTCTTACACCCCTTAATTTCCATCATGGGACTAAAAAAAACTAAATAAAATAATAAGAAAATATTTTTTGGGTGATGCAACATTGCCCCTACACCATTGCATGCTCCTACATCACAATTGACCCATTTGTTGTAATATTTGTCTAATAGATCCACTTGTATCGAGCAAGTTTCCATCCATTAGAAAGTGGGACAAGATCCCAAGTGTGGTTCCTCTCAAAGGAACTGAACTCTTCCTACATAGTCGCATCCCACTTGGGAACACCATAAGCTTCCTAAAAGGATTGTGGATCAAAATAAGTGGCAAGGAAGAGATGTGGAGCTTTTATGAAATTGTCATCTTGTTCTTCTATGATTTGAAGGATCCCCTACCCAATCCTCTACTAACTCCAATGTTTGACGATCCCAAAGAGGCCCTACAACTAGAGAAGGAGGAGAGCTAGGAGGAGAATAATCATCCTATGAAGATATACTATGAGTACCCTCATGATCATTGTCATCATCTTTAAAGTGGAGGAGGAAGACTCCTCATCAAGATCAGAAGGATTATGAGCCTTTGAAGAACTATTATCATGATTCAAGGACTCCAATCTAGTGGTTGTTGGAGAAGTCGTAAGAGAACTAGGACTCTCCTCAAAATGAACACTCCTCTCAATTAACAACTCATGTGTGGTAGGATGAAGAAGCTTGCAGCCTTTGACATCATCTAGGAATCCAAAAAATATGCAATGTTTGCTCTACAAATCCACAGTGTTGCATTTTTCTAACTGAATGTGGGCCCATGTACTAGAGCCAAACACTTGAAAGTGCTTTACTAAGGGTTCTTGACTAGTCTAAGCTTGAAAATGACTTACCCCCTTCACAACTTGTGAGGAACTCAGTTCTAAATATAACACGCACAGTTAATGTAAATTCTACCAAGAAATGATGCAAGAGCATCTAGGTATAGGCACAATTGGTGCATCAACCAAACAAATTTCTATTTCTCATGACAAGATTTTTGTTTCAATTTTGGCATTCATTTTGAGGTGCTAAATTTAATCCAGGTTAGATGGTCGATTTGATGGAGATCAAATGACATTATTGTTAATGGTTGACAAAATTTCATGTTTCAATCCTAATTTTGCATATGCATCTAATGCATTTAAATTGGGAAAACTATATTTATTTGTTTGGTTCCTCCAAGAGTTTTTAATATCAATTCCATCATATTGCTTGATTTTTTATCATTTTTATTAATTAATTATTCATGGAGTATGAATATTCAGGTTGAAAGAAATAAAATAAGATTAAAGGGCATAGATAGAATATTTTGTACAGTCAACAGACATGAGAAGAAGAACAGATAATCACGCTGCCAAAGAGGAAGGGAAGTCAGTTTTTGTATTTTAAAAGTTAAGGTAGAATGTGAAGCGACCACAATTATGAGAAGACAAAGGGAAATAATGACCAGAAGAAAAATTAATGCAGCCAAAATATGAAAGGCATAAAATATATGAGAATGGAAGACCAAAGGGGTCGCGCCAATCATCCAGAGGGAGACCACTAAAAATTAAAAATTAAAAACATCTAAAAAATGGAAGGGTATGTTAAAGATGGTGTAAGGGGGCTGCGTAGGGACAACACATTGATAGAAGGCACACAATATATGGTATATAAGGTTTTTTTTTAATTGAATAAATTAAAATGCCCAAGAAAATGAAAGTAGACATGAGGAAGGAGAACTATTGGGGTTGTTTATACAAGATTCAATTTAATATTTTAAATAAAATTAAGTTCAGGTAAAAGACAAGTTGTACAAGTGTTGATGGAAGGTAGCGTGGAGATTAAAGGGGGCTGTAGATACTTAAAATTGTCCTCAACTTGTGACGCTATTTTCAGACTAATTTCCTTTCTAACCCTATTTTTTTCTTTCAACCTCCATAGATAGTTACAGATAAAGATGATAAAAAGGATAACTTTTAAATAATTGATATGGTGTCAACCTTGATTTATAGGGAAAACCACCATGCAATTTAGATAGATTTGATAAAATGATAAATTGATTATTCTGAAAATATTTATTCTATCAACATAGAATAATAAAAAATCATAACAAAGAGCTTTATCATTAGCTTGGGATCCCCTTATGAGATTTTTTATTGATTTGAAAATGAAGAGTTGATTAGGAAGCTTGAGGTGCTGCAAGGAGATCACAATAACCAAGAAGCTTTCTTTTCGTATTATTGGACTAGCTACAGAAATTTTGGTAGATTTTTCCATAGATGAGGAAGGGAGAGAGAGACAACTTGCAAAGTGAGAATACATCAAGTACCAAGTGAGAAAAAGGAAGACTTTTTTTTCTTGAATAGGTGAGAAGAGGTGCTACTTTCTTGTTTGAGAATTATGAAATGTGTTTTAAATAGTCCATGTGGAAAGTGTGCTTTTGAATTTCAAAAATCCATTGGACATTAGTGTGGTGCATAGACATCTATGTGTAAAATTATAGTCTAGGAGAATATTGTTAATTTTCAAACTATGAGTTGGTAATATTTTATGCTTATTGATCATGGAATAAAATCTTTGAAAATCAAGATATAATATTTTATCAGTAATTTTCAAATCTAGATGAGTTCAAAGTGTAAATGTGAAATTGCACAAGTATGCAATTTTTGACACTACACTCACCCCTTCAGTGGTAAAGAGATCAATATTTCTCATGGCCTTTAGTGGTGTTTTAAATTCCTCCCCTACCTGTCAGGAGATAGGATGAAATCCACCCCTACCATATAGACCTCCCCTTTAATATCTCACTCTTTTATGGTTTCCTCAATTCTCCCACCTACCTCTTCAATAGTAAATTGAAAGAAACCCATGGTGCAAGAACCTCTGTGTGCATTTGTGGCCCCTTTCCTTCTAGTGGTTGATCAAATCCCTATTCATATATCTTTATTAATACAATAAAAGTTACCCATACTGAGTGATCAACCTCATGCTCATGTGGTCTCCTAACCTATGTCATTTTCTTACATCCCTCCTCCTACCCACTAGATAGAAAGGGGAAACAAATTGATGTTGGTAGACCCTCAACTTCCCATTATTATGTCTGATGGACACACTAGGTAGAACCAACTTACAGAATATTGCAAGCACCACCATTATTTAATTACTAGAGAGTGTATTAATTCTAGATACCAATCCTAAGCATACCTCTCCTATATGGTAGCTCCTAATTTATTGCATCTTCCCTCTTCTCCCCTTCTCCCCCTATGAGTGTTCTTATTGTGGCCACTTCTAATTTTGATTCAAATGAGATGAACCCTAAAAGGGTTAACATAGGCTTGGCCCCATCTATGAACCCTCCTCTTCTTCCTCTCAACCCTAATGTGTCTCCTTTATTGATCCTCTATGTTAGGATAGGTGATATTAACCTTGCATTCCTATGTCATTCATGTGTCTCCATGTTCTTTGTAAAGTGTTCTAGGGACATGAGAAGAAAAACATTTATTTATGAATTACTATGACATATTGTAATTGCATTTTCAAAGACATGGACATGTATCAGTGGAGTTACATGGCATAATGGATAAATTCTCCCTCCTAGGCACCCACTTTGGGAATATGAAAGGTCATGTGTGAGGCACCCAATATTAGGAGTAAGGTTGTTTGTTGGTGTTCCATTGGGAAGTGGAAGAGTCATTAGATCATCTAGAAAGAAAAAAGGTGGATAGGCTATGGGCTAGGTTCCCATATTGGATTCATTGGATGGTAGCATTGTGTTAAGTTATTGCATGTAGTAGGGTATTACCGGATTGATTAGATATCAGTAGTGAATTTTTTTATTGTTGAAACATAGAAAAATAGGTTCACCAAAATGAGGGTGATTGAATATGTGATGCACCTATCTTTCTACTTTCATTAGGAAAAAGAGATCCCCAAAGGTAAGAATGACTTTGAACCCTTAGGTGAGTCAACTTTAATGGAGATCTTGTTGTTTTCCTTATGAAAAGATGGGGTAAAATCTTCCTGAACAACACTTTGGGTAGAGAAACTAAAAAATATTAAATGAACTCAATTATGCAATGTGAAACTTGAATCATCAATTTAAAGCATAAAACAATTAGAAACAACAAAATTTTGGAAGATATGAGAAGGATAAGTGGTGCAGGAGCACCAAGCATATGAAGTTCACTTTAGGAGGTCAATAGGTCAAACATAGGTGTTGGGGAATGTTTTCATTAGATGAGGTCTAATTATATTAAATAAGGTCTAATCAAACCATTTTTCATGTGATTGAGTCATTTTGGAGTTATAGGAAGTCAGTTGTATTCCGTTTGTCCAATTTTGTAAAAGTTTTCAAGGAAATGCAAAAGTTGTCAAATATGCCAAAATGCAAAAAATTAAAAATAAGGAAGATGTAAGGTCATTTGTTTTTTAGGTAGTTAGGACAACATGGCAAAAGGAACCAGAGAGTTGATTGAGGAAAAAGAGATGCTATGGAGAAAGGCAATTTTCAGGACTAGATGCAAGTGTCAAGGCAAGGTATGTAAGGTAATGGTGGATTTGGTAGTTTGGATAACATGGTATCACAAGAAATGGTAGAAAAGTTAAATTTGGAAAGGTTACCTCATGAGAATCCCTATTATGTTTCTTGGTTGGATGGTGAACACTCTTTTTTTATTAAGGAGCAATCATTTGTAGAATTTCAGATTGGTGTCTATAGAGATGGACTTTTATGTGATGTGGTACCTATGAATGTATGTCATTTGTTGTTAGGGATGCCATGGATATATGACAAGTATGCTCTATATGATGGAAGGAAAAATACATATCAAATTAAGAAGAATGGTGTTTCATTTACATTGGAACCATTGATTGAAAATGAAGAAGGACTAGATAAAGCAACAAGGGTAATTATGTGCATAGTAAGAAAGAATTTGTGCAAATAGAGGATGAAGAGGAAGTAAAAGTTGAAGCCATTTCAAGGCTTGAAGATGACAAGACAACATTATTGCAACATGATGCAATAATAGAATGGAAAGAGGAAGAGAAGATGGTATTAGAACACAAGACAAAGGAGGCTAAGGAAGAACTCCTTGAGAAGGTACAAGATAAGTCAGAAAAGAAAGATGAGATTGTGCAAGAGATAGTGCTTTGTCCATTGATGGGACACGAAGTGTGTGAGTCTGATAATATAAAAGTTTGTGAATCAGATGAGTTAAAGACCCTGATAAGTGAGAGAGATGAAGTGAAAGTGTGTTGCCTAGGGAAAGGCAAGAATGGCCTAGAGAGGTCATAGTGGGAGAAGTAGTATGTCCATTGATTGGACAAGAGGTTGAAAGATAGTCATGTTCTGCCATGATAGAGGTCTATCAACCTGATTGCACAGAAGTTCCAAGAATACAGAACCTGAAGGTAGATGTGAAGACTGAAAGTAAAGTAGACATGGGTGAATTCAAGCATGTAATAGAGATGATGAAGAAGATAGTTCAAGGAACAAAAGGTATGAGTTTGTTTCAAGGTACAGGTATAAGTACACCATTAGTTCTTAGCAAGAAGAAGATCAAAGTATAGTTTGTGAAGAAGCAATGGTAAGTTGTGAGCAAGTTCAAGGTCACTATTGGAACAATTTTCCAATACTTGACACAATGGAAGGGATTACTAGGTGCAAAGGAAAGTGAGGAGAAAAAAGAAAAGAAGGTTCAAGTAGAGGAATGGTGCAACAAAGCATTCAAGGGACTTGAATTTCTTTTGGCAGGGAGTATGGTGTAGGAGCACCAAGCATATGAAGTTCACTTTAGGAGGTCAATAGGTCAAACATAGGTGTTGGGGAATTTTTGCATTAGATGAGGTCTAATTATATTAAATAAGGTCTAATCATACCATTTTTCATGTGATTGAGTCATTTTGGAGTTATAGGAAGTCAGTTGTATTTCATTTGTCCAATTTTGTAAAAGTTGTCAAATATGCGAAAATGCAAAAAAATTGAAAATAAGGAAGATGTAAGGTCATTTGTGTTTTAGGTAGTTAGGAGGTAGTTGTAAATCGAAGATTCATGTGTAAGATTCCTTGAAAAGGCCATTTGTATGTGTGGACAAGTGTGGCTGATTGTATAACTAATTTTGAATGAAAAAAGACATTGTATTATGTATATTCTCTCATAATTTCACTGTTTCATGATGTTGTATGGCCCTGTATGGGTAGGAAATGATGTATAATTGGTTATAAGTGTTATCCTTCAATCAGCTTCCATCTACTTTTTGATTCATGCAAATTGGCTAGGTTTTGAGGAAGTTATTGTGCTTTTAGTAAAAACAGTTAAAAACCCCTATTAGGGTAACATTGTACTTTCAAAATTGTGTTACTTAGTTTCTCACCTATGAAATCACGTGCAAACTGATTTTCAGAGAGTTTAGAATGTATTCTATTTTATTTTCATGATTTCAGAGTCTGTAGTTGAAGATTTGGGTAGATGTAATAAAGCCCTAGGTCTGTACAATGGGAAAGGACTAGTAAAACCAGTGTTTAATGAAGTTTTCAAGGGTTTGATTATAGACTGTGAGTCCTTCTTGAAGTAATATTGTTTTAGGAGGGTGTGGGAAGTATTCAAATCCATTTTCTGATGAAGATTGGTAAAAGCTTAAGTTTTGTGTTCAATATAGAAGATTGTCCTATATTGGCAGAGTTAACACAGTCCTCGTTAGGACAAAGTTTGTATAATTTGTTACCTTTTGTCTTGAGGGGCTATGAAAATATTTGAAGAGTGTTTATTTGAGAAGGTTTGTATGCCTTAGAACCAAATAAAGGGACCAAGAGAGTCTTTATGGTTGAAATTTTGAATGATTAAAAGAATCCTATTTGGACTAGTTAAGGACAATCCACTTTTTGAAAGTTCTTAAGTTTGAAGTGTCAAGGTTGGAATTGATTTTGGGTCTGAGTAGTCAAGTTGTGCTTATATGTGGATCTTAATCTTGTTAGATGCCTAAAAAATTTCATGAAGAGTTCTGAAACCTAAAATACAAGTTGGAGTCCTTGGAGGCCTATTCCAATTAAGGGGTTTAAGGAGGAGTTGGGAAGTCAGTCAAGAACCAAGTTGTGATTTTTTTAACAACCCTATTGTGTTGCCTCCTTACTTGCATCAATAAGTTGATGTGTACCAATCACCAAAAGTTGTTGAGTGTCCTCCTGGGACATATTCACCCTAGGGGGAATGGGTCCTGCTACAAGGGTCCAAAATTTTCTTTCACTATCCTTTTCTCATGGATCTGCACTCTTGATTTCTCTAGATCCCACTATCAGAAAGTCAGAATTAAATTCTCCAAGTAATATTTTGTATCTTGAAAACTTTGATGAAAAATTTGACAACTTTGCAAAATTACACTTTTGATCAATCTTCAATCCTTCTTCACCTACAAATATGCACATACAAAGGGGGAAAAATTGTTTACTTTTAGTGAATGGCCCGGTTTGCCTTGGTAAAACTCCATTTTGGTAATGAAACCTTGAAATGAAATGAAACATGAATGGAAGGAATGATGAATGGGAAATGCTATGTTGCAACTTACCAAACCCTTGAATGGAGATCCTTAGAGGACCGAAGTTTAACACATCTCTCCAATGTCTTTATCTTGCAAGAAATGGCTTGATTGGACATTGATCTTGATGCCTAAATGCTTGAAACCTTCAGCACAATGTTAGCACCAAAAAAATGCATAGATGCAAATAACTTTGACATGATGTTTGGTACCTTGAATGCTATTATAGAAGGCTGATAAATCTACTCTTGAATACCTTTGACAATATATTTTTCTTTAGGAATGCTTGCATAAAAAATCTTGATATTGAATTGATAAAAAGACCTTGTATTTATAGGTAATTTTCTAATTTCCCAAAAATTAAACATCAAAGGTTGACAATTGCAATTTGAATTTGAATCATAAAAATTCCACCAAAACATATTAAAATTTGAGATCCTCAACTCAAGGAGAACCCATTCGCTTGGGAGAATGGGTCCTAAGACCTAAATCCAAGACACTCAATTTCCAAGGAAATTTAATTAATGTTTGCAATTTTTTAATACAAGTTTCCCTTTCAGAAAATGGGATTAATTAGGCTTTTAGATACATAATTGGTCCAATTAGAGGCTTCACTAAGTCCAATTAAATTAAGGGACCCAAACATAGAGTGAAAATATAAGGGTGTACGTTTTTCTACACTACGATTGTGTCTCTATTTTAAAGATTAATAATATACTTGCTCTCTCTTCTTGTGTCACATTTGGTTTGCTAATTATTATATTGTGTTGAATGGAAATCACATACATAAATCTTATTTGATAATCTTATTTCAGATTTGTAATCACTTTCATAAGTTCATATTGTAGCTTTCCTTCACCTTGTTTTCAACACTCTAGACATGTTGAATGCCAACAATATCTCTAGCACCACTCTTGCTTCCTTAGTGGCTTTTCAATATACTTTCCATTTGTTTTTTCCTAATATGCTTTGTCCTACCACTATTTGTATAGATATCCCCTACCATCCCCAAAATGAAAAATGTAGTTCTTTCAACCTCAATAATACCACAAACCTAATCTTAATCCACATTCACCATTATCTCTAGACCATTATTCATTTATTCTTCTAGAAAGATAGGTATCTTCTTATTCACTTGTAGTTATTCCTAATTTTTTTCATGTGGAAAGTAATGAATAATTGTATTTTTTTGAATATCCTCGTAGTGAATTGTATGTTTCTTCTGTTAACAGGTGCAGGACCACTGAGAGAGGGGTGTGAATCAGTTGTCACAAAATTCAAACTTGGAACTTCAACACTTATCAATTCCACAACCACATTGTTTTATTATTAAGCATGAGCATGAGATACATAAAACAGAAAGTAAATTAACACATTGAACACCAGATTTTATGTGGAAAACCCAAGGAGGGAAAAACCACGGAGAGGATTAACTCAAAATATAAAGTAGTTCCAAAACTGAATATATAAGGCTCACTGCCAAGGGCTCACTACCCTGAAAGGACTCACTATCCAAATACAAAAGCTCACTACTTACAAGGAAGGCTCATTGCCTACAAAAAGATTCACAAAACAAAATTGGGCTTCACAGCCAAAATGAACTGAGAATAATGCACCTAACAAGTGTTGATGTAGTTCTAATGATGCTCAATAGACCAACTTAACACACTTCTTCACTTTCGATTACTTTGGCATTTACTACTACTTCATTGTTTGCATATACACACACTCTTCTATCTCTCTCTCTTAAAATTGTCCAACATATACATATATATACCTGATCTTCTTAGCAAGCATCAATTATGTTGGCCTAATTAGATGCACTTTATATTTACCAAAAATACTAAGTGTCGGCTCCAAGTATTCACAAAATAATTCCAAAAAGCAATTCAAACATTCAACACACAACATCATGTTGGCATAGGCCTAAGATAGGTCACACATATATCCGCATAGAAAAATTAATCCACCATATCACAATTAACCCAAGAAGTCAGCCAAGAATAGACTTCAATGCAAAAAGAAACCAACAAAATAGTGCCACTATGTCGTATGAGTACTAGAGCACATAATATTCTGAACATGCATGCCTTCAACAACCATAAACAATTTTCCAAAACCACAAATAGTAACTGTCAACTGCGGAGAAATGCAGACAGGAATACCAAAGAGTGCAGCTCAAATACCGGTTCAGATATTAGACCAAAATACTATCTTAGACCTGTAGTCATAACATGGTGACATCAATGACAACAAAAAACTGTAGAGATATTCATTCTTCTCTGTTCTTCCAACAATATCCCCCTTTTTCATTGATGGCAACATGTGCCAAAAAGAAATATTCAAAAAAAGAAACTTCTCCAATCTCTCCCAATCACTCCAATCTCTCCCCCTTTGACATCAATGGAAAAGGGCGGCTAAAAAAAAGATGTAAACATGGTGACATCAAAATTTAAAAAAAGATTCCAATTCTTCAAAAACTTCCAACTATCCAAAAATTCAAACAACAATTCAGTTAACTTAATTCATTTTAGACTCATTTTCCACTTCTTTTTCTTCTTCGCCAAAACAAAAGAATAAAAATTGAATGCACGGGATTCAAGTAAAAATGAAACTCTTCACCTAAAACACCTTCTTGTACCTTTCTTTGAGAACTAGACACAACTTCTTCCAGTTGAATGTAGTTGAATCCATTCTTGTGCAGATGCTTTCCAATAATCCAAACAAAGTAAAAGAAGATGACCATATGAACACTGTCTTTCAACATCTTCTGCGTCAGTAAGTATTCCAAAAAGGTGGTCTAACCAGACCTCAACAATCTCCTTAAGGATCTGGAAGGTCTTCACCACATCATCTCTTTGTCTTTGTGCAACAATCAATTTAGCTTGCAATTCTCCAACTCTCAGCCTTTGTTTCCCTTCTTTGTCTTCAAAGATATCAAAGTTCTTTCCAATGTTGTTCACTTCATATTCAATTGCTTAAATTCTACTTCTGAAATTATCTACCGCAGTAGGCCACTAGAGACAATATTTGTAAATATCTAATATTTCTTTAATGCATTTCTTTGTTTCCATGATAAGTTCAGATAATCTTCGCTTAGCTTTAGTACATCTCTTTTCAACCAAGGCTTCAAACTTACATCCTTCCAGACCTTAAAGTAACATTCTTTCTTCAACAATTGCAACTAAATTTTCTAGTAGGGAGCCAGAGACAATTGATACATCAATACCTTTTTGAAGTAGATAATCTACCAGAGCATCATCGATTTTTTGTCTATCAACAGGAGAGGCTGCATTCCATATCTCACCAATCTTCTTCATTTTTCCTTTAATCAACATAGTCTGGATGTCATTTGGATTAGAGAATCGAATCCAGGCAGAGATTCTTTTTCCTTCTCTTCCAAAATACAATGATGTCTTTAGTTATGTAAGAGAGGGGGACCACCGTGTGCAAGACCCCAAGTCACGAAGGGTCAAGATGCGAGAGGCTACCCTAACTTACCTCAACTAAATGCAATGTTTAGGGTATGAGGATGAGACTGATGAGGACTATGAAGTCCTACAACCACTTTGCAATCCTGAGTTTTGAGGAGGGCTAGGTGAGCTAGTTTTTAGGTTCGGCTCTACACCTCAGGGAGCTCTCTACCCGAAGACTGAAGCACAATCTTTGGATGACAGCACGGTGCACTAGCATCTCTAAAGTGCATTGGAATCTGTATCGCCAAACAATAGCAGAGATAAGGTCAAACCTGCTAAAACCACTAACGGCCCAACTGACTAACTAAAGGGCCAAAATGATACGACTAGATAAATTAAATATTCTCTAATGTTATAAAGCAAATATGCAAGAGTGATGAAAATAAGGAGAATCTCACCAAGGAACTCATTCACCAGCTGGTTCCTTGAAAGCACATCCACCTACACATAGAAAGAGGGAAAATGTTTGGTGGTTGTATTGGGCCTTCCTTAGTCAGACCCCCGTTTAGGTGTTTCCACCTCCACGAATAGCCAAAGAAATGAGATAAATAAATATTATAGTAAAGATAAAAGAAGCACTACAAAACAATGTTATACTACTCAACCAAGTGATAGAGGAGAGGAGAGGGAAGCTTACCACCTCCACCAAGAGCACTCAAGACTATTTGGGGGAGAAATGAGAGTACTCGAGCCTCTGTTGCAATGGCATGGTCCCAAACATGCTCTATCAAAGTGGAGTGTTTCTTTGTTGCAATGGAATACTTGAATGCTTGGAGTGAGTGAAAGTGAGTGCTTGAAAGTGAATGTGAGAGTGTAAGAATGGAAGCTTGATGTGGTGAAGAGTTGTGTAGAAGTTGGAATGCAAGTTGGAAGAATGAATTTGAAGAAAGGATGGAGAAAAATGGCCATATTCAGGTCGGTCGTCCGAAGGGGGTGTTACAACTTCACCTCCAATGAGAAGAGTAACACCTCTGTAGGTTCAGCTGCAGGAATTTTCCAGGGATGTAAGCATGCCGCACGGACGTCTGTGTGCCACATGGGCATCCCTAACAGAAATTCCTCCACCGACACTCAAAATAGGTGCCAAGTGGGATGCAAGTAGCGGGCTTAGGTGTAATTAAGCCTCCAAACTTGGTTTTCTAAGGTGGGTAAAGGAAAAAAGGGGAATTTTCATAAGGGGTGCAAATTGGCAGCATATATTTGGTTTTGACACTTAGTCATTTTTCACTAAGTGTTGCCATCAATGCCAAAGGGGGAGATTGTTGGCATATGGCTTAGGGAGATAATTGTTATGGTTTATAGTGTTGTCATTGATGGAAAATGAAGTCACTATTGTGTTATGCAGATCCGAACCTAGTCATACTAGCAGTTCAAGTTAAGTACAGTGTATTATCGAAAAAGAACATGAAGAATAGGGTATCCAATTAGTACGCCAATTTGTATGCTTCACTGGATCATCATCTTGTGTTGTGAATCCCCATGATAGGTTGTTAAGCATGTATGTTGTACCTTATTGGTAAGTTTTGTGATGTTGCATTAATCGTCATACGAGTAAGGAGATCCAACATAATGATTTTCTATTGATTTGCTCATGGTGGTCGACCTAGTCAATGTAGCATGTCACGAATGTATAAGGGATGATTGTTTAAATGTTTCTATGTTCGAGAATTTTATTTTGGGTCTCAGCTATGTTGTGGCCAACTTGTATAGGTGCACATTATAAATTGTTCATGATTTGAGTCGACATGTGGAGAATAATATATTTTGTGTGAAGCAGACATATAGTGTTTGAATTCTTGCTAGCGGATATATATATGAGATCGGTAATTCATTTTGGGTATGAAAAGTGTGGAAGTGTGTGAAGATAAGAATAGATGTGTGTGGGAGTATTAGAAGGGTGATTGAGTGATCTATGCACAGTTTCAGAAGGGCAGAAAAATAAAGAAGAGCAGAGCAGAGCACAAATACAATATTAGTTAGAAGGGTTGAAGATCATCTATTGAGCTTCATTGGAACTGAATCCAGACATTTGGAGATGCTATCTTCTTAGTTCAACATTTTTTTGTAATCACAAACATTTTGTAAGGCAGTGAGCCTTTCTTATTTTGAGCAATGAGCTCAAGGCAGTGTGCCTGAATGCATGTGCATTCCCTTTTCTTCATACTTTTAACAGAGTATATAAATTGTGGATTAATCTCCACCATGGTTTTTCCCCTAATAGGGTTTCCACATAAAAATATTGGTGTTATGATGCTTGATTATCTTGTTCATGTGCTTTCATCTTTATTTCTATTTATGTGTTGTAAATGGTTTAAGCTCTGGATTTAAAGTTTAGATTTTCTGAGCACTGATTCACCCCCCCGACTCTCAGTGTTCCCTGATTCCAACATCCCCAACTAGATCAGGAAGAATGCACAGAAAAAAAAAAAGTAAAAATAAAAAATTGGGTCAACATGGATGGGAAGCCTAAATGCCCCCAACACTTTGCATCATCCCCAATTTATTGAAAGTCAAGCACAAACATGGAAGAATGATGATACAAATAGAAGAAGTTTTATGACACAAAAACCACACCTGTATCCAAGCACCAACAAGGGTGATGAGGTTCATCCAGGTACACATATCACGAGAATGAGGGAACACATCACAAAACACACACACACAAGATCAAGAAAAGGGGCCTCCTCCTAGCATTGATCATCCAATAGGTCATCCGCTTCCCAATCTAAATCCTCATAAGGGGAAGGAGGATGAACCTGCAATGGTGAGATGTTAAGAGGAGGAGCGTTCGGCCCTCCCGCAACAAGGGCCAAGGAAGAGGGCCCCTCAAGGTCCTCTCCACCCAGCTCTTGTGGAGTCAAAGTCTGTGATTTTGCGAAGATTGCTGATAGGTCTACAATCACATCCATGGAGTTAAACATGAACATGATAGGAGTGTTATGTCTTACTTTAGCGAATGAGACTAGCTACGCTCGAGGTTCACCACTAAGCTCGTCGAGTGACTCGGCAGCAGTGACGAACTTAGGGGAAGCTAGGGCTGGTTTCGTCACTAGGACATAACAAGTTAGCACATGACCACCTTGTGAAGAAGGTAGGCTCCTCTTACATCCTTTGTGGCTAGAAGGACCACTCTCCACCTCTTTCTACATTAGAGGAGATGAACTCCTAACAGATGAAGCTAGGGATGCAGAGGAAGAGGAAGAAAGAACCACAGTGGACACAACTAAGGTATTAATCATCTCCATGGGTTTTGAGAAAGGTTGGATATCCAGAAAGGACATCAGCAGAGGTGGCTCCATCGAAGGAGTGATGAACACCTGTACCCGTTTAGGGTTAGGTGCATTTGTGCTCAAAACAGAAGTTAGGAGCGGCACAGGACCGACCTAAAGAGAAGTAGAAGGAAGAGAGGAAGAAGACATTGCAAGAGGTCTTGAAGCAGGGGCGATCATTTCTTCCTCCTTTCTTTGCGAGGTGGCCTGCTCGACTAGGAGAGCCTTTTGTTAGTGCTTGTGTTCACACACAAGGAAGTTTCTATGGCTCTTGGAGTTAGAGGCCAGAGACTACAAGGGAGCAGAGGGTTCCTGCTCAACCATAGGAACATCCACCACAGTCGTTTCCAACAGAGGGACAAGTTCTTGCACAGGAGCATAAGGAACAGCCTGAGGAGTGACAGGAGGAGTTAACTAGAGAGCCTCAACAACAAGCCTCTTTTTGCTCACTACCTTAGGAGCAGGAGTGATAGGAGGTTGCGGATCGAATTCTCTATGAGAACCTCTCTTTCTACTGTATAAATAATACCATGGTCTGGGGTATTCATTAGGGAGGTCCACAATCTTGATCTTGGGCTTACGCCAAGGAGGGATCATCAGACTGAGTGGGTAACTGCCAGGCTGACTCATCCAATACTCTTCCCAAGAAGGGGGAGAGGATGGGGTAGACTGGGAGGAGGTAGCCTTCTATTTACCTTTACAAGAAGGAGAGGGAGTCGGCGTGGACTTCTCCTTCCCTTTAGGGGAAGGGAGAGTAGTCGATGTGGGCTTCTTCTTCTCTTCTCGGGAAGAGGAGGTGACTGATTGTTCTGTCATGGGTAGGGTTAGCTTTGGCTCCCCTTTTCCCCCAGTTTTGTACTTCACATAGTTCTTGTAAAGTAGGTTTGTCCTTGGAGGAAGCGAACCAACTGGGGAGGGTCAAAAGTGATCTAACGAGTATCCACCATGGGACACCAAGGGCTGATATCTGATGTCATGTACTACATGCATGAAACCTTCGTGGGAGAACTTTAAACGCATGTGGATAACGAAGGCAGTCCCATTCATGGAAGCTAGCCAAGGAATTCCCAGCTTCACTCTGAACAAATCCAATTCTCGGATAACATCTAAAGCCATGTCAACAACTCTGGGTCCAACCAAAATAGACAAGGTTATCGAGCCATAGGGTTTGAGACTCATACCATCATCTGTACGAGTGGTAGATTTTGTTTCTTCATATTTTTCCTTTTGCAATGAATTTATTACTAATTTTTCTTTAGTAATAACATTCACACGGCTCGTGGGGTCAATCAAGACTCCTATCACAATGTTACCATTGAAACGAGCGGGAATGTAGAGAGGCAAAGGTTTGTTTTTTAAGGGTAAATCTTGTGATGTGAATGCAATGTTCGGCAAACCAAGTGTGGGTGGAACAGTGGAAGTTACCGTGACCATATTAACATAGGCCTCGGGTTGAGTGACATAATCAGTGGGATCAATAATCATGTTAGCAGAATGCAACGAAAATAGGTCCATGTATATTTGATGTTCACTATTAGCTTTCGCCAATGATTTTTTAATGTTATATTTATTCCAATCGAGATGAATGGTATGGTCCTCGATGCGGTCTTGTATCTCATGATGCAACCAAATACAACGATCGGTATCATGTCCATTAACACGATGGTACTAGAAATAAGTGCTCCCATCATACCAATTAGGGTAGGGTTCCTTAACAGGCTTAGGAGTCAGTAAAGTTACAATCTTATCCTTTAACAACTTTTGTAAGATGAAAGTATGAGATTTTGAAAACTTCGTGAACTTTCGGTTGCATTTGAGGCCATTGTCATCAGCAGCGGCTACTACATTCGCAATGACTTTGCCTTTCCTAGAGATTGATACAATGGACTTCCCTCATAATGGGAGCATGAGGAGGAACCCCCAAACTAAACAACCATTTGCTGGTACTCTCGTAAAGTTGCACACAAATGCATGAAAGAAGGATATTTCATCAAGGCGAACTTCTCTTGCCAAGGCCTTTGTAAGTTGCCTATGAACACCTTCTACACGTTAGAACCAGGCAACTGATATGATATTTGTGAAAGGAGCACTTGGTAGCATGCTATGAATTCAATAATCTTTTCATTATCTCCTTGTTTACATTGGACGAGGTCTGAAAAGGTCATCTTCAGCCTAATTTTTTCTTGGAACTGTCTTAAGAACTAATTAACAAGTTGGTCAAATGAGAAAATAAAATTGTCAGGCAAGGAACAGTACCATTCAAGTGTTGTGTCCTTGAGAGATCGGGGAAACAGTTTAGCCATCAACACATCATGATGGAAGAAGTCAGTGCATAGGGCATTAAAGGCAGACACGCATGTCTGAGGATCTCCATTCCTTGAGGGAAGGGAGTGTTTAAGATTTCCACTGACAATGGACTATGTCAGAAGAAAGGATTGAAGATAGGTTGGGCAGAGGCCTGGGAAAGGCTTATTAACTAGCTCTGCATCTTACCCATATTCTGAAGTAGAGTGTTCAAAATAGGGTTGTTAGAAGATAGAGGGCCAGAGGAACCTCCTCTAGAACCACTGCCAAGCCCACCTCCAGAACCGCCACTAGTATAAATTTTGCCATAGCCACCACTAGAGCCACCACCAGAACCACCGCTATGACCTTCACCAGAGCCACTTCCACCATCACCACCTCCGCTACTTAATCCACTACCACTACCAAAGCCTCCACCACTCAGCCTGCCAAATCCTCCACCACTAGAGGTGATAGAAGGGGTAAAACCAAAGCCCAAAGGGACCTTATTCAGTTTGATTGTTTCAAGTTGCTTAGGAGCAAAAGGGATACTGATAGAAGGGACTGTGTCGGCCATGTAAACGGAAGTGGGAAGCATCAATACCCCTAACTATCCCTCACACTCTTCGAAAGTGACTCCTTGTGCAAAACTAGGGTTGCTCAAAGGAGTGCACACTTCAGCAAGGCCAAGGAGACTACTTAGAAGCTTTATGCTCATTTGATCTTTACCCATCATGTGTTTAATTTCACTAACAACCCAAGTGGCTCTAGCCATCTTCGGATTTCTTTCTAAGTGGTTTTCTAAGTCACCCAATCCTTTAGCAAGGGTGGCAATGTATTTTGTAGGGATTTGAATGGCCTCATGCTCATCCACCGATGATGGCATAGGAGTTGTAGGAGGAGTGGGAATGAGATCAATTTCATCAGTGAATCCCATCTCATTCCTTGATAACTGCTCCTACATAGCCAAACAAACAGCAGGACCAGAGAAAAGGCATGTAGAGAGACCAAGCGAGACCTTCGTCCTTTCCATTGAAAGGTGTTGTACACTTCTCCTAACGATATACCTAGAAGTTGTGGATTGGGTTGTGATGCTCATAAACCTTCACAACGCTCAAGAGCACAACAATCAAGAAGTAGCCACAAGAAGTTTCAACACCAATAGATGAACAAATGTTGGTTCAGATTGGGCTCACCAAAAATGTAAGAGAGGGGGACCACCATGTGCAAGACCCCAGGTCACAGAGGGTCAAGATGCGAGAAGATGCCCTAACTTACCTCAACTAAATGTGATGTTTAGGGTACGAGGATGAGAATGACGAGGACTATGAATTCCTACAACCACTCTGTAATCCCATGTTTCGAGGAGGGCTAGGTGAGCCAGTTTTTTAGGTTCGACTCTACACCTTAGGAAGGTCTCTGCCCAAAGATAGAAGTGCAGTCTTTGGATGATAGTGCGGTGCACTAGCGTATCTAAAGTGTGCTAGCATCCATACATCCAGACAACAGCAAAGACAAGGTCAAACCTGCTAAAACAACTAATGGCCCAACTAACTAACTAAAGGGCCAGAATGATATGACTAGATAAATTAAATATTCTCTAATGTTATAAAGAAAATATGCAAGAGTGACAAAAATAAGGAGAATCTCACCAAGGAACTTTTTCACCAGCTGGTTCTCCGAAAGCATGCCCACCTACACACAGAAAGAAGGAAAATTTTGGGTGGCTATATAGGGGCCTGCCTTAGTTAGATCCCCATTTAGGTGTTTCCACCTCCACGGATAGCTAAAGAAACGAGATAAAGAAATATTATAGTAAAGAGAAAATAAGCACTACAAAACAGTGTTATGCTACTCAACCAAGTGATAGAGGAGAGGAGAGGGAAGCTTACCATCTCCACCAAGAGCACTCAAGACTGCTTGGGGGAGAAATGAGAGTACTCGAGCCTCTGCTGCAATGGTGTGGTCCCAAATGTGCTCTATCGAAGTGATGGAGTGTTTCTTTGTTGCATTGGAATGTTTGGAGTGAGTGAAAGTGAGTGCTTGAAAGTGAATGTGAGAGTGCAAGAATGGAAGCTTGATGTGGTGAAGAGTTGTGTAGAAGTTGGAATGCAAGTTGGAAGAATGAATTTGAAGAAAGGATGGACAAAAATAGCCATATTCGGGTTGTTCTGCTGAAGGGGGCATTACAACTTCACCTCCAATGAGAAGAGTAATGCCTCTACAAGTTCAACCATAGGAATCTGCCAGGGACATAACATGTCGTGCAGACATCTACGCACCATGCGGGAATCCCTAATAGAAATGCCTCTACCGACACTCAAAATAGGCACCAAGTGGGATGCAAGTAGCGGGCTTAGGTGGAATTAATCCTTAGAACTTGGTTTTCTAAGGTGGGTAAAGGAAAAAAGGAGAATTTGCATAAGGGGTGCAAATTCACTCTTATACAAGTTATAACTTCTCTTTTCTTCGATTCTAGAGGGGAATCACCAATAACAACTTCCGATTCTCTTTTATTGGAGGATGTACCCACTTCAAACTGACTTGGTGCTGACATACCGGAGCAACGATTTGTTTTCAAGGATGTGAAATAAGATTTGCACACACTTACATTAGCTGCCAATTCTTCTAGGTATCTATAAGCTTGTTTCCCAATAGGAATACTAGATTCCCACACAACATTATCTTTTCCTGATAGGGAACTCAAAAATTAAAACACCAAGAACACAAGCAAATATCAAACCCGAAAGGGATGACCCTCAACCATCGATGTTCAAACATTTTTAGAAAGATTCTCAAGCAATAAGCCACACAAATCAAATTTCCTATTCTCCTTTAAAACCATCATATGTGCAATATAAACAACAATAGCCAATGTCGGACCTTCATAATTTCTAAAATATATTTTGTAAGAGACACCGTACGGAACATACCTTACAACCAAATCTGCAAGAGTTTTTATCAATAGGTCTTTACTAATGCCATCCAGTTCCTCCACATCTTTGTACTTCACAAATTTTTTTCCAGGAAGATCCCAATACTGCAAAAGCCAGTAATCGCTTCGATCGCTTCCTTCGAGATTAAGTAGGGTTTTTCCAATACAATATTGTTGTTCTTGAACCGATTCAACAAGAACAAAATAAAAAATTTATCAGCAAACCATGAAAATTCTCTCCAAAAATCCATACCTATGGTTTTTATGTGAGCTGTAATTCATTTTCGTTCAGCCCTAGTTCCATTTCTTTCATCTTACTATGATTAAATTCGTCCAATTCAACTCCTTTCAGCTTCATTGGAATGACACCACTTGATTATCTATCCATTTCTGCACTTTCTTGAATTCGTTAATTGAAACCTCTTCATTTTTCTTCTTCCCCTTTTGCAAACTAAGAAAAGATTCCAGATTACCCGTGACAATTTCTTTGAATTCCCTTCATAATTGCTTCAAGCTCACTTCAAGATCACTCTAGGGCATCTTTCAAGTTCTTCAAATGCTCAATTAATCAAGAAGATTCACAAATTTCAACTTATACACCATAGAATTTACCCTAAAATGATTTAAATGCGACATACATCAAAAAATTGCTAAAAATGTTCTTCTCAACATAGAAAACCCTAATTCAGTCTGCAAATCATCATGACAACATGTTTTCTTGAATTGTTTAGTTTTTTGGATTGAAACTGTGTGCATTTTTGTGAATCAATGTTTTGGATCAAACTCCATGATCCATCATCAGGATAATGCATGCAACTAGAGAGAAGAAAAATAAAATGATATAGCAAACTTAGGAGGTTAAATAGGTGAGGGGGATGAGAGGGATAGAGGAGACTAAACAAACCAATGACCCAAAACCTAAAGAAAGAAATAATAAAAATAATTAAACCATATTATAAAGGAAGAAAAAAGACCTATAAAAACTAAATGAGGAAAGCATAATGTAAGACGAAAAAAAAGGAAAGCAAATAAAAAAGTAAAAGAGCCCAAAATTATAAATGAAAAAAACTAATGAAGAGAAGAACAAAAAAAGAGAATAAGAAATCAAGCAAAATAATTTAAAACAAAGAACTAAACTAATAAATAAAGAAGGGAGAAAAGAAACATAAAAAATAGAGACAACGAAAAAACCATAGAAACAAAAAATTATGGCAATTAAGAGAAAAAAAAATTAAGGCAATTAAGAACATTAAAGAACCAAACAATATAAGAAAGACACAACGAACAATAACTAAACACCAAGACAATATGAAATAAGACCAAAAAAGAATATAATGGAAAAATAACAAAAAAACAAGAAAAGCTAAAGCACAATAAAAAGATAAAAAGAAAAAAGATAACAAGAAAGGCCAAAGCACAATAAAAAAGATAATAAGAAAAAAGAGGCCAAAAAAAACAAAAGATAAAGAATAACAAATAAAAATAATAAATAAAAGCATTGAAACAAAAGAATTCAATTTTTATTTTAAAACATAAAGAAAGAAATTAAGGGGAGAAGCAAAAAAAAATGATAGATACACAGGGACAAAACTAAGGAAGTAAGGGTAAAAAACAAGACCAAAGAAAACCAAAGGGGTAAAAATATCCAAAGGGTAAAACGAAATTAGGAATATCAAAGAACTAAATAGTGAAAAAACCAAAACCATAATTAACATAAAAAAATAACAAAAATCAAAAGACAAAAGAAGAAATTAAAAAAAGAGAACTAGGAATGAAAAACCAAGGAACTAGAAAAAAGAATAACCACAAAAGAAAAAAAATAAGAAATTGGCAAAAAACCCAAATAGGGACAAAAGAAGTCTCAACCGAAAATAATTAAAAAAGGAACCAAGAGCAAGAGACCCGAGATGAAGACAATAAAAGAGCCCAAAAAAACTAAGCCTAATGAAAAAATAAAATAAATGACCCCAAACGGAGTCGAGGAGAGCAGGAAATAAACAAAGATGGGAAAGAAGAAAGGAGAGGAGGGACAAAAGAGAAGGGAACAGAGGAGAATCAAGACTAAGAAAAGAGAGAGGACCAGTGGGGAGAGGAACGGGGAGGAGACAAAAGAGGGTAGGAAATACTGGAGCTTCCTTGAGGGGGGGCTAACAGGTTATTCAAAAGTGGTTTCCAAGAGAAGCTTAAATTCCAACCCCATCTCGATTGAGGTTGGAGGGGTGGTTATTGATTTCAATGGCCTCTTTGAGCTTTCTTTGGAAGTAGCTATCTTCTTTTTCAAGTATTTTGGTGTCTTCTAAAGCGATATGGTGCTTGGTCTTGGATAGTGCTTAACAAGTGCATATTTTGTGATCCGCTCATGCCTAATGTTTTCCCCATGCTCTTTGATCCTCATAGAGATTGAGCAACTAGTTTCCCCAATATAAGGGATGCCACAAGAACAAGAAATTTTGTAGACACCCGAGTTGAGGAAAGAGTCAAGAGGGTCCTTAGGGGAAGGCAAATGATTTTTTAATAAGGAAAGGGGTTTGAAAGTGCAAACTAAACCTTTTTTAAGGAGAATCTTCACAATTTTTTTGGAGATGCCTTCTACATAAGGCAAGGAAGCCACAGGAAGAGAAATGGTACGAGAGGGCTTAGGTTGGAAAGTCAACCTAGATTGGGCTTGATTGATAACACGATTGATTTGCTTCCTTTTATACCCATTAAGAGAGAAAACATGCGTAAGGTGGTTTAGATCTTGGTTGATGTGTTCATCGTCACAAATAGTGAAAGCTCTAAATGCCAAAGTTTTGAGAACTCCAAATTTTTGGCTAGGGTGATGGTGGGAAGAAGAGTGAAGGTAGAGGTTGGTATGGGTGTATTTTCGAAAGATAGTATGAGATAGTGGCCCTTCTACTTTTTTGATGAGAAGGACATCAAGGAAAGGAAGTTGGTTATTGGATTCAATTTCCTTGGTAAACGAAATGCAAAGGGATAAGCTATTTAAATGAGAGTGGAAAGCTTCAAGTTTCTAAAGACCATGAGGCCAACATATGTTGGTATCATCCACGTAGCGCTTCCACCATTTTGGTTTGAGGGGAAAGGAATGGAGGGCAAGATCTTCAAAATGCTCCATGTACAAGTTGGCTATGATGGGAGAAAGAGGAGAACCCATGGCGACCCCATCAATTTGTTCATAAAAAACACCTTGGAAAGAGAAGTAGGTGGATCTAAGACACAACTCGACCAAAGAGGCAATCTCACGGCTGGTCTTCTGTTTAATAAGCTTGATGGCATCGTGGATTGGAACCTTGGTGAAAAGGGAAACTACATCAAAGCTAACAAGGATGTCATTTTGGTCCAACTTCTTATCTTTGATGAAATCAATAAAATGAGAAGAGTTCTTGATAAAAGAGCTATATTTTCCAAGGAGGGGAGAAATGAGTTTTCCAAGATGGGAAGCCATCTTGTAGGACGGAGAATTAATGGTATCCACTATGGGTCTGAGAGGGATACCTACTTTGTGAATTTTTGGTACCCCATAGATCGGTGGGGTGACCTCTTTGGAGGGGTAAAGCCATTTCTTAGTGGCCTCATCAAAAGAAGATTTGGCAATGGTAGACTTGATGCTTTTTGTTAATTTTGAGATGGGGTTGGAATTAAGAATTTTATAGCTATTGTTGTCAAATAACAAGGCCAACATTTTGGATGTGTAATCATGCTTGTTCATGATTACTGTAGTACTTCCTTTGTCCGCCTTGGAGATGACAAGATAATCATTGCTCATTAATCTTTTGAAGGCTAGGAGTTCAGCTTTGGAAACATTGCACTTTGGAGGTTTGGCATATCTAAGAGCTACAACACAATCTTAACGAATTTCTTCAACTAGATTTTCGGGAAGAGACCGAAGAGCCTTCTCAATTTCAATGAGAAAATCAGATATGAGAATGAAGTGAGGTGCGATGGAAAAACCAAGACCCTTTTTGAGAAAATTGAGAACATCAGGGTCTAAATGCGCATTAGAGAGGTTAATGACAAGCTTGTTTTCCCAATCACAAATAGGTTGGTACAGTTGGAGTCTAATTTAGAGTAGACTAAAGAAGATGGGACAATGGGTGGCACGATAGATGAGGGAAAAGGAGGAGAGAACGAGGAATCGCTGCGAAGAGGCGTGCCAGACAAGCCACGGCTTGGTGAAAGGATAAGAAAAGGTGTTGAAGATGACAAGTCAATGATTTGATGATCAGATGAACGATCTGAGGAAGATTGAGGTGGCGGGATGGAAGCTTGTGGGCTACCATAATTGGAGGAGGAGCGATTGAAGTCAGAGACAGCGGCTGAGGAACCAACTCCACAAAGAGAGCCTAACAAAACGATACGCACATTAAAGAGATCACGTGAAGAGCAGCCAATGGGAAGAGAAGAGACCGAAGGAGGAGGCGTACCTAGAAAAGCAAGCTGATGACTGTTTGATTCAAGCACCTGGTCGATGATGGAGGTTGTTGCTTCACTAACGTTCATCTTCATGGCACTGGTTTGGCAGCATACAGAAGGCAAGGCAACGCTCGATCGAGAAGGGAGGTCAGGCGATAGAGAAGACCCCAATGAAGTGCGAGGGACGTGATGAAGCACACTTGGGGATAGAGTGTGGGAAAATAGAGGGGAGATGGGCATGACAGCAGTGGGAAAGGATGAAACAGGAAGAGAAGATGAGGGAGGTTAGTCAGGGGGAAGATAGGGAACGAGCGAAGAATTGGAGACGGGAGTGGAGGGGTGCAAGAAAGAAGATGATGAAGGCTTCCCTTCTCTTCCTATGGCTTCCCTGCCTTATGTAGAAGGCATCTCCAACAAAATTGTGAAGATTCTCCTTAAAAAAGGTTTAGTCTGCACTTTCAAACCCCTTTTCTTATTAAAAAATCGCCTGCCTTCCCCTAAGGACCCTCTTGACTCTTTCCTCAACTCGGGTGTCTACAAAATTTCTTGTTCTTGTGGCATCCCTTATATTGGGGAAACTGGATGCTCAATCTCTACAAGGATCAAAGAGTATGGGGCAAACATTAGGCATGAGCGAATCACAAAATCTACACTTGCCGAGCACTCATCCAACACCAAGCACCATATCACTTTAGAAGACACCAAAGTCCTTGCAAAAGAAGATAGCTGCTTCAAGAGAAAGCTCAAAGAGGCCATTGAAATCAATAACCACCCCTCCAACCTCAACCGAGATGGGGGTTGGAATTTAAGCTTCTCTTGGAAACCCCTTTTGAATAACCTGTTAGCTCCCCCTCAAGGAAGCTCTAGTATTTCCTCCCCTCTTTTGTCTCCTCCCTGTTCCTCTCCCCAGTGGTCCTCTCTCTTTTCTCGGTCTTGGTTCTCCTCTCTTCCCTTCTATTTTGTCCCTCCTCTTATTTCTTCTTTCCCATCTTTGTTTATTTCCCGCTCTCCTCAAATTCATTTGGGGTCGTTTATTATATTTTTTCATTAGGCTTAGTTTTTTTGGGCTCTTTTATTGTCTTCATCTTGGGTCTCTTGCTCTTGGTTCCTTTTTTCATTATTTTCGTTTGAGACTTCTTTTGCCCCTATTTGGGTTTTTTGCCAATTTATTTTTTTTTCTTTTGTGGTTATTCTTTTTTCTAGTTCCTTGGTTTTTCGTTCCTAGTTCTCTTTTTTTAATTTCTTCTTTTGTCTTTTGATTTTTGTTCTTTTTTTATGTTAATTATGGTTTTGGTTTTTTTGCTATTTAGTTCTTTGATATTCGTAATTTCGTTTTACCCTTAGGATATTTTTACCCCTTTGGTTTTCTTTGGTCTTGTTTTTTTCCCTTACTTCCTTGGTTTTGTCCCTATGTATCTATCGGTTTTTTTTGCTTCTCCCCTTAATTTCTTTCTTTATGTTTTTTAGGTTTCTTTTGTTTTAGAATTAAAATTGAATTCTTTTGTTTCAATGTTTTTATTTATTATTTATTATTTGTTATTCTTTATCTTTTGTTTTTTTTGCCTCTTTTTTCTTATTATCTTTTTTATTGTGCTTTGGCCTTTCTTGTTATCTTTTTTCTTATTATCTTTTTATTGTGCTTTAGCTTTTCTTGTTTTTTTGTTATTTTTCCATTATATTCTTTTTTGGTCTTATTTCATATTGTCTTGGTGTTTAGTTATTGTTCGTTGTGTCTTTCTTATATTGTTTGGTTCTTTAATGTTCTTAATTGCCTTAATTTTTCTCTTAATTGCCATAATTTTTTGTTTCTATGGTTTTTTCGTTGTATCTATTTTTATGTTTCTTTTCTCCCTTCTTTATTTATTAGTTTAGTTCTTTGTTTCAAATTATTTTGCTTGATTTCTTATTCTCTTTTTTTGTTCTTCTCTTCATTAGTTTTTTTCATTTATAATTTTGGGTTCTTTTGCTTTTTAATTTGCTTTCCTTTTTTTTGGTCTTACATTATGCTTTACTCATTTAGTTTTTATAAGTCTTTTTTCTTCCTTTATAATATGGTTTAATTATTTTTATTATTTCTTTCTTTAGGTTTTGGGTCATTGGTTTGTTTAGTGTCCTCTATCCCTCTCATCCCCCTCGCTTATTTAACCTCCTAAGTTTGCTATATCATTCTATTTTTCTTCTCTAGTTGCATGCATTATCCTGATGATGGATCATGGAGTTTGATCTGAAACGTTGATTCACAAAAATGCACACAGTTTCAATCCAGAAAACTAAACAATTCATGATCATGGACTATGGAAACTTGATGTTGTTAACATGTTTTCTTCTGGTTCTTTTTCCAAAGCCTCTGAACCTTCATTCCTCACATTTCACCCTCGTGCCAACTTCTGACACACCATTTATCCAAGGGGTTTTTTATAATTTTATGATAATGCTTCCCCTAAGACTATACTAGGTCTAATTCCCAAAGGAATCATTTGAATCGGATGAGGGAACATACACATCAATAGCTTTAGATTTTTCTTCTTCTTTCTTCTTCCATATCTTATTCATCTCTTGCTTCATTTCTTCTTTGTCGACCTTCTTTACTGAATCATTCTTCTCTATCGGAGTGGACTTCTTTCCTTTCTTACTTCTACAAATATTTGAAATATGTCCTGGTTTATTGCAATTATAATAGATGACAATTTTCTGATTACTCTAACCTCCATTACCTCTCGACCTACATTGATTTTCTCTATGTCAAAATTTGTTACAGGTATAGTAATATCCATTAAAGGATTGATTCATTCTGCCTTCATTAAACCTGTTCTTCATTACCCAACTAATCATTCTCACCTTAGATTTGCATTCAGTAGCTTTATGTCCAATCTTCTTACATTCAAAACATTTTCTAGTGAAGGGACCGAAAAAATGGTTCTCCCTGCTCCTGCATTTTGTTTCCTTGTGACCATATTTATTATAGAAAAAACAAATACCATTGAAAGAGGGATACCTTTGTGCATTAGGCTGTCTCATAGGCTATCTCCTTGCAAACTTCCTTGAATTTCTCTTTTGCTTTCCTTTTTCTTAAGTCATTTGATTGTCCTTAGAACTTTCACCTGTATCATTTCCCAAACTAGCTTTGTCTTTACTTGATTTCTATCTAGCAAGCAATTCCCCAAGCTTATCAAAGCTTGATTTGAATTTATTTTCATAGATTTTTTCCTTTTCCAGTTCAATCCTCAAGTTTACCTCTTGTTTCAGTTTAGAGCACTCATCAGACTTATTTTGTACCATTGTATTCAAACATTCTTCAATTCTCTTCTTCTCTTCTATGATCACTTTCAATCCAATTATCTCTTGTTTCAGTTGCTCACTCACTTCTCTGTGTCTTTCCTTGAATTTTTTCAGTAGTTCTTTTAGCTTCTGGAAACATTCATTTGCTTCATCTAGATTCTCTTTCAAATCTCTATTTTCTCTTTCCACTTTGTCAAGATCCTCAAGAGCAATTCGAAGCTCTCCTTTATCATCCATCTAATCAACCTTCCAGATCCTCCTCAAGTGGTTAAGCTCTTCACCAAGGAACCAAAGCTTTGATACCAATTTTTAATAGGTGCAGGACAACTAAGAGGGGGGTGAATCAGTTGTCACAAAATTCAAACTTAAAACTTCAACACTTATCAATTCCACAACCACACTATTTTGTTATTAAGCATGAGCATGAGATACAAAAAATAGAAAGTAAATTAACACATTGAACCCCATATTTTACGTGGAAAAACCACAGTGAGGATTAACTCCTGATATAAAGTAGTTGCAGAACTGAATATATAAGGCTCGTTGCCAAGGGCTTACTACCCTGAAGGGACTCACTGTCCAAATACAAAATCTCACTACTTACAAGGAAGGCTTACTGCCTACAAAAAGATTCACAAAAAAAAATTGGGCTTCACAACCAAAAAGAACTGAGAATAATGCACCTAACTGTTGGCATGTGGCGACTAATCATGCTATACTATACACTCTTCATGTATCCTCATCGAGTTCTAAGGCTAAACCGGGCCCTAAACGAGGGTATGGGGGTTCAGGGGTGGCAGCCCCCAAGAAAAAAAAATTCTTGCTTTTTTTGCTTCATCACCGACAAAAGAAAAAATTGACTTTGTAAAACCCTAATTCTGGAAGATTCTAAAAAGCTTGTTATAAGCAGTTGGGATGAGAGTTTCAAAAATGAATTATTAGTGAGATTGTGATATGTTTCACACTAGATAATAAAATCATTGGATGGCTACGGTTTTTTGGATGTAGCCTAAATTGGGTGAACCACGTTAAATTCTCTGTGTTGTCTTGTTTCTGCTATAATTTTCCGTGTGTTTTATTTCTCTATTTTATTGATCAAATCTACATTTAACTACTAGATATCTTCCTCCTAACCCTAACACTAACAAGCGTTGATGCAATTCCGGTGATGCTTAATAGACCGACTTAACACACTTCATCACTTTCGCTCACTTTCACATTTATTGTTGCTTCATTGTTTGCATATACACACACTCTTCTATCTCTCTCTCTTAAAACTATCCAACATATACATATATATACATGATCTTCTCAGTAAGCATCAATTAGGTCGGCCTAATTAGGTGCACTTCATATTTACCAAAAATACTAAGTGTCAGCTCCAAGTATTAACAAAATATTTCCAAAAAGCAATTCAAACATCCAACACACTACATTATGTTGACATAGACCTAAGTTAGGTCGCACATATATCCGCATAGAAAAATTAATCCACCATATCACAATTAACCCAAAAAGTCAACCAGGAATAGACTTCAATGCAAAAAGCAACCAACAAAATAGTGCCACTACATCGTATGAGCACCAGAGCACATAATATTCTGAATGTGCATGCCTTCAACAACCATAAACAATTTTCCAAAACCACAAATAGTAATTGTCAACTATAGAGAAATGCAGATAGGAATACCAGAGAGTGAAACTCGAATACCAATTCAGATACCAAACCAAAATATTGTCTTAGACCTGTAGTCACAACATGGTGACATCAATGACAACACAAAACTGTAGAGATAGTCATTCTTCTCTGTTCTTCCAACATCTTCCCCTAAGAAGTGCATGATCCCATCCTATGTGAATATCCCATTAGTTTCATCAATATTCAAAATATTTTTGACACTCACCTTTCTTGATATTCAATATGATGTTGTACTTGTAGCTAAATCCTCTTGTCTTATTCTAGGTGATTCTCTAAGTATAACTCTAAGATTTCTTCCTCTCTCAAATCATCATCCTCCTTATGATTTAGATTGGTACAAGGATTGTTTGATGGACGTGTTTGTTTTATTGTCTTATTATCACCTATTCTTATGCAATTGTTTTTTTTTATTTTCTCCTAGAGGACCCATGATACCATTGTAGGTACATGGATACAAGGGGGCCCAAAATTTCATGATATTATTCTATTTGTATCTCTTTTCTTTTATATCTTATATTTTATATTTTTGATATTTTTTGGATAATACAAATAAATGAGATATTAGGTCTCTTCCATGTCAACATAAAATTTGTATATGTTTTAATACAATATTATTCCTTTATATGTATAGTTTCATAAAGATTAGGGGGTGATGACAATTCAATCTTTCCTCTATATGCCAATTGTGAATATCATTTATAAGCATACTAACTCCAAGCCTATGCATCCATTTATGTGAGTATTTTCTTGTGATTTTTTTGTCTTTATGTGGCATCCCTATGTTGTGTGATGTCATCACATGAGCATAATGTTAAATGTTTCATTCTTACAACATCCTCGTTGATTTCTCTTCCTTGTAGACATTGTTCTCCTTTTTATACCTTAAAATAATTTGTATCCTACGTATTTATGCTTTTACTTTAATGAGGGATGCTTACTTGCACACACTTCACTTTTACACTTCCTAAAGCATTCATCCCCTATGGCATAGTTTTTTTTGTGCTCCTTACAACATATCATCCTTGTAGCATCGATAATGTCTAGCATAATAAAACTTGATATCTTATGGATCTTCATATTTATTACCCCTTTTTGGATACTTTCATTATCACTTTACAACCCAATTTCTATTGCTAGTAATTCATGAAAGTGTTATATGGTTCCTAGCACAACATAGCTTGTTATTTTTAGAACCATACTTGGCATTCCTTATAGTAACACATCACTTGAAAATTCCTTGTCATTTAATTTTCCAGCTTCTCTCTCTTTCTCTTGTTATTTTAACTTTATGTTTGTGTGTATATTTGTTCATGATGTATTTTCTTTTGTATGTGACATGTCTATTTTTTAGTTTTATGATCTTTTTTGTGTATCTATTTTGTAGAGTTCTATATCTCTAATATTTATTCTATGTAGGTTTTTTGTTGTTCTAACTTTATTTCCTATGCAATATTTTGTTTCTATTTTTTTTTAAGGTTTTCAACCTTAGGGAATGTTCACCCCACTTGCAAAATTGGCATCCTCTATAGTATTATTTTCAAAATATTTATTTTTTTATATTTAATAATTTTATTTAAATTACATATTTAGAATAATTCATACACCCACTAAAATGGGGGGAAAATGTAACATAAAAAATTGCATACCCTTGCAATTTCACGTTGTATCGTCTTGCACTCACTCTAGAACCTTATCTTATAATATCTTGATGCCAAAGTATTAGCATCTTTTTGTTTTATTGTACTTACCCTATTATTTTTCCAAATTTTTTAACCCTCTTTTTTCTAAATTTTCCAAATTGATGCAAACATGCATGTGACATGCTAGAATCTTGCAACAATTGGTAACTTAATGACCTTTTCCAAGCATTTAATTTCCCTACTTCCAAAAGAGATTTTGGATGGCTATGCACCTTTTCTTACTCTCTTTGACCTTATTCAAAAACTCATTCCTAATTTCTATCACTCGTAAAAAACTACTCTAAGCTTTGAAGCTCTCTATTAGCAAACTATAAACTATCTACCGAATTAGCTCTAGTATCTATCGATCTTGTTGTGAACCTCTTTACTAACATTCTCTATATGTGAATACTATCAATTTAATTTTATATTTATGAAGGCATGGTAGTATATTATATAGACCAACATTATCCCTTCTTAGCTTCCTCAATATTTGGAGGTGATATTATTATTTTTCTTGCTCTAATCTCTTCTATTTGTCTCATTGTTTTCTTCATTGTATCCTAAGTGTTGATAACATCTTGACATATAGGATTATTAGAATTATCATTCTAGTTTTCTAGATTTTTTTTAGCTTTGTATTTTTCATCTCTATTTTAAATATTATAAAAAAATTAAAGGTTCTTGTGGAGGTAAAAATACTAAAAATAGGGATTTGACCTAAAGGAAAATCTCCAAACAACCACCAAAACATTTATTTTCCTTCTCTTGTGTTATAGGTTATATTGAAGAGGAGAACATTTCGTGTTTCTTAGAATTTGGTGATATCTTCTTCTTCTCTATCTCATTTTCATTTTGTAATTTTATTTTAATAGATTATTTTATTTCATTTTCATTGTACTACTCTAGTTTCTAGTAAGAAAATTGTACTCCCTATATTTATTTTTATACATGCAGGTGATATTTTTTAGTAGACCAATGTTCTATATTTTTTATCCATATAGTATGGAAATGTGTTGTGTTGATGTCCACACAAAGTGCTAGCATATAACATAGCTGGATCTAAATTTTTAGTACAAGTTCATCTTTCCATTGTTTTTTATTTATGTTTCAATTTGTAGTTTATTTTTATGTTTTTTATAATTAATATTAGTTTCCATCTTTGATTATTTTAGATTAATTTTTCAAACAAATATTTACTTAAATTTCAAATATTAAAAGGTTTAATTGGTAGAATCTCAATAGTATATTAGTTTTAAACAAAAACATGGGACAATTGACCTTAGCGTAGAGTAATTGAGATCGCTTGGTAAGAGATGTAACTCTCTTTTGACAAGTTAATTTTTTATCTCTACAAGTACTTTAGGTACCCTTGGTCATAATGGTGGTTGTCAATGAAATGTTTCTAGTTGATAAAACCAAGAGGCAATTAATGATAAGGTTCTCATACATGGTAGAAAAAATGGTGTGATGCTAACTTATTTATACTAACTCAATGCTTGTTGGCATGTTTGTATAGATATTTACATTTGGTAGTCTATCAAAGTAGGAAAATCATTAAAACATCAACACAACTATAGTTATGGGCTTGGGAGAAATTTTCTATTGGTCATCCTAAGTGGATACAAGCACCAAGGTAAATAGATGATACAATAGATATGGATGGATAATTGTGTAGGGTGTGTTAGAACTATAAAATTTTGAAAATTTTACAGTTGATTATATTCATGAGTTTCCAAAATAGTCCTCACCATAAGCACAAAAGCCTGTCTTCATAACATTTTCCCCATATTTTGTCATGAAGTCCTATAGAATCCATCTAATCCTGAATATTTAACAGTATAATTCCTATCGGCATGAGATGGTGAGGGTCTCCCCGATCCATAATACATTCTTTTACTGATATATATTTGTTACAGTCTATCGGCAAGACTTCAGGGATGCCACACCAATCGGAATTCATCTACAAGCACCTATCGGCAAGACACAATTCATTGTCTCGACAATAGAAGGATCACATCGGCAAGAAAGCTATCGTCGGGATAAGTTATAACGAACTCATACATGTCTTACCAATCGGTGCACAAGGAAACATTTCGGCCAAACCAAAAGTCTTCGGAGTGAGGTCTTACTGAATGCATTATGTCTCACCGACTAGCACACAGAAAGACGTATCGGCTAGACTAAAGGTCATTAGAATAAAGTCTCATCAAATGCATCTGGTCTTGCCGACAAAGCATAAAGGATTCTATCAAATTACTATCAGAATAGAGTTATGTAGTCCTATCGACTCATATGTCACGCCGAAGTATTGTTTCATCGGCAAGAAAGTAATTGTGTCTCAGCGACCAGAAAATACCACAGGGTGTATCTCGGTAAGACAAAATATAATCTATGGAACATCTCCCCGACTCAAAATTGTCACAGCAATACATAAGACCAAAGGATGACTATCGGTGAGACATTGGACATCGGTATGACTGCAGGATGTCTTGGCGGGTGTTTAGCGAGTGTTAGTAAAGCCAGAATACAACTGATTGCCGACATTTAAATACGAAAAGATGTGTCCTTTCAAATACTGATGTATAAATGTTCATTTTCGATTGTGAAAAGAGATATAGAAGATAGGATAGGAAAAGATACAGTAGAATACAAATTTTCACAGATATGAGACTACGATGCATGATTAAAAATATGGAGATATTAATGAGAATTAGTTGATGTGGCAGCGTATTTCTGGTGTCAATTTTTTGTTGTGTTCATTGAAAGTATTACTAAAGTTGTCCCCAAGATTGATCCTTTCTGGTTATTTAAATTGATATAACAAGTTTATATTCAGTTTATCAGTGCACATTTGTTGTATCTGTGTGGTTGATTGATCAGTTCTTTCAAGAGAAGATTAAATCCTTTTAATTGATCATAGTAATAAGGGAAATTCATGTGGGTCATTAAGAAGAACTTGGTAGTCACAGTCTTGCATGTTTATACAAGTTATAAATTAAAACATATGCCAAACAATTTGAATGTTTTCCAGAAATAAATTGCTCATTTAGATTTCATTTGACTCTGCATACCCAATAAGGCACTAGTCTCTGCATTTTTCACCATTTAGTTTCATTCATTTTTTACATCTGTTAACTGAACATTTTAGGTTTTAGTTTTGAATATTGCTATACATTTTATACCAAATCAAGTCTTATTTGTCCACTTCCATCTTCCATTGTGGGAAAAACACTTCAAAGAGATTAGCACAAGTTAAGTCTACCTCACTCATATAGGTACACCTACCTACGTCTAGCAGCACCTGAAGAGTAGAAGGTCTAAGCCATTTGACCTTGTCTGCTACCCTAAAACGTATTAGGAGATTGGCAACCTCTTGAGGAATTTAGTATGTGTTTTTGAGAGCTAACAAATTGGTGACTCTGTTGGGGACTCAACTCAGAATCAGGGCCTTAATTAGAGTCAAAAAACTTGTACAGACTCTGCTGGGAATAGAAAATAACACTTTCTCACTTTTAAGAAAGTGAGTGGCGACTCTGATAAAAACATTTCAACATGAATGGGAGAAGGTCTCAATATAGGGGAGGTCACATTGGGGGTCATGTTGGCAGCAGTAAGTGGACACACAAGGATGATAAGGTTGATAAGGGTAAAAGGATAAATGAGGACATGTGCATGACGAACAAAGACAAAGCATCAAGACCACATTGTGAAACATATGATCGCTATGATACATGGAGTGAAAATTCAAGTGCAGAACCTTGCACCCCTGAAGAAAAAAGAAATCTTTTTTACGATCCACAGAAACAGGCTGAATTCGGGGCTAAAATTGAAGTTGAATGAATTAGGTACCAACATGAACACGATCAAAAAATGGAGGGTAACCAAAATGAGTTTATTGATCATGTAACTCCTCAAGAAAATTTTGAAGCCTCAACTCATGAAAAAGTAAAAGAACAGTTTGAGCTTCATAAAAAGGAGCTAGAAGAACTAAAAGTTGAACAAGAGATTGCCAAAATGATACAAGCAATCAAAGACATCAAATTACAGAAAGCCCAAATTACTGCTCAGGCAGTTGGTTGCCCAAAGTATGTACTGCCTCATAAGCAGGGTAATAACAATGCAGGGCCTTCTGATCCACCAGAGACTCCTCACAATCAGCTAGAGAATCAATACAGACAACCAAACCACCCACAACATATTCCCTCACAATATACAAATACACAATTGCCTCATGGTCAGCAATACGTGCCACATTATCATACACAATACAATAATCCCATGTACTAGCATCAGTACCCACCTAACCCTCCCCCTCATCAATACACAACAGTGATCAGACAATTTGACTTGACAGGGTTTCAATTATACCCTTACCCAATGGATGGCAGTTGGAGAAGTCTCGTTCCAAATTTTACAGGGAGTAGTGCAATTACTGCTGAAGATCATTTAAGGAGTTTCAATGCTTTCATCCAAGACTTGGATGTGCCATATGAGGATTTGCACATGAGGCTATTCATGATGTCGCTTACTGAAGAAGCTAGGGATTGGTTCAACAGCTTACCAACAGCTTCTATCAATTTTGTCCAAGAATTTCAGGATCGATTCCTTGAGCAATATGGGAATCTAAGTGCACTAGATGCTGCTCTTCATGAATTAATGCGGATTCAGAAAAATTAGAATAACTCAGTTTATGATTTTAACCGGAGATTCAAAAAATTGCAAAATAAGATACCTCCTGGATCAAATTTTCCAGACTCTATAGCATTAAGTGTTTATTTGAATGTGTTCGATCCTAAAACAGGGTATGAACTGAGAAATAGGTTCCCAAGAAATTTAACTGAGGCCCAAACGATTGCATTAATAATTGAAAACAATAGGAAGGTTGCTGGGATAATCAGTAAAAGAGACAACCCTAGGGTTCCTCAACAAACCAATAATTACCAATACAAATAGGAGAACACATACAGAAATGAAAGGCCTAGGCTACATGACATGCCCTGTAATACAAATTGGAAGGATGGAAAACCTGTAACAGATAGGCCTAGAAACAAAGAAACTATTGATCCATTGAGGAAGAAGGGAACATATATGGTTAATAACAATTATTTCTATGAAATTTGTGATAAGCCACATTCCCCAAATTATTGTGTTGTAGCCCAAAGAATGCAAGAAGAAGGAATGGTAATGGGAAATGGTGGAGAAGATCACACAGTGTATTTGACTTCAAATACTTTTCACCGTGTTGAGGAGAGGTACTCATCTTCAGAAGATGAAGGTTATGATTATGATGTTTCAAATCAAAGGTACAATGTCCACATGGCTGAACAACAGGTTCTTTCTGACTCTGAAGAAGATTATACAAAACCATATTCTGTTGAGATGCCTACTCAGTGCAGTATGAGGAAACTCACTGAAGAAGAGATAGAGGGATTAACCATTGCTGCAGTTGAAGAAGCAAAGAGTAAATACTGGTTGAGAAATAGGATAGTGAATGAGAAGGAAGGTGTCCCCAAGGGAATCTTTATGAAGGATCAAAAGGTGACACAAGGAATTTCAAAGAAAACAGAAAACAAACAACATGATAAAAGCGAACAGGAGTCTGTCCAAAAGAACGAAGTTAAAGAGTTACACAAAGAAAGGAAAAAGACTGATCAGACAAGTAAAAGAGAAAAAGAAGAGAACAAAGGAGAAACGTTAGAACAAAATAAAATGATTAAGGCAAAGGGTTCCTCTTTTGGCTTCACTCAGGCTTTATCACAGGTAAAAATTTATGTTCTACTACTTGAGATGATGAAAATTAAGGAATATACAGATAGTGTTGTTCAATTAATAACAAGTGGAAATGAAAAGCATATAAATTCTGAAAGCAAGATGGCCACTGAGACTATTAATAAGCAAGAGAAAGTGAATATCCCAGAAGTGTGCCTTAATAATGCATTATTAAATCCCCCACAAGTTGATCCTTTTTTCACTACATTACTCATAAATAACAAATTGTGGAGGAATTGTATGATAGACTCTAGTGTTGCCATAAATATTATGCCAATAGGAGTTATGAAACAACTTGGCATGTGGGTGGATACTAATGGAGGGAAGTTCTATGCAATGGATAATAGATCCATTCATGTGGTGGGTATAATGAAAGATGTTGAATTCAAAATAGTTGCTTATCCTCAGGTGGCCTATAATATTCATATAACATTAATTGACAACCCTCCTTAGTTTGGGATGCTTCTATCAAGACAATGGACTATAGCGGTTGGGGGAAATGTCTAGTTTGATTTGTCTTATGCAACAATTCCAGTGAATGGCCAGGAGGTTAAATTATACAGGGAGCCAAGGATGAACCAAGTTGTTGATTATGTACCTCAAGATCAAATCAATTCTTTTTGTGATGTGGATCTTGGCAATTTTAAGATAGAGCCAACCCAGCCATAGTTAGTCAATGCTGATCCAATTGAAAAGCATGTTGCACAAAGCTGCAATGGTGTATGGAAAATGTACTTTGATGGAGCATGTAGCCAAGAAGGGAATGGAGTAGGAATATTATTTGTTTCACCTAAAGGTATTACATTTAAGTATTCATTTTTTCTAGGATTTGAATGTACAAACAATGTGGCAGAGTATGAAGCTTTATTAACAGGTTTGAATATAGTTGTAAAACATAAAATCAGGTTGCTAGCTGTTCTAGGGGATTCTGAGTTAGTTGTTTCACAAGTTAAATCAAAGTATGCAGCAAAACATAAAAGGTTGAAGCAATATAGAAATGTTGTATGGGAAATGATCAAGCTACTTGATGCATTTTCAATTGAGTGGATTGATAGGTCAAAGAACATAATGGCAGAATTTTTAGCAAATGTGGTGCTAAAAAGAGATGATATTACATTGGCTGGAGTGTCACAAATTGAGTTCAAAACAAGGCCTGATATGCTTGATAACATATATAGTTGGTAGTTTTTTAATGATGATACTGACCTTTTGAAATTTCTTCACTGTATAGATCAATATGAAGCCCAAGAAATTGATTTCAATGCCTTTTTTGAGGAAGTAGATGGGAAGCAAATAGTATTTGGAAAGGAAATCTTACAACTTAAAAAAAATAAACTTCCTATAGGGCTAGTGGCATTGGAGAGAGTGTATGATGGAAATGATCTGTCCCTCATGAAGCAAACACCAGTCACGAAGGAGGATATTGAAGAGATCAACTTGGGGACTGAGGTGGCACCAAGAAAGGTGTACATAGGGAAGAAAATAAGCCCGACAATTAGAAAAATGTTGATAGCATTACTGAGAAAATATAAACATGTGTTTGCATGGTCTTATGAAGATCTAAAATCATATAGGGAAGATTTGTTTCAGCATGAAATACCATTGAAGCCAGATGTACAACCATTTAGACAGAAGCAAAGACCCATTAATCCAACATTGGAACCATAAATGCAGGAAGAATTGGCAAAGCTCAGAGACGGTAGCATCATCAAACCAATCAGACACTCAACATGGGTTTCAAACCTGGTTCCTGTAAGGAAGAAAAATAGAGATATCAAATTATGTGTGGATTTCAGGAATTTGAATATGGCATCTCTTAAGGATAATTATCCTCTACCTAATATGGAGGCTATATTACATAAGGTGACAGGGTGCGAGCTATTATCTATGATGGATGGGTTTTCAGGTTATAACCAAGTTAAAGTTAAAGAATCTGAACAATATAAGACAACTTTTAGGACCCCATGGGGAACATATGTATACATAAGAATGTCGTTTGGTCTCACGAATGCAGGAGCAACTTTCCAAAGAGCTATGGATGTAGCATTTGCAGACCTCATTGATGCTATCATGGTGGTGTATCAGGATGACCTTACTACTTATTCAAAGAGGGCTGAAGATCATGTAGAACATCTGGAAAAGGTATTTATTAAGGCTTTAGAATATGGGATTAGTCTAAACCCCAAAAAATGTCTTTCTGCAATCACAAAGGGTAAGCTCTTAGGACACATTGTGTCAAAGGAGGGGATTATAATAGATCCTGAGAGGGTTGAAGCTATAGATAAAATTCCAATTCCTAAGACCATCAAGGCCATCTAGTCATTCTTTGGAAAAATCAACTTTGTTAGGAGATTTGTTTCTAATTTTGTTGAAATCATTAAGCCTATATCAAAAATGTTAAGAAAGGGACAAAATATTGAATGGACTGCCAAGGCATTGGAAGCTTTCATATCCATCAAAAAGGCCATCAAGGAGGCCCTTGTCCTTAAGTCTCCAGAATTTTCAAAGCCCTTTCAGATATTTTCATTTGCTTCGTTGCATACTATAGCTGCAGTTATGTTGTAGAAGAATGAGGAAGGTCATGAACAACCTATGTCCTTTTTCAGTAAGTCATTGTAGGGGTCAGAATTGAAGTACGATATAATGGAAAAGCAAGCATTTGCATTGGTAAAGGCTACAAAGGCTTTTAGACCATATCTTGTTGGAGCTAAGGTGATTGCCTATGTCCCTCATGCAGCTGTTAAAGATATTTTGACACAGTCTGAGGTAACGGGAAAAAGATGTAGATGGATTAATAAAATTCAAGAGTTTGATCTGGAAATACAAATCACTAAACTAGTAAGACGTCAGGGTTTGGCTAGGTTAGTGGCAGAAGCAAATATCGAAGCATATTAGATTTGTAATATAGAAGAGGAAGAGAATGCAATTGCAAGTATTGAGCATACTCCTTGGTATGAAAACATCATGCATTACCTCAAACATATGAAGTGTCTAGAAGGATTAAGTGACAACCAGAAAAGAACTCTAAAGTTGCAAGCATCTAAGTATGTGTTCATGGAAGGAGATTTGTTTTGGAAGAACAAGGACGAGATATTATTGTTATGTTTTGATGAGTCACAAGCTAATCATGTCTTAAGTGAAATGCATGAAGGGGTTTGTGGAGGGCACTACTCTGCAAAGACAACTGCACATAAAATTCTCAAGGCAAGTTATTGCTGGCCAAAAGTTTTTAATGACTCCTTTTCAAATGTAAGAAGATGTGAAGCCTACAAGAAATTATCTAGTAAAATGAAGTATCAGGGAGCTTTACCACTTAGGCCTTTATAGGATGAAGCCCCTTTTCATAAGTGGGGAATCGATTTCATTGGGGAGATACAAGAGAAATCAAGTGGAGGACATAAATGGATACTGGTGGCTACTGATTATTTTACCAAATGGGTAGAAGCGGTCCCAACTAAGCAAGCTACAAGTAAAGTTGTGACAAATTTCCTAATGGATAACATCATTACTAGATTTTGGTACACCACTAAGACTAATTACAGATAATGGGATGTGTTTCAGATCTAATGAATTCAAAAACTTTTGCACCACATATGACATTACCATTTCTTATGTAGCTCCTTACCATCCACAAGCTAATGATCAAGCAGAGTCCAGCAATAAGAGTCTTCTCAAGATTATAAGGAGGATGTTAGGTTAGAATAAGAAGGCTTGGGATTCAAAACTAAAACTAGTTGTCTAGGCTGATAGGATCACTGTAAAAAGGGCAATTGGAAAATCCCCATTTGAATTGGTGTATGGAACACAATCCAGGATGCCTTTACAGAATTTGTTACCAGTTTACAAGTTTATCCTTCAAGAAGATTTGGATATTCTAGAACCTATAGTGGAGAGAATGGAGCAACTAGTTGAACTTGATGAGATAAGGAGAGTAGCTCAAAACCAGAACATGAAGTTACAGGCACAGATGAAGTATTTATTTGATAAAAAGGCAAAAAATAGAAAATTTGAAGAGAATGATCTGGTGCTGATGTGGAACACAAGGTGTCAGGAGAAGGGAAAGCATGGGAATTTGAAGCCTTGTGGCTAGAATCTTTTGTGGTTGTTGAAAAGAAAGGTGAAGATTCATATTATCTACAAAACATGATTGGTGAAGATCAGGAGTTGCCTGTGCATGGGAAATTTTTGAAGCATTTTTTCTCTTGAGCAATACAGAGGATTAAGGGTTGCCAGTGCATGGACAATTCTTGACAATCCTCTCAAAATTCTATCCTCCATGCATAGTAGTCTAGCAAATAAAAGGAACAAGAATTTCCAATACATGGACAATCTTGGTTTTCCTTCTTTTAAAAATAAATCTTTCTATGTACAGTAGTGTAGGGTCATACTCATCTCCATTCCCATTCATTTCATCTCACTCACTAATCCATCACCTTAAGTTTGGTCTGCTCACCCAGAGATCTAGATCCTTGAATTGATCTCACAATCATTCACCCCCAGACAGAGCCACTGTTAGAACTATAAAATTTTGAAAATTTTACAGTTGATTATATTCATGAGTTTCCAAAATAGTCCTCACCATAAGCACAAAAGCCTGTCTTCATAACATTTTGCCCATATTTTCTCATGAAGTCCTGTAGAATCCATCTAATCCTGAATATTTTACAGTATAATTCCTATCGACATGAGATGGTGAGGGTCTCCCCGATCCATAATGCATTCTTTTACTGATATATATTTGTTGCAGTCTATTGGCAAGACTTCAGGGATGTCACACTGATCAGAATTCATCTACAAGCACCTATCGACAGGACACAATTCATTCTCTCGGTGACAGAAGGATCACATCGGCAAGAAAGCTATCATCAAGATAAGTTATAACAAACTCATACATGTCTTACCGACCGGCGCACAAGAAAACATTTCGGCCAAACCAAAAGTATTTAGAGTGAGGTCTTATCGAATGCATTATGTCTCACCGACTAGCGCACATAAGGATGTATCAGCTAAACTAAAGGTCATCGGAATAAAGTCTCATCGAATGCATCCAGTCTTTCCAACAAAGCATAAAGGGATTCTATCAAATGACTATCGGAATGAAGTCATGTAGTGTTGCTGACTCATATGTCACGCCGAAGTATTGTTTCATCGACGAGAAAGTAATTGTGTCTCAGTGACCAGAAAAATACCATGGGGTGTATCTCGGTAAGACAAAATATAATCTATGGAACATCTCCCCGACTCAAAATTGTCACAACGATACATAAGACCAAAGGATGACTGTCGGTGAGACATTGGACATCGGTATGACCACAGGATGTCTCGGTGGATGTTTAGCGAGTGTTAGTAAAAGCCCAAATACAACTGATTTCCGATATTTGAATACGAAAAGATGTGTCCTTTCAAATACTAATGTATAAATGTTCATTTTTTATTGTGAAAAGAGATATAGAATATAGGATAGGAAAAGATACAGTAGAATACAAATTTTCACAGATATGAGACTACGATGCATGATTAAAAATATGGAGATATTAATGAGAATCAGTTGATGTGGCAGCGTATTTCTGGTGTCAATTGTTTGTTGTGTTCATTGAAAGTATTACTAAAGTTGTCTCCAAGATTGATGCTTTCTGGTTATTTAAATTGATATGACAAGTTTATATTCAGTTTATCAGTGCACATTTGTTGTATCTGTGTGGTTGATTGATCGGTTCTTTCAAGAGAAGATTAAATCCTTTTAATTGATCATAGTAATCAGGGAAATTCATGTGGGTCATTAAGAATAACTTGGTAGTCACAGTCTTGCATGTTTATACAAGTTATAAACTAAAACATATGCCAAACAATTTGAATGTTTTCCAGAAAGAAGTTGCTCATTTAGATTTCATTTGACTCCGCATACCCAATAAGGCACTAGTCTCTGTATTTTTCACCATTTAGTTTCATTCATTTTTTACATATGTTAACTAAGCATTTTAGGTTTTAGTTTTGAATATTGCTATACAATTTATACCAAATCAAGTCTTATTTGTCCACTCCCATCTGCCATTGTGGGAAAAACACTTCAAAGAGATTAGCACAAGTTAAGTCTACCTCACTCATATAGGTACACCCACCTAGGTCTAGCAGCCCCTGAAGAGTAGAAGATCTAAGCCATTTGACCTTGTCTGTTACTCTAAAATGTATCAGGAGATTGGCAACCTCTTGAGGCATTTAGTCTGCGTTTTTGAGAGCTAACAGGGTGGGCAATAGAGACACCTATAGGATATTTGTTATTAAATGTGGGAATGTAATAGGATGGTGGTTGTAAATATTATGTGGAAACCATATAGGGCAAAGCATTTTTGGCTATTAGACAATATATTTTACTTAAGATTCAAATATAATTTTTCTATGTCATCAAGCAACATTATATCATTGAGTTGTATTAACTTGATAGGGTGTTGAGTAGTTTGGGTTATAGCACGATATTCTTACCCCACCACATGTTTGGGCATAGGTGGTGGGAAGGATAAAGCACTAGGGCCATGAGTGGGAAAGAAGGAGGTGATTGATAGTTGGATCATTTAAGTGCTAATACACTAGGATGAGTGAGGAAATTTTATAGATGTAAGGATAGTGGGTGGATATGATGCATGGAGGGTGAGAATCGAGCCTAGGTGGTAGATGATACCACATTATAATTGTTAGGGATATGTAAGCCAAAATTCAATTAATATTAAGAACTTGTAGTGTTTTCAACTATTTGAAAGTAATTAGGACATCATTTGATAATTAATTATTCATTAATTATTATTAGGTCTTGTGGGATTAAATGATGACTCCCCAACACCCCCAGAAACAAGTGCTAGACCAAAACAACTTCCACAAGAGAGGGAGAATGACAAGAAAGCTTTCTTCAACAATACAAGATTGAATAATTGTTGAATATGCTTCAATGCAAATGTACATAAGATGCCTTGCTTCTAAAGGCAAGGTAGAGAGATAGGATTAGACAAGATCATGACAAGTGTCTTAATCCTATTATATGAGGCAACTAACAAACTAACTACCTAGGAATCAAACAATACTAGAGCTAGATAAGATAAGTTCTCAAAAATCCAACTAAGAATTCTAGAAAGAATCTTATATCCTAAGTAAACTTAGCATGTGAATATGTCTCCTAATTACAGAGTGAGTGAATAAGCTAGGTACAAGACAGTTATTCAACCAATAGGTCTCTTATTAGTTTATTTACTTAAGCTAAACTTAGGAGTGTATTTTTATTATTAGATTGGGATAAATATAAGTAGAGTTGTCTCACTATATAAGATTAAGACACTAGTCACAATCTAATCAAATCCTCATCTACAATTTTTTTCTTTTTCTTTTTTTTTTATAAGGATTCTCATCATTGTAATCATTCAATTAAGATTAATTCATTACACATACAATTACTTTTTTGGATCATCTCTTCTCAAGGTTGCATGAGCATATCAACAACTTTTTCTCTTCAAATATGATAGGCATTTTAGTTATCGGTGATTCTAGGAGCTTTGGGGTTCACTATCAACTCTAACATGGTATTAGAGCTCCAAATCAATGACTTCGTATCCAAATTCTAAGAGATCCAATAAATTTCAGCCAATATATTTTGCTTGGTATATTTTTGAGAAAAAAATGATTTCTCATTTTTGTTCACAATCATTAAAAACCATCTCCAATATCCATTATATTTTGTAGATTATGAGTAGATATTGTAAAAATATGTTGTCAAAATAGAACAACACAGTCATTTTCCCTACAGGTGAAATTTTTTTACTAAATCACTTGTTTTTCTTTTTGGAATTAAAATACTTTTTACGTTTTGTTTGTAGCATAAAAATATTTTTTGGTTATCTATTATTTCTTGCATGCAGTGAGTAATTTTTTTAGAAATAAAATTAGAAAGGTCATGTCTATTGAAAATTGGTTGGCTAAATTTACCCTATTTTTCTTCATAACTTGGGCATATGGTGTTGAAATCGGGAAAATGAGTAGTCATCAAAAATATGGTTCCAAGCAACTTCTAGTGGTCTAGGTCTTATAATCAAATTTTGTTGTTAGTTTATTTTATTCTCAATCAAAGTCAGATCATCATTTTTTTCTTTTGAGCTCATCATTTTTTCTTGTATCTCCAACTTTCATCATTCTTGCAATGTTGGAAAGGTATTTGAAGGCTCTTAAGATCCATACATACAATTTTCCTAAAATATTCCCTAGGTACATTTTATTTAGTTTTTTTGTGATTTCACATTTATGTCAATTACTTCGACATCTTGGCATAGAGAAAGGATTTTTTTACATGAGATGACTTCATTTGATCTATTTTACATGCACTAAGGTTCTTAGTCTTTGATTTTTTCCATTTGAGGAAGTATCATGGGTTAGTTTGCTCATCCTTTTGTCCAGTCATCCTAAAAAAGGATAGCTATGAGCCTTGGCAACATGACATCATAACACATCTCAAGTGGCTTGATCTTTTGTCTTATCTATATGGACTCATACCTACACCAAACACACTAGATATTTATTCAACATGGGATATTATTAGTGATCATGTTGTAGGAGTGGTTTGTTCTAGTGTTGATCTTGACACTATGTGTGTTGTATTGACCATTGATTATCCCCACACACTTTGGATTCAAGTTTGGGAGATCCATGGAGACCATCATATCTCTCCATCCTGAGAGTATCTTGTTTCAAATTGTTTCATTCCTCTTGCAAATGTGTATTTCATATCTTTTGATGATGATACTTTAGAGGAGCTTGAGTATATCATAGGTATTGCATGTTTTGATAGTTTGGAGACTTGTCTTCATGTTCCCACTCTTTAGAATGAGAATACATCAAAATTTTCTATTTTTCCTATTCATATTGGCATCACCACATCCTTCAATCCTATTGGTTCATTGTATTAGGACATCCATCTTCTTCCAAACATGACAACTTGTGATTTGTATCTTGAAAACATATCATCTTTATTTGTAGAGTCTTATATTGCAAATTTGAAGGATTACTCTAATGAAATTCATCTCCAATTTGTTGATAGCCACATCATAATTGTTCACCCATCATCTTCATCATATTTGGAGCTTGTTCTATATCAATCTTCATAGGTTTCTAGATTTACATAATCTCTTTTTGACATGTGGACACTTGAATAGTTTTTATAGGTACACATCATTTATATTTAGATTCTTGATTCTTCCATTTTATGGGAATGGATTCTCCAATATCCAATGGATATGTTTCCTTCTAAGGGGATAAATTTTGTTTATAGGTAGTTCATCATGTTCTATCTTCGAGCATTCATCATTGGCACAAGATCTCTTTCTTTATGGGGGGATTCATATCCTCATTTTCTCTCTCCTACTGGGGGACATCCATTGTACTTATGTGACAGAGGTAGTCCATGGGGGTCACATTGAGTCCTTCTATCATTTCACTAATGTAGTTATTTCATTTTCTATCTTTTAGAGAGGATTTTTTTTTTTAGACTATAGGAATTGGGTAGCCCCCTATAAACTGCAGTGTGCTTGGTAAACTTTTTTCACATGATCAGTGATGTTGGCATGACACACCCTTTGGTACCATGGAGATGGGGGAGACTAGACCTTGTGAACTCTTTCCTGCAACAAGATGCTTTAGCCAATTGAGCTAGGACGCTTGCCCCTCCTTTAGAGAGGAGTTTTTCCATGTGGTTTTCTCATTTTCTTTGGTTATGAGAGATTTCATTTGTTTGTACATGGGTACCTCATCAGGCCTTGTAGTTGAAACCCATCCATGCATCCATCATTTCATTCTTCATTAGGGTTTTTAGCTTCTCCCTAAGTTGATCTTGAGGCTAGGTGTTGGAGTAATTAGGACATCACTTGATAATTAAGTAATCATTAATTAATTTTAGGTCCCTTATTACATTATTCACTTAAGCTAAACTTTAGAGTATTTTTTATTATTAGATTGGGTTAAATATAGGTCAAGTTATCTCATTGCATGAGATTAAGGAATTGTCACAATATTATCAAATCCTCATCTAGGGTTTAATTTTTTTTGTTATAAGGATTCTCATTCATTGTAATCATTCAATTTAGATCAATTCATTGCACATATAATCACTTTTTTGAATCATCTCTTCTCAAGATTGCATTAGCATATCAATGGTTTTTCCTCTTCAAATGTGATAGGAATTTTAGTTGTAGGTGATTTTTAGGAGTTGCATGGTTCACTATCAACTCCAACATCAACTACAATGGGGAGGTAAGAGAGTGGGGTATAGGTTTTTCTAGCAACAATAATGGGAGTAGTTCGATTAGAGAAATTTGGAGGAGGAGATGTCAAAGGGGAGAGAATGGATAGTCTAATAGAATATGTTCCTATATAGGTTATGGTAGCAAATGTTTAGTCATCAAGGACACCAAAGGAAAGGGAAACTATAGAGATCCTATGTGTAGAGCTTGCATAGGTGTAAGAATAGAAGGATTCTCTAGAGATAGAGTGGGATATTCTATAAGTGGATAAATATGTTGTATGAGTGGGGAGGTTCAACAATTAGGTTCTCAAAGTGAGACGGAAAGGGGTCCATGTAGATCTATAACTCGTTGTTATCCTTTTCCATAGACTTGTTCGCATTTTGCTTCTTCCCATCGAGGTGAATTGTACCATCATTGATGCAATCTTGTATCTCATGATGTAGGTGCATGCATATTTTGGTATCATGTTTGTGGATTCGATGGTACTGGTAGATTGTGTTTTCTTTGTTCCAGTAGGGGTAAGGTTTAGTAAGGGTTCAAGGATCTGGCAAGGTTATCACTTTATCTTTCAATAATTTCTTTAGAATGGAGGAGTATGATTCTAATAACTTTGTGAATTGCCTATTGCGTTTGAGGCCTTTGTCACTAGACACAACAACTACATTCACAACATATTTACCTTACTAGAAATTGACACAATAGACCTACCCTCGGGATGGGAGCATGAGGAAGATCCCTCAAAATGGGGAGCTATCTATTAGTACTCTTGCAATGCAGCACACAGGTGTGCGAAAGAAGGATATTTCATCATAGAAAACTTCTTTTGCTAGGACCTCTACAGGTTGCTGATGAAAACCTTCTGCACATTCAAGTTGGGAAGAGTATAAGAAATCTATGAAAACAATGCATGATATCGAGAAATGAAATCAGTTATCTTGTCATGCTCTCTCTTCTTACACTGGATGAGGTCCAAAATGGCCATCTTTAGCCTAGCGTTTTCCTAGAATTGTTAGAGAAACTTATTCACAAGATGATCAAACAAAAATATGGAATTATTGGGAAAGGAGTAGTACCACTCAAGGGTTGTGTCCTTAAGAGATCTTAGAAACAATTTAGCCATTAAGGTATCATGGTGGAAGTAATCTGTACAGATGGCATCGAATGTCAAGACATGCGTTTGAGGATCTCCCTTACCACCATACTTCTCAAACTTTAGGATCTCCATCTCCTAGGGGATATGAGTGTTTAGAATTGCTATTGATAAAGGACCGTGATGAAAGAAAGGCTAAAAAATCAGTTGGGAGGTGACCTAGGATAGGTTCACCAGCTAATTCTGGATTTGTCCCATGTTTTGTAGCAAAGTGTTCAAAATAGGATCAAACAATGAAATAGGACTAGTGGAACCATCGCCAGAACCACCCGCAGAGCCTCTAGAACCACCAGGCCCCATTCTGCCAGAGTTCCCACCACCAAAACCAACATTGCCCCTAGAATTACCGTCACCAACATTAGGTGGGATTGCGTTGAATCCCAAGGGGACCATGTTTACTTTGATTGTTGGAGGTGCCTCAAGAATGGGGGTGGTATTGACGAAAGGGCCTGTCTCAATCATGTATACTGATGTCATGGGCATTGAGACTCCTATCTACCAAGTTCAAAGTTCTTGAGTCTAAAACCTTGAGTAACACTCGACCTAGAGTTATATCAAGGGACATATGCTTCCATTATGTCAGTAAGGCCTCAGAGAAACTCCAAGCCTACCTAATCCTCTTCTAACATATACTCATTTCATTAACAAGCCTAGAATCCCTAGCAATGTTTTTTTCTTTTCCCAAATGATTCGTGAGTTCCAAGAGCCTCCTATTTAGAGCAAGAAGGTGCTATACGAGAATAACGAGAGAATCATCCTTGTTCAAAGGTGGGGCCATAGGAGAAATGAGAGGAGTAGGGACACAAGGGTTCTCCCAAAATAAACTCGCCTCTACCCCTAAAACCATCTCTTGAGAAGTGAGACCAATAGTGACCTTCAAGAAATCCATCTTTAGGTGTTGTACGCTTCTTATAACAACGTACCTGGAGGTTGTAGATTGAGTTGTAAAGATCATAAATTTTCACAACACCCAATCATGCAACAAAAAGAAATGGATTATATGATGTTCACGTCAGGTTCACCAAAATGTAGAGGAAGGGGATCAGCTACTTTGAGACTTCAGGTCGTGAGAGAGTCCTAAGAAACAGGCTACCCTAAATTCAGGAAGGTTAAGATGTTAAGGTTGAAAAGGAAGAGGAATCTAGTTTTTGTTGTCCTTCTACTAAACTGAATGTTTCAAATGTCAAATGAGCTAATTTCCAAAGTTCTATCTATTTCTGAGATAGCTCATTACCTAAGGATGATAGAACAAGATACATACTCCAACACGACACACTGGCATCTTAGTGGTGCGCTGGCATCCATACGGATAGAGAGGCTAAGAGATAGAATAAACCACTAGAAATATGACTAACAACTTGACTGGTAAAGTTTTATGCTATAAAAAAATAACAGAAAAGGTACAAAAATTAAATACAACAAGAATAATACTTTAACTAAACTATGCTCATATTAACAAAGAGGAGGTGAGCAAAGCAAACCTTTCTACCCAAGAATTGAACCTTCAAAGAGATCCACATGAGAATACCTACACATACAAGACCAAGGAAAATGTTGGGGCTATTTTTAGAGGACTGCCTCAGTCAATCATCCACTTTGGTGATTCCACTTCCATGGACAATTAAATAGAAACGAGTGTAGAAAATGATAAAGAAATATATGAAAGTAGAATTTCTAAGCAATAACACAAACCACAATATGCTACTAGGTAAATATGGTGATGCAAAAGAAATGGAAAATGAAGGATATCACCTTCATAGCTACGTGCTCTCAAGGCAATTAGACGAAGGAGTGAGCTTGCAAGTTCTCCAACAACAACATTGTCACAATGAATAAAGTGGAGGAGCCAAGAAACTAGTAGCTTGCAGCTACAATGGAGTGATGGTGAAACTTGAAGGTGTGCAATTGATCAATAGAGCATGGAGAATTTAGTCAAGAAGAAAGAGAGAGTGAAGAAGTTGAATAGAATGAAGAATTAGGCAATTTGAATGGAAAGAAAGAGGCAAAAGGGTCGTTTGGCATCAATCAAGGGAGGTAGAGACATTACACTTTGTGGCCGATGGAGAAACATAATGCCTCTATGGATTCTAGAGGTAGAAATCCTATTAGGTCAGCAACATGGCATGTGGACATCTACATGGTGTGTGTGTGCATCCTTAACAAAATTTCTCCATTGACACGAAAATGAGTTGTTGAGTGGTTAGGGAAAATTGGTGGATGTGGAAACTGCATCATTGAGTTTCATTTTTCTAAGGTAAGGGTGATGTAAACGGGGAATTTTCCTAGGGGTGCAAATTCACTCCATTATAATAATATATTGAATAAAGATATTACATTTTGAAGAAGTTGAATAAGTTTAATAGGAAGGAAACCAACAAGAAAAACTAGTAAGAAGGCAAAGTGTAAGTGATGCCAGAATTAGACAACAACAAACTAAAAACCTAACAAAAGTTGAGCAAATAACTATATAGATAAAAGCCTATAGAAAAAAGACAATACACCATATAATGATGAAAGCAAGAAAGAAGCAGGAAACAAATAGTGGACAGGAAAAAGGAGCAAAGCCACAAAAGAAAAGTGGATGTGAGCATCAAGAATGATTGGTCACAGAGAAGTTATAAGGTGGCAAGATAGAACCCTCCAAGTGTTAAGTGAGTTCCCATCTATCTGTGGCCAAATGTAAACCCGCCTTTGAAAGAGTATCTGCCTCCATGTATTGTATTCCCTATAAAAATGCATGAAGAAAATATGGATGAAGGAAATTATCAGCCTATCAATCAAATCTTTAATAGGCATGAGTATGATATTTTCAACATGATAGTTCTGAGAAATTTTTTTTTGTTTTTTCAATTGCAAGTTTACAAACAAACGCACCCGTTAAGGTTAGATCTAAACCAAAATGATGCTAAAGCAACTCTAACCAGAATGTACACCAGGATCCCGATGTGGGCAAGGTGTGAGCATTGGTCATAGGATCTGAATTGAAATGCTTATGCAAAAACTCTAACCAAGAATGTGCCTGCGAAGGATGATCATATGGTCAGAGGATCCCTATCACTAATAAGCTAAAATAACTCGACGTCAAGAATGTGCTTTCCAAACCAAGATGGAATGGGAGCTACCATATGACGGAGATGCTAAGAATTACAATGCGGTTAAGGGAAATAAGCTAGAATGCGGAAAGTAACTCGACACCCAGAATGTGCTTTCTAACCCGGAATGGGAAAGGAGCTACCATAGGGCGGAGATGTAAGATATTACAAGGCAATTATAGAATGTAAAGATGAGCATTACAAATCAGATAATTAAGCAAGATTAAAAACTGCTGCCAGTACTACTGTCAGCTTACAATATGATAGAGAATTCGCCTGCCAAGAGCATAGAGTTAGAACAATTCAACGAGCATTTAGATATAGAATTCTCCTTGCTTAATGGAAATACCAAACTGATTTCTTCTCTCAAAAACCAGATTTAAGATTCTGATCAAATCAGATCTGCACTTTTAAATGCAAAACCAGCAACCCTAAAATCCACTAAAATGCTCACAACTCACTCAATACTTGTCAGAATGACATGAGACTTGATGCAAACGAATGCTAGGATGATGACAATGAAGACTAGACAAAGAAACAGCTGACAAATTGAAGTATTTTTTTTTCTAAACACTTGCCAGGCGGAACAGAATGGTACAGCCTCTAGAAATGTTCTACCAACAAGATAAAATCAGATTCTTCATTATAAATCACCAAAATTTGCACAAATGGGTGCCTAGGGCATAGAAATGGTTCTAGCCAATACCCAGAATGAATATATTTTTATTTTTTGACTTATGAGCAAATACAACATGCAGCTATACTAAATCAGCAACTCCAGAACTTCATTAACATGCTAGAAATTGAACTACAAATGCAAAATAACTACTACAATGCAAAAATCTCACTACAAAATCCACTCAACTACAAACTAACTCTCCACTAGTTGCTATCTTTCAAGCAAGAAGTCGAGCCAAGGCTAGGAGGCATTCATTCCTCGAAGCAATCCCAATACCATTTCGGCAGCATAACATTACTCAAATCATAAGATGATAAAATGAAGAGAGAAGGCCTTCTTTTATAGACTTAGTAGAGAATCTCTAGATGCCTCTAGAAAGTGCACCCTTTTTCCAATTTGAATTTGACTTCATTTTCCCTCCAAGAGTGGCGTCCCTTTTTAAGAGCAAAAATAAATCTTTTAATAAAATAATATCTCCCTCAAAGTTGGTGTCCAAATCCTCTAGCCAAAATTTGGCCTTTAGAAATATTAAAATATTTCCTCCATGTGAAAATACCCTTCAATGTCTCCCTTTTAAAGACAATATTAATTCATGATGCTAGAACAAGGAATTATAATGTTAAATTATAACATATATCTTATATCACCATGGAAATGCATCAGAAGCCAAATTCAACCATACCGTCTGAACAGACTGTCATAGTGAAGCCTACTGATTAGGAGTCAACAAGTCAACTGCTAAAAATAGAATTTACTAAAAATAGTAAATCCATGTAATTGCTCAGAATGCCGAACCGAAACCACCAACGCGAAGCTCTCTGAAAACCCAGAAAGAATCCGCAATCCAAAATCAACAATTCCAAATGCAGACTAAGCAAAAAGACGAAAACATCCTCTAAGAAGTTTGGAAACCCTGATTCGAGCTTCTGCTAGCCGACAGCTCACCGGGGATAGGCCATCAATCACTGAAAGGTGTAGTGCTAAAAATGGGGACATTACAGTCCGCCCTTCCCAAAATTGCTTGTCCTCAAGCAATGCCACCACAACTCCATAGAATATAGAACCGATCAATACCCCAACAAGTAAGATCCCAGGGTCCCAAGTCTGTCTCAGGGAAAACCCACCATGCCAATGCTGCACCACTCTGATCTCATTAGTGAAGACATCTCGCCAATGCTGCACCAACCTCCCTTGTAACTCCAGAATGTTACTGTCCATGATACTCAAACTGAGAAATATTAAAGGACTGAGATCAATTTCATGCAATGTCTCATGTCCAAAATGCTCTGAGTCAAAAATATCAACCGTACCAATGTCTATCACAATCCTAGGCAAAAGGAAAGATAGTCTACTCAACTCAAAATCGAACTCTTCAGCATACCTCCACATGGTAACAAACGGAACCATGACTGCAAATGTGACATCTTCAAATCTTCTTGCAAAGAGGAAGGCAATCCTTTGCAAGAGCTCAACAAATTCAAACTCATGACTCCACATGAATTCCCTATGCCTCAACTGAATTATCATGGCACAACTATGAAGTCTGAAGAAGTTTTTCACAATTCCAACCCCAAGAGTCTCAAAATGTAGAATCAAAGCATGGGGTAGCTCGCTGTCATGAACCAATAATGAAAATAAACCATCAGAGTTTGCATCACAAACCTCCAAAGTGGCTGAAAAACACGCTAAAGCCATCTCCATCAGAAAACTACCACTTCTTTGATCAGGAGTGAGGAACCAACTCTCCTGAATGAAAGTAACTCCATAAGTAAGGTGGCTGGTCTGCCTCCAACCAGCAAGCTCATGTCTCAAAATCTGCCCTTGTCTGAGCTGAAAGTCACTTCCAAGAACTACCGATCGTTGATCTCTCCAACCCATATTCAAAATTTCTCTCCAATCCATTTGTTGATGAACAATCGGAACCATCAAGTAGCTGGAAAAGAAGGGAACAACATCAACAAATCTGGAAATTTGATCCTTATCCCTCCAAAAGTCTTTTCCATAAGTAATAAACTCTAACAACCCAAGTTGAGAATCCCAAGCATGGATACCCAACTGAAAGTGATTTTCAACACACTGAAAAGAAATCTCTACACATTCCCAAGTGCTAGTAAGAACCACGTGCCTTCTCACGAAACTGATGCCCCATCTAGTAAATCCTTGAAGCTTAACCATGAAAGCTTCCACATTAAGGGAGTATGAAACATAGAGTGGCTTCAAATTCAGCTCCCAAAACTGATCAATATGATTCCAAACATCATTCCACCCAAGGGATGGATTGTCAAGAGTGCAACCACCAAAGTCTAGTTCACCTTTTTCCCATTCCTCCTGAGTAGTAGGTCTGAAATCTTCACTCGTTGCTGCTGTAATGAAGTTACCAACAGCTACCAAGACTTGTCTCTTCAACACCTTGATGTCATAGATGTTGAAATTACCTTGCTTCGTCACCTCCCATGTAGAACCTTCATCCTCAAACCCACTTATGCATTCATTACTAATCAGCAAACGTTGCACATCCACATGGAGTGAGATCAAAGCATCCAAGCACTGGAAACCATACTCAGTCTCATTCTCTGTTTCATCTTCCATCACATAGAGAGGATTGCCATAATCTCCTTCATCACCTTCTTCAAAGAGAGGATTGTCAAAAACTCGAAAGTTATTCCTTTCATCTTGCTGCTCCAAACCAGCACATGCAACTTCTAATTTTCTTGAGATGCTTTCAAGATCAAACTCCTCTTGAAGACAATCAAGCTCTCTAATCACTTGCTTGATTTCTTCAGCTCTTTGTGCACCCTCTTGCTCCTTGAAAAGTTTGAAGTCAGCAAACTGGTCTTCAACCTCCGTTAGAGCCAGCCGAGTTTCTTTCAACATGTCCCTTGTTGATTCGAGCTCTAGAGTGAGCTCATCAACCATACTCTCCTTTTCTTGAAAAGCACAAATGTTCTTCTTTGCAACTTCAATGGCACGATCTCGGTCTTCAATCAAGTGCATGTACTCGGACTTCAAGGTCTCCAAAGAATCTCTGATAAGTTGCAAATTGGGAAGAGCAACTTCATCTTTTACTCCTCTTAGTCTCTCTTCCAGCTGAGCCTTCCAGTAGAGCTCTTCAATCAAACTGCGAGTGCGATCAAATTGGGATAGAACTCGCACTTCCTCTTCAAGGGTCTCTCTGACTTGATCTTCCCTTCCAAGAGTATGCAAAGATGGTAAACTGTTGATAGGCTGCAACTGAAAATCAGAACTTAGTTTCATGCCTTTGCTACCCTCAAAGCTACTCCAACATTCTTGTCTTTCACCACCAACTTGTTGAGAATGCTCATTGTCATAAAGAGTATCATACTCCATGAATTCTTCAATCCATTGCTTGCAATCAGCTTCACGCATTGAAAAATCAGATTTGTGTTTAGTAACAACTTCAAACTTTCCATCTTCAAGAGCCATAAGGTCTTCTAGCTCTTCTTCTTCATTACTATCTCCTTGATCAAACATTATAGCAACATCCAACTTGCTCAATGGGTCATAATCATCCGTTGTTCGGAAAGCTTCCGTAGAAACATTTTCTTCTTTAGTGGCTGCAACCACTTCAAAGTGTTCATTATGGAGCTTCATTGAACACTCTTCTTCTTCAAATACAACTTCCTTTTCAATGGCTACCTCATAGTTTGCAGTGCAATCTGATTTTTGTTCTTCATCAGGATCAAAGGGAAATTCATCCCACAAGGGTTCTCTTTCATACCTTGGTGCCAACACACCCGGATCCCAAATGCTAGTGGGTTGATTAGGATGATCAACTGGGAAAAACTTATCATGCTTCCTTTGTAGTGATGACTCTTTGAATAAGTCAAGTCCCAAATCACTTAAGCTGATATCATCAAAAACATTTCTCTCCAATGGCTCAGTTTGCTGCTCAAACCCAGTGTCACCTTCATAATGGAATGAGAAATCTTCATTGCTTGTTGTTTTGAATACTTCACCGTCATTATCTTCACCATGAGGAAGTATTACATCGATTTCTTCATGTAGAACTTCTTGAGAAGTTGGGGCAGCAACATGAAGAGAATCCCTCTTTACCAAATCGTCAACATGATCGGGTATGGACTCATTGGAAACATCTCTATCATCATGACCACTAATCTTTCCTGCATCTTGCTCTAATTTCTCCGAAAATGGCTTCAGTTTCTCCTCACAATGATTAAACAATTCCTTAATCAGCATAGCAGCAATAGGAGAATCCTCTTCTTCATGTTCATATGCGTCCAAGAGGAAGGATTGGACACTAGGCGAAATTTCATCAACCTCATTAATGGTGAAAACAAGAATATTCTTCATAGCTGCAATAACATCCTCTTCTTGCTCACTCCAAGTTGAAGAGAAGAGATAATTAAACAAACGATAGATTTGAACTTCCATCTCTAAATCTATCAAAAGGTGGAAAACTCTAATTTCTGAAAATGTCTTCAATATAGCAGCTTTTCTTGGAAACAATTTATTTCCCATTTCATCTAGGTCTTGAAAACTCTCCACAATCATATTCAGAATGATTTTCATGGTTTCATCATCATAGGGTGTTAGGGAAGCCGCAATTCTCATCATCTCAATGAAGCAAGAAGAAATCAATAGCTTGGTTTCTTCATCTAGATGTCCCAACCAATAGGGCTGTTTTAAAAAGGTTACTGTAGGTGACATTGCCAACTGCATCAAATAAGAAGGTGGCTACTTCACCTGTCTCAAACATTGTTCCAATATTTGAAGATTATTCTCTTCATCTTCCCATGACTGAAATTCTTTGTCAAGTCTATTTCCAGCCGTAAAAAGTGTTTGTTCCAGCTTTATCTCTTCCTTCTTAGCCATGTTTAAGTGCCACTTCTAAACTGAACTTAACTCTGTTCTGATCTCTGATGTAGAAACTGAATTCTCTATCATTTGACTATCACTAAACCTTGTTGGGCACAGGATGGCAGGATCTTGGCTTTGATACCACTGAAATATTCTGAGCCAAATTTTTTCCTTTTTTCAATTGCAAGTTTACAAACAAACGCACCCGTTAAGGTTAGATCTAAACCAAAATGATGCTGAAGCAACTCTAACCAGAATGTACACCAGGATCCTGATGTGGGCAAGGTGTGAGCATTGGTCAGAGGATCTAAATTGAAATGCTTATGCAAAAACTCTAACCAAGAATGTGCCCACGAAGGACGATCATATGGTCAGAGGATCCCTATCACTAATAAGCTGAAATAACTCGACGTCAAGAATGTGCTTTCCAAACCGAGATGGAATGGGAGCTACCATATGACGGAGATGCTAAGAATTACAATGCGGTTAAGGGAAATAAGCTAGAATGCGGAAAGTAACTCGACACCCAGAATGTGCTTTCTAACTCGGAATGGGAAAGGAGCTACCATAGGGCGAAGATGTAAGATATTACAAGGCAATTATAGAATGTAAAGATGAGCATTATAAATCAGATAATTAAGCAAGATTAAAACCTGCTGCCAGTACTACTGTCAGCTTACAATATGATAGAGAATTCGCCTGCCAAGAGCATAGAGTTAGAACAATTCAACGAGCATTTAGATATAGAATTCTCCTTGCTTAATGGAAATACCAAACTGATTTCTTCTCTCAAAAACCAGATTTAAGATTCTGATCAAATCAGATCTGCACTTTTAAATGCAAAACCAGCAACCCTAAAATCCACTAAAATGCTCACAACTCACTCAATACTTGTCAGAATGACATGAGACTTGATGCAAACGAATGCTAGGATGATGACAATGAAGACTAGACAAAGAAACAGCTGACAAATTGAAGTATTTTTTTTTCTAAACACTTGCCAGGCGGAACAGAATGGTACAGCCTCTAGAAATGTTCTACCAACAAGATAAAATCAGATTCTTCATTATAAATCACCAAAATTTGCACAAATGGGCGCCTAGGGCATAGAAATGGTTCTAGCCAATACCCAGAACGAATATATTTTTATTTTTTGACTTATGAGCAAATACAACATGCAGCTATACTAAATCAGCAACTCCAGAACTTCATTAACATGCTAGAAATTGAACTACAAATGCAAAATAACTACTACAATGCAAAAATCTCACTACAAAATCCACTCAACTACAAACTAACTCTCCACTAGTTGCTATCTTTCAAGCAAGAAGTCGAGCCAAGGCTAGGAGGCATTCATTCCTCGAAGCAATCCCAATACCATTTCGGCAGCATAACATTACTCAAGTCATAAGATGATAAAATGAAGAGAGAAGGCCTTCTTTTATAGACTTAGTAGAGAATCTCTAGATGCTTCTAGAAAGTGCGCCCTTTTTCCAATTTGAATTTGACTTCATTTTCCCTCCAAGAGTGGCGTCCCTTTTTAAGAGCAAAAATAAATCTTTTAATAAAATAATATCTCCCTCAAAGTTGGCATCCAAATCCTCTAGCTAAAATTTGGCCTTTAGAAATATTAAAATATTTCCTCCATGTGAAAATACCCTTCAATGTCCCCCTTTTAAAGACAATATTAATTCATGATGCTAGAACAAGGAATTATAATGTTAAATTATAACATATATCTTATATCACCATGGAAATGCATCAGAAGCCAAATTCAACCATACCGTTTGAACAGACTGCCATAGTGAAACCTACTGATTAGGAGTCAACAAGTCAACTGCTAAAAATAGAATTTACTAAAAATAGTAAATCCATGTAATTGCTCAGAATGCCAAACCGAAACCACCAACGTGAAGCTCTCTGAAAACCCAGAAAGAATCCGCAATCCAAAATCAACAATTCCAAATGCAGACTAAGCAAAAAGATGAAAACATCCTCTAAGAAGTTTGGAAACCCTGATTCGAGCTTCTGCTAGCCGACAGCTCACCAGAGATAGGCCATCAACCACTGAAAGGTGTAGTGCTAAAAATGGGGACATTACATTCATAGCTACGTGCTCTCAAGGAAAGTAGAGGAAGGAGTGAGCTTGCAAGTTCTCCAACAACAACATTGTCACAATGAATAAAGTGGAGGAGCCAAGAAACCAGTAGCTTGCAACTACAATGGAGTGATGGTGAAACTTGAAGGTGTGCAATTGATCAATAGAGCATGGGGAATTTATTCAAGAAGAAAGAGAGAGTGAAGAAGTTGGATAGAATGAAGAATTAGGCAATTTGTATGGAAAGAAAGAGGCAAAAGGGTCGTTTGGCATCAATCAAGGGAGGTAGAGACATTACACTTTGTGGCCGATGGAGAAACATAATGCCTCTATGGATTCTAGAGGTAGAAATCCTATTAGGTCAGCAACATGGCATGTGGACATCTGCATGGTGTGTGTGCATCCTTAACAAAATTTCTCCATTGACACGAAAATGAGTTGTTGAGTGGTTAGGGAAAATTGGTGGATGTGGAAACTGCATCATTGAGTTTCATTTTTCTAAGGTAAGGGTGATGTAAATGGGGAATTTTCCTAGGGGTGCAAATTCACTCCATTATAATAATATATTGAATAAAGATATTACATTTTGAAGAAGTTGAATAAGTTTAATAGGGAGGAAACCAGCAAGAAAAACTAGTAAGAAGGCAAAGTGTAAGTGATGCCAGAATTAGACAACAACAAACTAAAAACCTAACAAAAGTTGAGCAAATAACCATATAGATAAAAGCCTATAGAAAAAAGACAATACACCATATAATGATGAAAGCAAGAAAGAAGCAGGAAACAAATAATGGACAGGAAAAAGGAGCAAAGCCACAAAAGAAAAGTGGATGTGAGCATCAAGAATGATTGGTCATAGAGAAGTTATAAGGTGGCAAGATAGAACCCTCCAAGTGTTAAGTGAGTTCCCATCTATCTGTGGCCAAATGTAAACCCGCCTTTGAAAGAGTATCTGCCTCCATGAATTGTATTCCCTATAAAAATGCATGAAGAAAATATGGATGAAGGAAATTCTCAGCCTATCAATCAAATCTTTAATAGGCATGAGTATGATATTTTCAACACGATAGTTCCCATTTATCCATTTGATGATGACCTCAGAATCTCTAAAGACTTGTATTTGTTCCATCCTTCCATCCTTGGCCAAATTCAACGAAGGTTTCAAAGCCATAATCTCCACAAAATTATTTGTACCACTACCCAAACCAGCACTAAAAGAGATATAATGGTTTGAAATGTAAAATATTATGCCACTTGCCCCATAGAGAGAAGAATTTCCTTAACTAGCCCCGTCAAAGAAGCCCCAAGATTAAGATTTATCAATCAACGGAGTTATGGATCTCAGAATATTCACCTTAGGGATATTCTACAAGTGTAAAAAAAATGGAATAAATCTAAGAAGTGCATCGGAAGGCAAGAATCAACTTATTTTGAAAAATTGCATCATTTCTAGCCAACCAAATACCCCAAGAAAAAAGGAGAGATAGAGTTTGATAGCAATGTAGAGACCTATGGTGATACCAATTCTCAAAACAATGCAATAGAGTATTTCCAACCCAAAGGTTCCTCTAACCAATCAATCCTTCCATATCAGACCAAACTTTGATAGTGTAAGGATAATTGATTAATAGGTGGTCAATAGATTTCAAATCCATCAAACATAGATAACAACGTCCCGATCCTTGCCAACTTCTTTTTTGCAACACATCCCAAGTCAAAAATTTATTTGGGAGTGCAAGCCACAAAAAAAAAATTGTCTTATGAGGAGCATGAATCTTCTAAATACACTTCCACCATCAACTATCAACATCATGGTTCCTTTGAGGAAATAAAGACTTGTAACCCAAAGTGGCATTATACACCCCTTGGGAAAATTTCTTGCACCAAACCAAAAGATCTTCCTCATTGTTGATTCTGACATGACTTCACTTTATCCTTTTCATATAAACACTCCAAATTTCATAATCAACTCCATTCAAACCTAACCAATTAGCAAATTTACACCCTTGTTGCCAAAAAGTGGTGCTATTAGGATCAACAGCTTGTGCAAGAGTATTAATACCTTTCCCAGACAACAAATTTATTAGACCCCTAGGGAGAAGATAAGCTTCACCACAACCAACCCAAGGATCAACTCCCACTTTGACATTTTCACCATTTCCCACCTTCCACTTAGACAACCAGTGACCAATAATAGGGAAAGAAAGAACAATAGCCTTCCAGACAATTGAGGCATTTTGAGAAGTTTTAACTGGACATCTAATCCAATCAACAAAGGTTTTGGAGCAATATACCTATGGTAAATAGTTTTATACCACAATCCCCATGTCGAAATGAGTCTCCAAACACCCTTAGCAGTGGGAGCAGCTCCAAAATAATGAATATTTTTTAGTCCCTAACCCCCATCATCCTTTGAGTTAGATATGGACAACCAATGTGTAAGTGGAATACCATAATTCTCCTTTTTCCTTTTCCACAGAAAAGTGAAGCATTTTTTCCTTATTGTCTCCATCACGCAATTGGGAATGTGAGCTAAAGAAAGCCAAAAAAAAGGAATATCTTTCAAAACAGATTTGACCAATGTAAGTCTACCTCCAATGGAAAGTCATTTGTTGCACCACAAGTTGATATGATGTTGTACTTTTTCAATCAACCATATCCAATCATTTTTTCCATAACCATTTGGTTTCAAGTGGAAGCCTAGGTACTTAAAACCAACTTGTAGGTCCAAATGTTGATAGGGAAACATCTAATGAATCCAAAAATGAAGTTTCATCTGAATTCTATTAAGAGAGATAGTGGACTTATGTATATTGATCACCATACTAGTGGCTACACAGAATAAGTCAAGTATCTCCTCAACCTTGGTCAATCTAGTTATAGAGCCATTGTTGAACAAGAAGATATCATCCACGAAGAGGAGATGAGTAAGGGTGGTGGAGTTGCCAACCAAAATACTACTTATTGAATCATTTTGTTTAGCAACCAACATAGCACGACTTAATCCCTCAACAACAAATAGAAAGAGGAGAGGGGATAGTGAGAGACCCTATCTCAATCCCTGAGTAGGTCTAAAAGACTTTTCAAGGTAGAGCCATTTATGAGAATGGCATAAGAAACAAAGGTAATACAACCCATAATCCAATTAACCAACTGTAAGCAAAAACCAAGATGGATCAGCAATAATCTAATGTATAGCCAATTCACTCTATCGTATGCCTAGGACAAATCAAGCTTCATAACCACTGTTGGCAATTTCTTGATTTTTACAGTATGGATTCCCTCTTGTGCAACCCCAATAGCCTCATGAATATGTCTCCCATATAAGAAACCAAATTGTTCACACGAGATAGTATTGGACAACACATCCTTAATTCTAATAGCAATGACTTTAGCAACAATCTTGTATATGCAATTACAAAGAGAGATAGGGTTAAAGTCATCAAAGGAGTCAAGCTTACATCCTCCTTAGAAATCAAGGTCGAGATTGTTCAACCACATGAAGGATATTAGAATCAAGAAAATAAAAAAACCCAAGAATTCAATTGTCCAGCCATCTGGGCCTGTACTTTGTCTTTTTGAAAAGTGCCCATAACAGTCCTCAATTCATCTCTCGAAATTTCTTCATAAGATCCTCATTAGCTACCTCATCAACAAAGCTTGGAAAATGTGCAGAAATACGAACGATGTCTGCAATATTTGCCCTGTCTGGTTCCTTATACAACTGGAAGAAATGTGTGACTCCCATATCAACAATCTCTTTGAAGGTGTTTTCCTTTGTACCATCCACCTTGGACATTTGCCAAATAGTGTGTTTTTCTTTTTACGATAATTGGCATAGTTATGGAAATACTTTATGTTTTCGTCACCATTTTCCAGCCAAAGAGCCCGACTTTTTAATCTCCATTGTACTTCTAGATCAGCCAAAATCTTTTTCTTTTGTTCCAACTCCAACAACCTTAATCTAGAGGCCTCATCAAAAGGAAATTGGAAATCAGTAGCATAAAAAAACATCAAGTTCCTACTCCACCAAGGTAAGAGACTTTTCCTGTTCCATATGTTTTTTTATGTGCCCAGTTGACAGTAGCAGCCGTGACCATTTTAAGGTTTCTAGCAAGTTGTAGACTGGCTAATACATTTGAAGATTCATCAAAGAGAGTCCATTCAATTTTAACTAAGTTTATGAAGTCAACATCCAAAAGCCAAGCGGGGGGAAATTTGAAAGGGGACGCTGGTTTAGTATCAGATTTAGCAACTTGCAGTAAAATGGGGAGATGATCAGAATCACCAAACGAGGCCACCCAAGAACGGATCTTTTCTGATTTATGAAATAGTGAATCATGCACCAAAAATCTATCAAGTCTTTTTGCCACTCCCTCAACACCAATGCGCATATTCCTCCAAGTAGGAACAATCACAATAGAGGAATATAGATCGATCAACTTATGCTGAGGATCCTAAAAATGTTGTAACTTATGTTCTTCTCTAACAACAACTATATGGAAGCCGGCAGTTGTGGTGAGGTTCAAATAATAAAGCTCTATGCAAAGTTGGAGAAATTGGCTTGGAAAATAATGGCAGCAGGACATTTTCAGGTTTAGGACAATATGTTTCTACCACCAAAGTGAAAAATTAGGAATTGCATTTGGTTTTGTTAAACATGGCCCTATTAGAGTTATTAAAAACCTTCGAGTATGTTTTGATTGCCACCACAGCTTTGAAAAATGACCACATTGAGGAAGCAGCTATTTTGTTTAGTTTAGACAACATATCTTTGGAAATGTTAAACTTGAGTTGCCACTTGAAAGGTGATGGTTAGATACTAGTTCTCAGCAGTTGCTTGTGGAATTTAGCTGAGGCTCTGGTACCATGGTTTATATTTTGTACAATGTTCAGTAAAAGTTTCTTGACAAACATTCTTGATTAAGTGATTATCAGTATTTTATAGACTTATTCAGCCATCTATAAGTTGGTAGAACAAAACAAAATTGCTGTATTGGAAAGCTTATTTGCCTGAAAGACTTATTCATTGTCATAGTAAAAGTACACAATGCAAAGTGACTGGTTGAATGGGGAAAATATAAAGAATGATTCCAACTTAAATATTTCTATACCAGTGTTAGCTGGCCTTAAAACACCATTGTTTCGTTTGAATTTTTTTAAAATTTGACAAATTCCACCTAGTGCTAGTAAAATGCCATTGTCAAAGGTTTTTGTATTGACCAAGGAAATGGTTAACTATCGACCAAAAGACAACATTATTAGTGTCACATTTGGGAATTATGCATTCATGGATTTTATTCTTAATTGAGTCAAACACCTCACAGACTTGGGAGTTAATAATCTCTTCATGAGTGGAATGGATGAAGAAGTTATGCAGGTTTTGTATTGGAAAGTAATTTAGTATTTGTGGGCAGCAAAATGAAAACAATTGATGTATTAAAAAATGTGTATGCCCTTCCTAAAACATGGAATGGACTTCTATTAATATGAGAACTCCTGGTCAGTTTTATACAGTTGAATTTCGGCTGTTGCATGAGTTTGTAATTCCCTAGCATATTTAACATACCTTTTTAGAATCATGATTTTAATTATACAAACACCTACTATCAGAACTAGTGATTATGAGGGGAAATGCTTCAATTTACAACACTATTTCGAGAGGCAGGTAAGTTAGAGTGTGATTCAAAGGAAAACCCTCTGTCTGCTAAAGCAGATATGGAGGCTACTAAGCTTCTTGTTAAAGATAAAAACCAACAGTGCAAGTTCTGGGAACCAACAAAGATTATATAGTTTTTATTGTTGTTCAACAATGTTAGGAAATTAAGGTTTACGTTTAATAAATCAATTAGTTGGGTGGGAAGTTATTTTCATATATAGTTTTTATTGTTGTTCAACAATGGTATAATCTGTACAATCCACTCACTAGCATTGGTATTAGAGCGAATTGATCATGTGCATGCGAAATTAGGAATGGAGGGCAGCTGTTACAGCGCATTCAATAGAAACAAGTGGAGAGGCTGTTGTATTGATAGTTAACGAATTTGCAACTGTCAGTTTGAAGGAAAAATGTATTGAAGAAAGTCGCTTCACTTTCCTTTACAACGACTTCTCCAGTGTTAGATCAAGCATTGATAAGCATTTTTTATTGCTGGCATTGATGTTAATGATTCCCTAAGAAGAGCACTCTTATTTAAAACTATTTCCTTACATCTATTTCGAGGAGACAAATCTAGCGCTAAATCAGGGAAAGTATTAGGCATTCTTCATTGTTGGGCGTTAGACTTTGAATGCTTGTGCAAATTTTATATGCAGTACCTCTTTTTCCTTACGCTACACTGAAATTGGTTGCGAATGATACGTATAGGAGTGGCAGAAATAAACCAGATGTTGGAGAATAAATTAAAGCGTAGTATATACTGTTGATCTCAAATAGGGGAGGTGGGGAATGCTACATTTTTGTATTGTTGTCTATGATACTCATTGACAGTCAAACGTTGCCAGTATACATTTTGAGATGCCTCCTGCTATTCCAATGCTGTGAGTCAATTGTGAAGACCTATTTTTAATTTAGTATCTATTATTTAGTGCTATAATTTAATAGATATAGTAAAAGAGAACAAGAGAACGATATAGTTACAAGCATTCAGTGTCAGTTTCTAGAAATTATACATGTAAACTGCAAAATCATCATATTGCAAAAGATTCAGATATATGGATATGCTAGAAGGATGCAGATATTCAGATAGGAAACTACAGAAGATGTGGACCTCCACCTTTTGCTCATTGGTCTGATTGTGGGGCATCGAAAATAGTTACAAGGTATTTAAAATGATTTATCTTTTAGGGCATGTGTAAACTGTTGCTAGATGTGCATTGCTTGGTTTTTAATTTGGAGATATAAGAACAATAAGAGTTTAGATTTGATTGTATGGTAAAGATTGAAGGGGTTTAAATTTCAAAGAAAATATTTGCAAGGGTGTATTAGTGGTTGAAATCAGTAGTTTTGATATGGGCACATATCATATGACTATTTCAAATGATGTTGTATTCAATTGATACCATCAATGATACATTTTGGTAACTCTTTCAAAGATTCACATGTGAAATCAGATGAATATTGTATAACAGGGTCCAATTGGAGGCTAGAGGAAATGGAGGTAGGAGGACATCTATCATCTCGAGCTAGCTTCTCGTTCAGGGATGATTCCTTGCATGAGAAACATTTGTTTCATTTCTAGTACTTTTAGGAGCAAGATGGGGCATGCAGTGATTTATTGGTTTGTGGGTAGTTGAATTCACAAACTTGTTGGGTTATTGTTGGTCTATGGATAGTTGGATCCACAAATTGTCTATCGATAATTGAGTTTGTCTATCATCCCGAGCTAGCTTCTCGTCCAGGGATGATTCCTTGCATGAGAAACATTTGTTTCATTTCTAATCCTTTCAGGAGCAAGATGGGGCATGCAGTGATTTATTGTTTTGTGGATAGTTGAATTCACAAACTTGTTGAGTTGCTATTGGTCTGTGGATAGTTGAATCCACAAACTGTCTATGGATAATTGTGTTTGTCTCGATCCATAGTTTTGCATATATTTATTTGTGGATAATTGAGTAAGTCTCAATTCACAAATGGAGGAGTGTTACTATGAATAATGGAGTGAGTCTCGATTTATAGTTGGCTAGTGATTTTCTTGTGAATAGTGGAGTGTGTCTTGATTCACAAGTAAACGTTGGATAATCAAAACATTTATCTAGACACGAGGAGTTGTTTGGGTTGATGTTGATGCAAGTTGGATAATCAGAACATTTATCCAAACATGAGGAGTTTGGGTTGATGCTCAAGACATTTGCAAATTCTAGGGCACGTCAAGTAAGGGACATTACAGATTCATATCCTCATTTTCTCTCTCCTACCAGGGAACGTCCATTGTACTTATGTGACAGAAGTAGTCCGTGGGGGTCACATTGAGTCCTCCTTCTATCCTTCTTTCACTAATGTAGTTATTTCATTTGCTTTTTTTCAGAGAGGAGTTTTTCCCATGTGGTTTTCTCATTTTCATTGGTTTTGAGAGATTTCATTTGTTTGTATATGGGTATCTCATCAAGCCTTGTAGCCGAAACCCATCCATGCATCCATCATTGCATTCTTCATTAGGGTTTTTAGCTTCTCCCTAAGTTGATCTTAAGGGTGGGTATTGGAGTAACTGGGACATCACTTGATAATTAAGTAATCATTAATTAATTTTTAGGTCTCTTATTACTTTATTCACTTAAGCTAAACTTTGGAGTGTTTTTTTATTATTAGATTGGGTTAAATATAAGTCAAGTTATCTCATTGCATGAGACTAAGATAATTGTCACAATCTAATCAAATTATTATCTAGGGTTTGATTTTTCCTTTTATAAGGATTCTCATTCATGTTATCATTCAATTTAGATTAATTCATTGCACATACAGTTGCTTTTTTGGATAATCTCTTCTCAAAGTTGCATTAGCATATCAATGGTTTTTCTTTTTAGATGTGATAGGCATTTTAGTTGCAGGTGATTTCTAGGAGTTGCATGGTTCACTATCAAATCCAACATCAACTACAATGGGGAGGTAAGAGAGTGGGGTATAAGTTTTTCTAGCAATAATAATGTGAGTAGTTCAATTAGGGAAATTTGGAGGAGGAGATGTCAAAGGGGGGAGAATGGATAGTCTAATACAATATGTTCCTATATAGTTTATGGTAGCACAGGTTCAGTCGTCAAGGACACCAAAGGCAAGGGAAACTATAGAGATCCTATGTGTAGAGCTTGCATAGGTGCAAGAATAGAAGGATTCTCTAGAGATAGAGTGGGATATTCTATAAGTAGATAAATATGGTGTATGAGTGGGGAGAGATGGATTATAGGACAAGAGGCATTATACATAGAAAAAAATGGTTGTGGCATAGGTAGAGAGGTAGTGGTTAAGATAGGAGAAGGATCAAACCAAAGGTTTACTAGGCTTGTAGGGCATCCTAGACATTAGTAGATATCATGAGGGACTCGAGGGATATACAACATATACTAAAATAGAATTAATACCATATATTAGTATATGATAATGTGGAGTTGGTAGAGAAAAGGGAGCCCTCATGTGTAGATTACTTGAGTACTTAGTTAGGGGCTTCAATCATATTGCATTAATTTATTAGGCCACCACAAGCAACACCATCATCAATTCTATTAACTAGGGCACATAAGGGAGAGGGGGATAACAGTATATTCATAACTAGTTGCATGGATGATGGATTTTATGAGGCCATATGTTATTTTTTATTTTTAAGATGTTCAAACATTTGATAATTATATCTATGTTATGCAATTTTTGGAGTGATTCATTGATTTTTTAGATGATGGATTTATGTATGAATGCATTATTCTTTATATCTATAGATAGTTACTTATTTTATGATTGATGGATGTATGTACATGGATATATTATAATATTTTTTTTAAATTTATATTTTATTAAAGCTCTATTAGAGTTAAAAACCTTCAAGTATGTTTTCTAACTTAAAAGGTGATGGTTGGATACTAGTTCTCAGCAATTGATTGTGGAATTTAGCTGAGGCTCTGATACCATGGTTTATATTTTGTACAATGTTCAGTCAAAGTTTCTTGACAAACATTCTTGATTAAGTAATTATCAGTATTTTATAGACGTATTCAGCCATCTATAAGTTGGTAGAACAAAACAAAATTGCTATATTGGAAAGCTTATTTGCCTGAAAGACTTATTCATTGTCATAATAAAAGTACAAAATGCAAAGTGATTGGTTGAATGGGGAAAACATAAAGAATGATTCCAACTTAAATATTTCTATACCAGTGTTAGCTGGCCTTAGAACATCATTGGTTCGTTTGAATTTTTTTTTTAAAAATTCATTTGACAAATTCCACCAAGTGCCGGTAAAATGCCATTGTCAAAGGTTTTTGTAGTGACCAAGGAAATGGTTAACTATCGACCGAAAGACAACATTATTAGTGTCACATTTGGGAAATTATGCATTCATGGATTTTATTCTTAATTGAGTCAAACACCTCACAGACTTGTGGGAATTAATAAACTCTTCATGAGCGGAATGGATGGAAAAGTTATGCAGGTTTTGAATTGGAAAGCAATTTAGCATTTGTGGGCAGCAAAATGAAAACAATTGATGTATAAAAAATGTGTATGTCTTTTTTAAATCATGGTGGGAATTCCTATTCATGAAACATGGGTCAATGAGTTTGACTCATAAAACTACATGGTTGAATTCTGATAGCAATATCACAATTTGACACAGTGTAAAATACCTCCTACTTATCAGTTCTATACAGTTGGATTTCGGCTGTTACATGAGTTTGTAATTCCCTAGCATATTTAACATACCTTTTTAGAATCATGCTTTTAATTATACAAACACCTACTATCACAACTAGTGATTATGAGGGGAAATGCTTCAATTTACAACACTATTTCGTGAGGCAGGTAAATTAGAGTGTGATTCAAAGGAAAACCCTCTGTCTGCTAAAGCAGATATGGAGGCTACCAAGCTTCTTGTTAAAGATAAAGCCAACAGTGCAAGTTCTGGGAACCAACAAAGATGATAAGACATCAATTGGTGAAGTAGTTACTGAGTTTCAAAAGGCAAAAGACCAGCTATTAAAGATGAAATAAAGGTTTAAATTAAAATCAGGCCTCTAAACAGATGAATGACATCATTTTCTTAGTAAATGAATTTTTTTCACTTTTGTTCCAATGTACTATCTTTCTTCCAATTTGTATATTAGGGGAGAGGATTTGGTAGTTGAACATCTTAACTTCGCACTTCTCAAAATCCTACGTGAAAATTTCAAATCACTTTCAATTTTTTACAGCAGCTTATTTGACAAGTCTCCTGCTTATACTTTGGATGAGCATAAGATGAAGAGACCATGTCTTCCATAAACACTCTCTCTCTTCCTGTAAGGGATTATAAAAGATCGGGGTTTCTAGCTATCAAGACATGGATATGTGTTTAATAGGGAAGCTTTGTATGTGTCTCCTAATGACCATTTTGAGTTGAATTTTGTGGCAACACCAAAGAAGATATAACTCTAGCAGAAGGATAATAGAATGTCATTCCAAGAATCAGTTATCGAATAGAGCGATGTCGACAGATTTCAAAGAGAACTGATCTACGGGAAAAATGGATTGAGGTTAGGGTTATATAAAACTGTTGCGACTTTCTCCTTGGACTTCTTCAGATAGGTCAAGTCATCCCTATTCACCTGCAAGGATCTCTACCTCTAGAAATTGGAAATATGATTCATGTTCAAAGCTATTGATGTTTCATCTAACAGGTTGGAAGTTCAACTTCCCGCCACTCTGGGAAAATGTGAAGAACTTGAATATATGAAGCTTTCTTCAAATCAATTGCAAGGCCCAATACCAAATCTTTTACTGGATTAAAAAAAATTATGAGTATGAATTTGTCTTCCAACAACCTTTTAGGCTTGATCCCTGTGTCTCTAAAGTCATTGAATATGCTTTAGTATTTTAACTTGTCATTCAATAACTTCAGTGGAGAGATCCTAAAAGAAGGAATCTTTAAAAATTTGACCGTTGCATCATTTATGGGAAATATGTTTATGTGTGGAGAATGGATGTAATTGCCTACATATAATGTTCGTAATAATCAGCCTAAAGACCACACCAACAAAATTAGAATTTTTGCACCTGTCTCTGGAACCATTACCTTCCTATTATTTTGTTTATTGATCTTGGGACTAATTTACAGGAGGCATAAAATCAAGTTTGATGTTCCCAGTGACACTTTTCCCCTGAAACTTATGGATGATAGGGGTATTTCCTATCAAGAAATCATTAAAGCCACAGATGGATTTAACCAGAAAAAATTGTTAGGGACTGGCAGTTTTGGCTCAATGTACAAAGGTATTATTAGTGATGGTAGAGAGGCCGCTTTCAAGCTTCTGATTTAAAAAAATGAAGTCAGCAAGAGCTTCAGCAGGGAATGCAAAGTGTTGGCAAAGGTTAAGTGCTAAAAATCATATCCTTCTGTCTAGAATTTAGACACAAAATATTGGTTCTAGAGTTCATATCCAAAGGAAATCTGGAGACACTGTCATATTCCAACAGCTACCCATTGACCTTCAGGGAGATATTGATAGCAATCGATGTTATCCATGGATTAGAATATCTGCATCATGATTGTTTTCTGGAAATTGTACACTGTGATCTAAAACCAAGCAACATTCTTATGGACGAGGATATGATGGCACGTGTAGTATATTTTGGCATTGCCCGTAAATATTATGGCTCAGTACCATTGATTCAGGAATTACTTCCACTCTGAAAGGATCCATGGGCTACATTGCACCAGAGTATGGAGTTGCTGAGAAGATCTCCACGAGGGGTGATATTTACCGTTATGGTATTATGTTGTTAGAGATGGTAACTAGAAAGAGTTCAACCAACCATATGTTTGTGGGAGGATTTAACCTCCACAAGTGGGTAAGCATACCTTTTGATGATAAATTTGAGGATTCATTGACATAAGACTGATGAAGGATATAGGAGAATATGAAATAAAGCAATGCCTCAGTCCTTTCTTACTTATTGGGTTGGAATGTTCAAAGGAGTTCCCCAATGAAAGACCCATAGCTAGAGAGCCGAAAAGAGTGTTGGAAAGTATCAGGAAGACTCTCCTTCAAGCTTGAATTCTTTTAGGTTGTGTTAAGAACAAATGTAGCTACACCCACATGTCAACATTATTCCAGATTTTTTTTGATCAAACTTCAGCATGGAATATTTTCACAGTTGTCCTAGTACTGATCACTGCTTGCCTCTATCGTTATAATGTTCATCCTATACACCGCGAATTGGAAACCTCTTCACAAATGAAATTAGTTGTTCTAGCATCACTTACCTTATATGCAGAACTACAAGTTTGTTTGGTTATACCCTATTTCAAGATTAGACTATATGTATGATGTTCTAGCTCTCAAACTTTAACTGTAACAAAGGTGTTCTTCACACAAGCATAAATTGAGTGATATAACTATGATATTGGCCTTGTGGAGTGAAGTATCTTATTTTCTTGAAGGGAAGACTCTTGGGATCCTCATTTGTTAGCTTTAAATATTGGGGTCTTTTATGGAGAAAAGGGGATATAGTTTTCTAACATTAGAATTTACAAGTCTATGTAATGTCATGATTCTTGGGTTATTATATCTATGTGTGTGATAGTTATTTTCATCATTCATCTTTCATGTTAATCTATATTTTAAATTTGTTTTGGAGTTAGTTTCAGAAATAGTATATTAATCTATGAGTTAACTACTATTTTGAAATCTAGAAGTTTGAGGTGTTATATATGCATATTCATCATTCCGGAAGTAGTAAATCTTTGAGTTGCTACTCATTTCAAATTAGATGTTATTTTATTTCTTTTGAATTCTTTCATTTTTCTTTTATTGTTCTACCTTTCCTGCTTTATTGTTAAAAGAATATCCATTTAAAATTCAAAATACATCATACAAGGGAGCTGCCCCTTTCAACCGTAGAGGAGGATAATTAATCTCATAAGGATTTCTCCATTTTTTGGTATAATTCATCACTATCCATGGGTGAGTTAGTTAATTTTTTGAAGTGACAAAATTGTTTACCAACAATAATAATGATAGATTTTTATGATGAGTATGTTTGAAATTGGATGTAGGTACATGGTGACATGTGGAAAGCAACTTATATTTGCTATAGCACTTAACATTATGTACCAAGGTATAAATACCATGGTGAATGTGTTTTGTGGATAAAGTACTAACTTAAAAATACTCAAAAAATAAGAGGATTCCCTAGAATATGAAGGCATGTAACTACCTTGGTAGGAGATGCTAGGGGCACCCAACAAGAAAAAAACTCAAGAAAACAAAATAATTCCCTACTATATTGTAAAGATGCACCATGATATTAGGATCATGGAAATGTTGAGGAGTTATGTTGTGGGCCAATAGTTGAGTGAATAGTCTAATTCAATAGACAAATGCTTCACATGGGTTGTACCTATTTTCAGGTTATTAAAAAATGATAGGATAATTATGATTCCTAATGCGGTGAATGATATGTCCTATTAATTAAGGAAAATGATGGGATGATGGAATAGGATTTTTCAAGATGACTAGGGATTCAACTAGTGTGTGTTGACGATGTCAGATAAGGGTCTTAAGTTTTTTGTTTAGTGTAGGATTTGTTGAGGAGCATTTTGACACACCCATCAACATGCAAGGAGAACACCAAATGCACCACCTCTCCTGAAAGGAAACCAACCTCAAGAGGTTGATAACCCCAAGGTCTTTTGTGTCAAATGTTGACAATGTTGGATAGTTTAGTGGCCTATATAGTTATACCTATACAAGGGGCTACTAGTAATCAAGTAAAAAAATGGTTAATTGATGTACGAGGTTAGAAAACAATATAAATAATACATAAGTAGTTGATACAGTCACATATTGCACAAAAATTAACACTTTCAATACTCTTAAAATAATAGGACAATTTTCAAACATGAGAAATCTGATTTATAATAGAATTTTTTTAGAAATAAGATCCTATTATAACCTTGACCTACTCCTAAACTAACTAGATATGTCAATGAAAAGAACAAAAGATAATGGTTTAGAGAGGAAATAAATTGAAAATAAAGAGGATTATCTTTGCATCTGATTTATTATCCCTTATCTTGGAAAATTCAATGAAATTTGATTATCCTATAATTCCATGACTAGTATTTCACACAATCATAAACATCATAAATGCAAGATCATAAGTATTTTTTTGAAAATAGAAAAGAAATTGAATAAGACTACCATATTACATGTGCAAGTGTTGGCAAGAGACACTGCACATGTCATTTGGTGTTGTCATTGATGGCAACCCTAGTCAGTGATTCGATCTACACTTCAGTAGGTGCTTATACCGGAAGTCAAATTGAAGTTTTGTGATTAATTGTCAAGCTAGAACATAGCATCCAATAGAGTTGCGTATATCAATTCATATGCAATTTTTTGTTATCATTTTGAGTTGTGGATCTTAGGGAAGGTTTTTTTATGTATGATATATGTTATCCTTGAATCATAGAGCCTCATATCGATTGGTGTGAAAGTTAGAAGATCTGGTTGATTGATTTTATGTCTAACAGTGCAAGAAGGCCAACTAAGTGTATATAGCATGTTGTGGATCTTCGAGGAGTAATTGTTTGAAGTGTTTTGTGCTCGAGCATGTTGTTTTGGGTCCTCACTATGTTGTGGCTGACTTTGGTTGGTGCGCATTAAAAATTATCTATAGATTGATTCGACAGTTTGCAAATATTTTATATTTTATAGAAGCTGACATGTGGTTGATTAACTCTTTAGTTGCAAATATATATAAGCGATCATTTATATCATTTGGATGTATGTACGAAGTGTGTTGATTTATGTTGTGAAATTTAGAAAGATTGTAAAGTGATTATGCACAGTTTCACTTGTGCATAAAAGGATTTGTGATCCAAATTAATGCAGACAGATTAGAAGAGCAGAATCAAACAAGAGGTCAAGAATGTGACTGGTGTGCTTAACCGGAACTGTAATCAGGCATTAGTAGATGCTATTATCTCAGTTCAAATCCTCTGGATATAATCCAAATGTTTTGTACGACAATGAATCTTCCTTTTGTATCTAGGAAGTGATTTGTAGGCAGTGTGCCTAAATGCATGTGCATTCCTTTTGTAAACACTTATTTTTTAGTATACTCATATTGTGGATTGGCCTTCCACCGTGGTTTTTCCCCTAACAGGGTTTCCACATAAAAATCCTTGTGTTATGGTGTTGTGGTTGATTTCTTTCTGTTCTTGCATCTTTCTTTTGGTTCAATGCTATAAGTGGTTTGAAGATTAGGTTAATAAAGTTAAATTTTGCAGAACACTGATTCACCCCCCTCTCAATGTTCCTTGATTCCAACAATTGGTATTAGAGCCTAGTTCCTCGGAAGAAGTTTAATAGCTTGGGGAAGATCTGAGAAAGTGATTCAATGGATTCAAACAGTCTTCAACAACAACTTTTGGTGGCACTAGATGATCTTGATCAGTCTAAATTTGAAGTTTGGGAATTGCAAGCAAGCCTCATGAATGCTAAGAAATTCATTCAATCATTGAAAGATAAAATCAATGAGTCTAGGGAAAAGAGAAAGGAAATCTGTGATCGGATCAAGTACAAAGAAAGTAAAAGAGTGGAAGATGAACATCTAAGTCAAGCCTTGAAGGAAAAGGTAGAAGAATGTGAAAAGCTTACTAATCATAATGTTGTCCTGAAACATGAGATGGAATCTATTGTGATGAGGATGACCAGGAGATTGAAGACAAAAAGAAGAATGAAGAGAATCTCGCTCAGTCCTTGAAAGAAAAATCTGAAGAATGCAGTCAAATTACTGATGGATTCAATCAGCTAGAACTTGAATTTGAACAATCTAGAAATAATGAAGAAGAACTTGAAAGGAAAATTGTTACCCTCAGAGATGAACTTTCTAATGCAAATGAGTACAAGGAGAAGTTCAAGATTAGCTCAACAAAGTTTGATGAACTGATTAAAAGTTAGAGCATTGGAAGTGACAAGCGAGGTCTTGGATATGAGAAAGGAGAAAGCTATGGATCTGGTCAAAGAAATTTTAGGGAAGGAAATTAGATGAACAAAGCTGGAAGGTATCCGGTAAGACAACCTAATGCTCAAGGGTTCAATGGTTACTGTTTTATTTGCAATAAATTTGGTCAATATGGCTACTCAACATAGAAGCAGAATGAATCCAAGTGGTCCATCATTCTCATGTCAGTGTTACAATTGCAATAAGTTTGGTCATAAGTCAAATGAATGCAGAAATATGTCAAACAAATTTTTCAATAGAGATGCTAGATGTTATGCATGCAATAGATTTGGCCATATTGCTAACCACTGCAAATCAAGAGAAAATCAGTGGAACAATTGGTTTGGACAAAGAAATGTTGTGTGCTATGATTGTAACAAATCCGGTTGCATTGTTAGACTCTGTAGAAGCAGAAAGGGTCCAGTAAATCAAGGGAAAACCATGCAAAAGGATGAAAAGGGAAAAGGAAAAGTTACTACGTATGAGATTATGAATCAAATCAAGAAGACATGGGTGAAGAAGAGTCCTTTCGATGCAAGAAATGGTTTAGCACCAGAATCTAGTTCTAGTAATTCCTCTAGGAATTACTTTAAGGCCTCTGGCCTAGGGGGTTCTCAAGAAAATATTTTAACCCCCTTGTTGGTAGTTGGTACCAAAATGTGGCAGATAGCATTTATTGCATTAGTGATGTGTAGATGTTTTGGGATCTCTTATGGAAGAGATTTGTGCAAATTTGAAGGTCCGCAGAAGAATTTTTTTTGGCAGTCTGTGAAAATAGGGTATCTGAATGACCTAGGGAAAAAAAATTTATTGCGATAAAAGGTTAGGTATGCAAATGATATAAAGGTTACTTTTATTCCTCATCTGTCACATTGCATTTTGAGAAGAAGTTTGGAGAGCTCTACAAGCAAATTTTGGTGTGATTCAAGTCTAAAGGCAATTCGGTGATCAAACCCTAATCCAGTGAAAGGTATTTATCTGTGAACTCGTGAACTTGAAAATTTTGGAAATGGCTGCCTCGTTGGTTGCTGATATTAAGGGTAGGCCCCATCCAAAATTCAAATGGCACCCATTCAAATCTATTGAGACAAAACCATTAGGTGCATTTTCTTTTGTTTTGTATGGCATTTTGCATATCAAAGATATTAGGGCATACATTCATGCAAATGTTGAAGAATTAGGAAGCTCCCAGTTTTTGAATTTGTACACCAATCACATTGTGGGAGAATATTTCTATATAAAACCTTAATTCAAAACTCTGGAGGTGAAGAAGTTCACCCAAATTGTGAAGTTTCCCGTGTTCGAAGAAAATGAATGGGTTTGGTACATATTGAGTTGAGTGCATGTCGAGTTTATGTGGTTAAGTCAACCTTTTAAAATCACACAGGAAGCTATAAGGATTGTTACTAGTTTGAATTCATTCGGTGGGTTACCAACATTGAAATTTTTAAAGAACCAAACAGTCACAGATGCAACCAGTTCATTTTTTTACAAAAGAGCCATGACAATCAATGACATCATTGAAGTGGATGCTAGGTTTTCCTCTATGTTCATTGGTTACAAAATCTATCACTCCAACCGAGATAACTCTGTATCTGGTACAATAATCTATGCAGCATATCAGATGGTCAAGGAAAATGCAGAATATGACCTATGTGAGTTACTCTAAAGCTAGTTAATTTAGAATCTTGACAAAATCAAGAAGGATAAGAAGAACTCTTTCAAGTATGGTAATTTTTTGTTGTGTCTATTCTTCTACTTCATGAATGAAGTTTCGAGAGTTGGAAAAGTGCATTGGCAAGGTGATAAACCGGTAGTTGCTCAAATTAGAGACATATTGTATGGAATTGGTGACAACAAAGCTAGAAAAATTGCTATCTAAGGTTATTTCAAAAGTTTTTAGAATGAAATGAAAGCTAGAGAAAGGATTCCCACATCTATTGTGGAAAAGTACAAGGACACTATTTTCTTCATGGTTGAAATTGACTAGTGCTTGATGGAAGTTGTAGAACCTAGAACAGTCTGAATAATTCCTATGGTTTATGAGGTTGAGGAACACATTTTGGAGCTATATGCTCAACACTTGCTAAGTAAACCTCGAGATCCGACAGAAGAAAGGTTTGGTACCTTTGAAGAAAAGGATAAGCAAGTGGATGAACAATTGAAGAAGCCTATGATAGTCAACAAGGTGAGAAAAGAAGTGGAAGCTTTTGCAGAAAGCATGGGGATATCAGCTAAAGTAGTAAGGGAAGCTAGAAGGAAAAGAGAACAAGTTGAAGCAGGAGAGCCAACTAGAACTGAGTCTGCTAGTTCAGAAACATCCTCTACCAGATCTAGATCTACCAAGAGCTCTGCACTCTCATTCGGTCTTGCAAAGAAGTCAAGCTTTGTGAAAGCTCAAGCCAAGACATCCAAGAGAGAAGGAAAGAGAAAGAAGGATAAAAGCACAAGAGTCTATGTTGTTGTTTCAAAGGATGAAGAAACTGAATCTGATGAAGAGGTAAAAGAAATTAAACAAAAGGGTTCAAAAGAATCAAAAGTATCTAAGAACAAGCCCTTTGATGAAGAGAAAGTAAAGAAAAAGATGAAAACTGACAAATCAGGTATGTCTATAGAAGAAGTAGAAAAAGCCCTAATTAAGGATGGTAATCTTAGGCCACTTTGTGAATGGTTTGACACCTTTGATAGTGTCGGTCAAAGAATTCTTGAGGAAGCCACAATAAAGTATTTGAATAATTTAAATATGACTCTCATTGAAATAATGTATAAGTTACCTAGAGGTTTGTATGAAGTCTTAGAAATGAGGAGAGTGAATGCAAGAACAAAAGAAGAGAAAATGAGAGAATAGATACTTGTTGATCTGTGTCTAGTGATGTCTATAGAAGAGATGAAGAAAATATTCAGTGATGCAAAAAGGGATTTTAAGAGAAAAAAATGGGTGAATAAGTTGATGATTGGGAAAATTGAAGAAGTTGTAAAAGACACTGAGAAAATCCTTAAGGCATTCTATTGAAAAATAGATATAATGTGGTTTCTAAAGAAGCTCTTAGTGAAAATGCTCCATCTAGTCTGGTAAATGAAGAAGGAAAAGAAGATACATTTGAGGATAGTCTGAATCCTCTAGACATGCAAGATGTTGAAATTCCTATGGAGACTGAAGCTCCTAAAGTTGTGTCAGTTGAAGAAAAAGAGATTCCTGAATCCAATCAAGAATCTGTGGTTGAAGAGAAGAAGGATGAGGTAAAGGAAGTTGTTGTGGAAGCAAGAGACATTGCTAAGGCAGTAAAGGATTTTCTGGAAGAACAATAAGAGGAGTTTGATCCAAAACTAGTTAAAGGCCCTATCAACTTGGCCACTCTATCTCCCATTCAAAAGCTGAAGGTAGCATCATTTTCTCAGGCCAAGGAAAGGGAGGAAATACTAAAATCTCATATTAAAGGCAGTGAGTTGTTGAGTCTTGCATCTAGTATCTTGGATAAAATCATGCATACATATGTCAAGAATTCAGTTGATTCTCCATCCGATCAGCTGAAGAAACTTGTTAATTTTGTAAGTACCCACTTTGAGTCACTTGAAAAGTTAGCTAAGGAGAAGGTTCAGAAATAATTTGATGCTAAAAGGTTCAATAGATTGAAGGGAATGATTGCTAATGATAAATCTTTATTAGCTACCTATGTAAAGAACATTCAAGGTTCTTTGTCTAAAGGTGGAAATGTTTATAAGTCATGCTTATCATTGTCTAAGTTCACTGAGGACACTGAAAAGAAAATGAAGGAGTATGAGAAATAGTTAGCAGATATTTCTCAAACATTTGATCCTCTAACCATTTCTATGAGAAGGCAATAAGGTCAAGTCATATCCCTGCTTGAAAAAATTAAAAGTTTGAAGCATGAAGAAGGCAGAATTGTTGAAAGGGTATGTGAGCTTAGAGGATTGATTGGTCCTAAGATGGAGACAATTCTTAGTGCATTAAAGGAAGCACATGATGTTATGGTTGTCAATGATCTGATAAACCTTGAGTCAGTAGAGATGCAATCTTACTTATTTTGTGGTCACATGACTATTTTGGAGAGTCTCAAAAAGAGTTGGGACACTAGTTTGAGCCTGTTGAAGAACAACTTTGCAGATATATTCAAGTTTATGTAAGTTAGAGAAGCATGTATGTACATATACAATTTTGTATGAATTTTGGTATGCGGATTCCTGTCTTTGCCATTAATGTCAAAGGGGGAGTGTGGGACAGCGAAAAATGTCATAGTCATCTCAGGGGGAGTTGTGTTTTGAAGTTTTGAAGGTTGGCAGTGTATTCATGTTGGTACTAATCTAACACTTAGTCATTTTTCACTAAGTGTTGCCATCAATTCCAAAGGGGGATATTGTAGGCAAGAGACACTGCACATGTCATCTGGTGTTGTCATTAATGGTAACCCTAGTCAGTGATTCGATCCACACTTTAGTAGTTGCTTATACCGGAAGTCAAATTGAAGTTTTGTGATTAACTATCAAGCTAGAACAGAGCATCCGATAGAGTTGTGTATATCGATTAATATACATTTTTCTGTTATCATTTTGAGTTGGGGATCTCAGGGAAGGTTTTTTGATGTATGATCTATGTTATCCTTGAATCATAGAGCCTCGTATTGATAGGTGTGAAAGTTAGAAGATCCGGTTGATTCATTTTTTGTCTAACAGTGCAAGAAGGTCGACTAAGTGTATATAGCGTATTTTGGATCTTCGAGGAGTAATTGTTCGAAGTATTTTGTGCTCGAGCATATTGTTTTGGGTCATCACTATGTTGTTGCCAACTTTGGTTGGTGCGCATTAAAAATTATCTATAGATTGAGCCGATGGTTTGTAAATATTTTATGTTTTATTGAAGTTGAAATGTGGCTGATTAAATCTTTAGTTGTAGATATATATATAAGTGGTCATTTATATCATTTGGATGTATGTACAAAGTGTGTTGATGTATGTTGCAAAATTCAGAAGGATTATAAATCGATTATGCATAGTTTCACTTGTGCATAAAAGGATCTGTTATCCAAATTAAAGCAAACAAAGTAGAAGAGCAGAATCAGACAGAAGGTCAAGAATGTGACTAATGTGCTTAACAGGAACTATAATCAGGCATTAGTAGATGCTATTCTCTCAGTTTAAATCCTCTGGATGTAATCCAAATGTTTTGTAAGACAATGAGTCTTCCTTTTGTATCTGAGCAGTGATCTCTAGGTAGTGTGCCTAAATGCATGTGCATTCCTTTTGTAAACTCTTATATTTGAGTATACTCATATTATGGATTGGCCTTCCACCGTGGTTTTTCCCCTAATAGAGTTTCCATGTAAAAATCCTTGTGTTATGGTGTTGTGGTTAATTGCTTTGTGTTATTGCATCTTTCTTTTGGTTCAATGCTATAAGTGGTTTGAAGATCAGGTTAATAAAGTTAAATTTTGTATAACACTGATTCACCCCCCCCTCTCAGTGTTCCTTGATTCCAATAGCAAGTACTACACAAACTTTGAAAACTTCACCATAAAAGATGTAAAAATTGAGCACTTTACTAAATTCTTTCAAACAACCAAGCTTCAAAAAAACAAATACAAATGCATCACCACCCAAGGTGGAGAACTGCCAAGCTATGGGCATGTGATAAACTTCCACCATAAATCCACACTAAAATTGTCATTTTTCCTTTTCCTTATGGTATCAAAATTACTCTTCTAGATTACCCCCTCAAAATTAAATGGCATTCCTCCTTTTATAGAGGTGATATTGCATTTCATTCCTTGATTAAGTCAGCATAATTTCAAAGTTAGGACCACCCCTATAGTGTAGGAGCTAATTCAAATTTACAAGTTACAATAGGGAAAGATAGGTCCTATTTGAACACCCTATAAATGAAATCCAAATTCAGCTCAATAATCATTTCTTTTTTCCATCTTAGGAAGTTGTAGTTCATCATCTCCCAAGTGCAAGCAACAATATGTAGTTATAGAAGGTCATCTTCTTCATCAAAATCTCATATCTATCCTTTTGATCTTCATGATTTCTCCATTTTCAATCCTTTTTTTTACATCTCATATCTCTAACAAAACATGGAAAGCATCAAATTCCTCATAAAAATATCATTATCCATCTTTATATTCAACATTATCCATTTTGTAACTTTTTCTTCAACCATCATTTTCTCATTTTTCTCTTTGTTTCTCTATTACTGTCATCTTCTCATGCTTGGATAGCATTAATACACCTAGGATAAGTTATCTCATCCCTTAAACACGTATATTCTTATCTTCTAATGGTCAACCTAGGGTTTCCCTATATAGAATTATTCTAAGAACCCTTTTATGTTTGTACAACATTCATATTTACCTTACTTTTCTCGTTCTCATGGTTATAATAACACCCCATATCTCTATTTTTGTGTGAACTACCCTAGGCAATGAAAATCCTTCTTTTTTACCACTATTTGATCATTTTATTATGTGATCTTATGACTATCCCATGGTTGTTCATAAATATCACAATACATATTTAGCACTATTATATGGTTTATTTAGGTGAACAATGGCTATTATTTTGTATTTATATCCCTATGACAAACATATTTTCTAATACTTTGACAAATAAAAAACCCCTCATAATCATGATGGTTTTCTTGACTATTAGCGGGTGTATGTTGTTGATTATGACTATCATTGTAGTCATAATTTTGATTGGACCACCTATTGTTTTGCAGGAAAATTGGTAAATTCATCTTTTCATGGTCATATTAAATATTAATTCACCCTTATTCATTGCTTTTTCATCTTATCATATTTCTAAATACCTATGACAAAATGAAAGGCTTTGCATGCTTGAGAATTTGAAACTATTTCATGAGAGTCAAGGGGGACAACAAACCGGTCCATGGGTTGTGCAGCCCTAAGACTTATTGAAAACCATTATTTGTTGTATATATTCATTATGAATCATTTGGAAAACATGTATATATCCTAAAGTAAATCTTAAGCCTTCTCATGGTAATCTCTTGGTAATAGGCTACCTACAACTTGGTGACAATCCTACTTGACTATGACAATAGTTTGCACCCTTAGAATCCTTGAAATTTGATCTCATGACCTCTTGATAACTATGGGACAAGTACCCTCATGGGATTAACATCATTTTATTGATTCATTCCATTTACCCATGATCACAAAATTCATGTTAATCTCTTTGAAGATTGTCCAAGGTTTTATAATTTATTTTTATTGAAACATAGGACCTAGCCCTACATTCATTAAAACCAAAAAACTCATTAGATCTAAACATGTATTCACAAAATAATAAAATAGAGGCATAAATATAAATAAATAAACTAATAATACTTCATTGAGGAATAACCCTAGACCCTAGGGTTTGATAGGAGGTCTTCATTTCACACCCTTATAACTATATATTGGAAAATAAAATGATTAAAATCCTTGCATATGATTGAAAATAACTTAAATATATTGTTGACCTTGATAATCACCTATGGGTGGCTTGAAATAGGTTTGGAACTTGAATTTATTCATGCATTTTGGCTATTTATCATGATTGTACTGCTACAAAAATCTAAACAACCTTTCCTCCTGCTATACCACAAAATAATTGTGAAAATGGAAATAAACTATAAAAAAATGTATAAGGTAGTACTCCTAATATCTCTTTCACATATGTGGGCCCAAGTTGAGGAAGCTAAGCACCTAAAATATAGAATAAAATCCATTTTTCAATGCTTAAAACGCTCAAAAGGCTGCCCATAAGCTTGTGACATTCAAAATATGCATGAATAGGCTTGTGAAGTGCAAACTAGCTATCATTTAAAAAGAAAATGGGCCCATCAAATTTAACCTAAAAGGTAATGGAAAATTAGAACATAAAAAGTGCATTACTAAATACACCATAAATGGCTAAGATTTGAAGATGGAGATTAAATGGTTCATATTTAAACTAAAGCTACACAAATCTTACTCCCTCCATTTTAAATTAAAAAATAATGGCATCCAAATTATTTTTAATGTTTTTAAAAGATTTTATTTCTCTTTAAAAAAAAATTAGCATTTTAGGAGGTTGTAAAGGCTTGTGAGGACTCTAGGACCTTACCTAAGCTAGCAATAGACTTCTAATCCACCTTTTTCCTTAAATTAATCTCATTTTATGTATATAACCAATTTATCATGATAAACTCTATTGCTAAGATACCCAAAATTATGAAATATATCCTCAATTCAAGACAGCCCCCTTCAATAAAATAACAAGCCAAGACCATTGATTGAACTCAAATAAGAACTATCATAACAAGTAAGTTCACTCACATCATGAGACTCAACTAGGACCAATCTTATCTAGACAAATCAAAAATTTGAAAGAGAGTCTAGAGACCCACTCGAAAACTCAAGCCACAAAGAGGGTGTTCTCATTTTGTTGATACAAAGTATGGGGCATGTGTGCAAGGGAACAATAGGAGTATTACTAAGTTGTTCATTTTTAGAGGGTATTTTTTGAAGAGACACATTGTAAGGTCATATGGGTGCAAATGGGAGGATGCCAAAAGGCATATTCAAAGCATGATACCAAGAACTAACCTCAATTTTGGTTGTAAATAAGGGGAGAAGGGTGATGATATGGTAGGATATGAGGGTGTAACAAGATGGCATGGAGAGGACCTAAGAAATAATGGGATCCATATTTATGCATGATACTTATAATTAGGTTTTCATCATGGTACTTCTCCAAGTTGACATAGGGTGGTTTTAACTAGAGGATGATTTTAATTTTTTGGTTTTCTACTTTCTTTAGTTACTACAATCTAGGTATGGAAGTGCTTGATATTCATAATATTCATGTGTTCTTCAAGATTTTGACCATCTATAGTGGCCAACTAATATTCTCCTAATCTATATTTTATGATGATGGCATAAGGGCCATAGTAATTGGGTTCAAATTCTCCTTTATTGCCATGGTTAGGGTTGGTGTTACATTAATTCTCCTTAAGAACAAGGTTTCTAATTTCAAAATCTCAAGATTTTTTTTAGCTATGGTGGAGATAATTGTGATAATATTTTAAATTATTCAAAGTGTTGATGAACCTCTTATAAAATAGTTCAAGCACATGCAACCATAAAAATCAATATTCTTCATTAGTTATGAGATCACACAAAGAGATGCAAATTGGGAAAAATTTGAAGATAATAATTTCAATTTTATGTTTAAATAGCTTGGTCATATTGAAAGGAACTTGGGTGTGCATGGAAGCAACTTCCTACACTAATCTAAAAAGGGGAGAGTAGCAAAAAATATTTTAAAACCTTATTTAGTTACAGCTACAAATAGATGCACATTAAAAATATGAAAAAATAAAAATGAAAAGCATAGCACCATTATATACGTGTGAAAACCCTTCCAATAAAAAACCCATACACTAAAAAATAATGATTACAATACAATGTTAGAGCAATGCTTTTTAGGAGTTCTCACACTACAACAAGAATATGGAGCAATTTTGTCAGCATAATGACATCTCAGCAATTCATCAACTTGGCATACTACAAATGCACTAAGGCATCACATATTTATATAAATTCATCATGAAGAGAGGCTGCCAAAAGTTTCCAAAACTGAAACCCACACCTAGGTGTGTACACGAGTCCATTATGGCATGTTGTCATAGTCAAGACCCATAAATTTTGGTTTTTTCTAATTCCAACACATGTCTCCATGAAATTATCTACCACTCAACATGCAAGGCACCTATACACATGTAGTTACTAAATAACACTTGGGTGCCCCATTAAACGTAGCATGTTTGTCATAGTGTTAATTGGAAACCATCATATATGAATCTTACAGCTCTCATAACTTGTCATAGAAGGTTGTATAGACTATCATAAACTTAATATAACAACTTATGAAAAAAGCCACCAAGTTACCCACAAATTTAGGACCTCCAAAATGGAATTCCTACCTCCACAATTTTAGCTTACAAATTTCACATGTCACCTTCCATGTAGGATGCCACCTTACTGATAGGTCCCATAAAGTGACAAGAAATTTGGTAGGCAATAAAATTAGGAAATAATTAAATAATATCAAGTAAAATAATTAAATGCTAGGAAATAAAGGTTGAGACACATTAATCCAAACATTTTCCCACTTGTTGAAGACCTATCAAGAGTCATATGTAATCAACTACTCAGGGCCCCAAGGCCTATAGAGATGAAACACCACTTGAACTTCTTTGTGCTCGCTAGTTTTGTTAGTGCATCTGCAACATTCACCATATTGTCAACCTTCTCCAAATTCACATTTCCATCTTCCACCATATCACAAAAAAATGAAATTAAGCATCAATGTGCTTTGTTCTAGCATGGAAAGTAGAATTCTTTGCTAAGAAAATAACACTCTGACTATCACAACAGATAGTAATTTTTCTTACATTAAAACCAATATCAGAACACTATCTCTTAAGCCAAATAGCTTCCTTGCAAGCATGAGTAGCTTCCATGTACTCTTCTTCTATAGTGGACAAAGTGACTACAACATTCTACTTACTCATCCAATTGATAACAATACCAAACATTATGAACAGATAGCCAATGGTGGATCTTCTACTATCAATGTCATTTACCCAATATGAATCCACATATTCACGAATACTCCCTAAATTTTGAGGTCTATTAGGATAACCATGAAAACATAAAGAATAATTAGAAGTACCACACAAGTATATAAACACTCTCTTCACTATATCCCATTGTACCCATCTAAGATTATCCATAAATTGACTAAGGACTCTCATTGCTTGGGAAATTTTTGACCTCATACAAACCATAGCATACACAATACTACCAACAATACTTGCATATGGTACTCTGGTTATGTCCTCCATCTCAGTAGGATATTTTGGACAATCTTCCACAAATCTTTGTCTCATACATTACAGGAACAACTAATTATCTGTAATCTATCATTTTGAATCTCTCCAACACTAAATTCACATACTTACTATGACTTAACCAAATCCTTTTGTTAGCTCTATCTCTTCTAATATTCATCCCCAAAATATACCTTGTTGCACCTAGATCCCTCATCTCATACTATGTTGATAACTAAGACTTCAAATCTGAAATCATACTTTTACCATTCTCAATAAAAACATATCATCTATGTATAAAATAATTATGAGAATACGAACATTATCAAATTTGTAATACACACAATAGTCATATTTAGATCTAAAAAATCCCAATGACAACACATAGATGTCAATTTTTTTGTGCCGCATCATAGGAGATTGTTTAAGACTATATAAATTTACTTTTCAACTTGCATACCAAATGTTATTTACCTTTAACCATGAAATTATTTGGATATGACATATATATTTATTCTTGCAAGTCACTATGAAGGAATTTTTTCTTCACATCCAACTATTCCACTTCTAGATCATACACTACTATAAGTGATAATAGGAACTAGATAGATGTCAACTTCACAACAAGAGAGAATATCTCACCATATTCAATTCCCTCTACGAGGGAATATCCCTTAGCAACCAATTATGTCGTATGCTTCTCAACATTGCCACCAAGACTACATTTCTTCTTGAACACCCATTTACAACCAACAGGTTTACATCCATCATGCAAGGGTACCAGATCCCAAGTATCAATTTTCTTCAATGCATCCATCTCTTCATTAGTAGCTTTCATCCAAGAATATGCATCACTCATACCAATAGCCTCTCTAATATTCCTAGGCTCATCAATGTTAGAAATTGAAATGTAGGGAAAGGTGGTTCCTTAAATAATAAGGGGTATTATTGCTTTCCCTAAAGGGCCATTTCATTAGGAAAGAGATCACAAGGTGTAGTGATTGACTTTCAACCTCAATGGTGAGCCAATCAGACCTTGATCACTATTCCTTATGACAATAGGACAAGTCTAAAACCAAATTAAATGATATGCAATGCTTAAACTAAATGAACTATAAGACCTAGAACATGAAATGCAAATTCCCAAAGGTACAAAGATTGAAACCATAGTTTGCAGGAAGATCTAAGAAGGGTAAGGACACATGTACCAATCACCAAAAGTTTATTGTGAGCTCTACTAAAGGAAATTTTTACCCTAGGGTGAATGGGTCCTCGTCAGGGCTTCTAAAAATTCTTTTGGTAGTCCTTTGAAACAAAATCTTATATTCTATTTTACACATGTTCCACTATCAAAAATCTAAAAATAAAATTTTAAATTGAATATTTGTGACTTGACAACAATGAATGCAACAAATGCAAGAATGTAAAATTTCTTTTCAAGATCTTCAATCCTTCTTCAACCTATAATCTGCAAATATAAAGAGGGAAAAATGGTTTGGTTTTTTTGTATGGGGGGTTTCCTTAGTCAAACCCCATGTTTGGTAGTTAAACCTTAATAGAAAGATAATGACAATGGAGAAGGAAATGATAAATTAAAAATTCTTGCTACAACTCACCAAACCTTCAATGGCTTCCCTTAGAGGACTGAAGAAAAACACATCACTCCAAGGAACTTGATCTTTCCTCACTTGATGGATTTGGACACTTGAAAATGCTTGGATGCTTTACGATCAACAATGCATATTACCCTTCACAAGATGACATGAACACACATAAGCTTGAACATGATGTTGGGATCTTGAATGCTGCAACAAATGACTAATAAATTTTCTCTTGAATGCTCTTGAATTTTCACCTCTTCCTAGTTAGTTTTGAATTGATAAAAATACTATGTATTTATAGGTGTTTATCTAATTTCTTAAAAATTAGATTCCAAAAGCTAACAATTGAATATTGAATTTGAATCATTGAAAGACCTCCAAAATCATAGTTAAAAATTGGTCCTAGGAATTAAAGGGGACCTATTCACCCTTGGGAAAATGGGTCTTGGTGTTGGCCTCCTACAATGATCTTAATAACTAAGCCTTTACAACCATGATTCAGAGATTGGACATCTAACTTGAATAGCCATTTCAATCATCATGAAGGTGCATTTAACTTCTCAACCCAGGGATGTGAACTTGAAATGGGTCAACATAGTATGTGCACTAGGGACTCAAAGTAGCCATTTCATTCTACAGCTAAGGAACACACAATACTGAAAGTAAATTGCTTGAAAAGGAATGAAAAAAATGTTGAACATCAATCAACGACTATGCTAAACTGCAATGCTTAACAAGAATAAAAATCTGAGCAACAAACAGGACACTACTTTGTCTACTTTGGTTGTAGGAACAGTCACATAATGGAATTCTAGTGGCTGCAGGAACAATCAATTCTAAACTTCTAACTAAGTATTAAACAACAAGTAATACTAAACTAATGCTAGACTAAGAAGATGGATTACTCACCCTCCTTGGATAAGTATCCTCTAAAACTAATGAAAACTCGAATGCTCAAACTCATAACTTTATTTTATTCATTGTGAATCATGAGTACAAAAAAGTAATGTATTTGTATTACTGAAAACTAGAGAGTGCAAATACAATATCAAATCATGCAACTCCTGAAGAAGGAGCATCAGATCATTATTTATACTAACAACTAAACGAGGCAATCAACTCCATGACTAGGAGGATGCCATTTGAGGAAAACAGAGAAAATGGAGCGATGGCGGTTACGTGTGTATGGAATCTGGTCAGACATGTAGGTCCAAACACATATTCAGCTCAATAGTAACGCTCGTGCATGCTCGATCATTAAAGTCCACTACAAGGCGGTTATGTTCAATTGCATGAAGAATCTTCTTCCGTCAACCTCCTTTGACTTGGAGTGATTCCTTTGTTGGATGTTATGGTGCATGCCCAGCTGGAGGTGTCTTCCTCAACTTAGCATATTAAATTTGCATGGAAAATTCAATATGCATAATAACTACACATCTATAACCACCTTAAGGAACATTCATTAACCACATGCAAAATCAATATAGATAATCCACATAATATTCCAAATTTCATTAAAGCTTACAGAGATAGGATTAAATCTAATTTCAATGGTTTGAGGGAAGCATTATGAAAATACCATTATTTAACATTAAAGTCCATGACATCTACCAGTAAATAAACTATAGATTCTACCCAAAATTGGACCAAAAACTAGGCTCATCACTCCCCCCAACCTAACATTTTTTTGGTCCTCCAGTAGGGGAAGGGTTGTTCTTGTGCTTGGTCAAAGCTCTGAAATTTGCAACTGATAGTTGTCCAACATCAGTGGTTGTAGTGTGTGAATCAAGATCCCAATAGAATCCTCCCAATCTGTCAAATATGTTCCATCTCTACTTTTTTGAAGTAATGTCATACTAGTAGAATCTGAATTTTGGCACGGGCCACATGAGCATGGGTGACTGGAAAGTTAGGGAAATCCAAGATTTCCCCGATGTTCTCCCAACCTGAATATACCTATCAATCCTCTTTAGTGTTGCAGCATAATTGTGGATGGAATGAGGCTTAGCATGCTTCAGCTCATTAGTTAGACTATTCCATCTTTGTGATAGGCATCTCCTCATAGTTTCCTCCTTTTTTGTTGACTTTACGTCATACTCATTGTAAATTGCCTCAATCCAAGGCATAATCATGTTGCCATAACTAGGTTTGAGAAGCATTTAGTGTCATTCTCTATAAATATACCTTGGGTTGCTTGATTCAGCTCTAAAGGACAGAGGGATATCAGACTCCAATTTCTTATAAGTCCATGTTGTTGTCCCCAACTAATCTCATTTTGTACCCAAGACATAAATTCCCTCAATTGTAAACCCCCAACATACAATAGTGGGTTCCAATCATGGTTTTGAGTTACAAGAAAATTATGCAAATAAAATTCACACAACAAATTCTTCATTTCAGGGGAGGCAATCCTATAAGCATTGAAAAATTCAATGGGGGTGTCAATAGAAGGATTCAAACCTAAGGAAATCCTTGACAACTTAAAAGAGAGATACTTCTCTTTTAGGAGCAGAGCATAGACCCTTGGAGGGGTCCTACATTCCAAAATCTGTGGTGTCAAAGATGCCATATCATCCACCCTCTGCTTCAGGGTGGCAATTTTTGCATCTTTATCTTCAATCTCCTCATCCTTCTTTTGAATTTCCTTCTTCAATTTTTGTTTTTCCTTTTTCCATTCTTCCTCCCTTCTTTGTATTTCTTTCCATAAATTCAAAATTGCTACATGTACTATAAAATCAAGAGGATTATGAATTCCTACCAATATTTTTGTTGATGACAGCTCCTCATATGGCACTATTTGCATGGACTCAGGTTGTTCAGTTATCTCTGGCTGCAGGGGTACTATTTCTTCTTCTGCTTCTTGCTGCAAGGACTCTCATTCTTATTCTTGTTGTGGTTGCAAGAACTCCTACTCTAGTTCTGGTTGTTGCTGCAGACAATCCTACTGTAGGAAATCTTGATTTTCCTCAAACTCTTCTACAATGTTAGCAAGGTTGACTAGTGTTATATTCGTTGCTTTCCTAAATATGTCTTCTTCTTTGATATTCTTCTACCCCATTGGAGCTTTAGGGTCCTCATGTGATGTCTCACTAGGCTTAGGGCTTTCTTGTGGAGGCATACCAATCATAGGCCCAGTTGGTCTTGATTTCCTGGGAGCTTTCTCATGCTTTCCTTTGGTTGCAGGATGAACAGTGTCAGCTTTCCTCTTTTTAGAACTTGGCACCTTTCTTTCTACAGGTTGTGTTTTAGCATTTCCTTTTCTCGTTTCTATTTCTCTCTTATGTGCCCTAGTTTTCATCAGGGTTTCAAGTGGAATGTCATCATCAAAATCAAAGGAAGAACTTTCTTTTTCTGAGTGTTCTATTCCAAAAGAACTAATTTCTATGGTTTCTTCTGGTGCAGGAGGATTCACACAAGAGCCAACACTAGAGGTTGAAGCGCCAAGAGGGGCTTCAACCATGGTCAATCTCCTGCCAGACCTACAGGGTTGAGGTAAAGCCCTAGGTTGCAAGTTCTCAAGTCTAATTTGATCAACATATATAAATTCTTCCCAGGTTATTGTAGATACATCATGTAGAGACTTTTCAACCAACAATTTAATCAGACAATGGTGGTAAATAGAATTATCCCTACCTTTTTGGGTCTCAGGCACCATGATTGAGAGAAGATTGTATAGCACATTAGGCACATTCATCCTCCTTTTGTGCCTCATGTGATTCAAAAGCTTGAAGTGTATGAAATGAAAATTTGAATGGCGACCCTCACAGATGATGTATTTGATAACATAAACAGCTATCTGATTCCATGGTTTGGGCAGAGACATTCTCTTTGCACCTTGTTTATCAATGCTCAATGGGGGGTCATTCAACTCTGTAAATTCGGCTCTGGTTGATATGGCATCTCTAGAGGAAGGTTAATTTTTTCCATTAGCTGGTAATCCTGTGACCTTTACAATTCTTTCCTCAGTTGCCACAGCTTCCAATCCTTTTGTTGTGGCTTTCCCTTCAGAAAATGTATGAGCGAATTCAAGGGCAATGCTTTCATCAAAGCCATCCAGCTTTAGGAAGTAATCTAACCATCCACAGTTTCTAAATTCGACCAGGCATTGTGCATCCTACAATAAAACGTAATGCACCATGGGTTCATTTCAAATTAACCCACCTCCCATTATTTGCAATCAAACAAATGCTTTGCAACTTCTTTCCTGCAATTCCCGTCTGAAAATCAAGCTCACTTTCCTACAATACCTACTAAATTTCTAGTGCCAATATCAACTAAATTTTCTTTTCTTTGTTTCACCTTTTTGCTTGCAACTCAAGATTATGACAGGGTCAATAATGGAAAGAAAAGGAGTGATAAAGGGGAATTATGATGGGAAGAAATGGAGGTTGCAGTTAATGTCACTTCACACATGCAATCCGTCCTCTTACTCAGATTTCAAATCAGCTCATTTTAAATTTTCTGACGTAGCCTAGCATAAATTGACACATGGGCAATATATTTACATCTTTTTCTTTCCCCTCCCCCAACCTAAATTTGGACATGTGTCCACACATGCGAGATGGGAATGGTGATTTGACAAGGAATGATGTCATTTTATGCAAACTTCTATACTAACGTATAGTGATTAAATGAATGCACTTAAAAGATGATTAGAGATAGAAATTAATGCACACATACCTGAATGTGTGGAAGATTTGCTGCAAAGATCATGGAGAAAGTACCACTCACCTTTTAGGGAATAAATTGAGCAATTAATGAAAATGAAGTGGAGTGAGGTGAGGTGGAATGAAGTGATGGAAGAGAGAGAAAGGTGGTGATGGATGGGTGGATGGGCGGATGGGTGAAGAAATGGATTTCCATGTAAGTGAAAGTCTTTATTATGAGAGAGTATGTACCTTAATTATCCAAAAGGAGGGACACTAGGTCCATTTCCTTCGGCTGTAGGAAGCTCAGGTGTTGAATGTTGGGTGAATTGCTACAAGAACTCTTCTTTGGAAGCTGGCTTGTGATATAATCTCAGGCGATGACCATTGACAAGTAATTTGAACCTGACAGGGTCAATGGTAATAAGCTGAACAACTCCATTATGAAAGACCTCAGCAACTTCATATTGTCCTAGCCACCTTGTCTACAATTTTCCTACATTTTCTTGGTATCTTGAGTCATAGAGCAGGGCCCAATCTTCTAGTTGGAATTTATTGTCCTTGATAAATTTGTCATGCCACTTGATTCTTTGATTATGCACTACTTTTGTATGTTGCAGGGCTGCTCTTCTTATCTCATCCAAAGCATTTAGCTGCATGATTCTTTCTCTTTCTTCCTCAGAAATATCCATCCCCAAATCTACTACAATCCGCAGAGTCTTATATTCAAATTCAATTGGCATCATAGTTGTCTTTCCTTACAACAACTCAAATGGGGTGAAGCCTATAGTTGTTATTTTCCAGGTTGTCCTATAGGCCCAAATAGCTTCTGGTAATCTTTTCTCCCAATCCTTTCTATGAATAGCTATTGTTTTAGTTAGAATGGCTTCAATTTCTCTATTGGTCACCTCAACTTGGCCATTAGCCAGTGGGTGATAATGAGTAGACTTCATGTGCTTTATGTTGTACTCGTTAACTAGTGCTGCAACAAGGTTTGATGTGAATTGTGCCCCTTGATCAGTCACTATTTATCTTGGGACTCTATATCTTGTGAAAATCTCCTCATAAAGAAATTTTGCAACCTTGTTATCTCTTGCATGCTTCATGGCCTTAACTTCTATCCACTTTGTCACATAATCAGTGCATACCAATATATAAGACTTACCATTTGATGGAGGGTCAATGGGTCCCACAAAATCCAATCCCCACTTGTCAAAGGGAGTGATTAATACCTGAGGGCACAATGGCATCTCATTAGATTTGGTTGGTCTACCCATTCTTTGACATCTATCACATTTTCTGGTACACCTTCCTGCATCCTTGTGGAGTGTTGGCCAGTAATATCCTATGTTCAAAACCTTCATTAATGTCCTCTTGGCTGTGAAGTTTCCTCCACATGGTTCATTGTGGCATGCATGCAAAATGTCATATGTCTCATCTTCTCTCACACACCTCCTCATGACATGGCCAGGTCTAGTATAAAACAAACATCTAGCAATCCAAGAGAAAGGAAAATATTTTTCAATGAGTGCCCTTTTCTCTTTTGGAGAGAAGTAGTAAGGACCTCTACTTGAGACCAAGTAATTGGCTATGTCAACATACTAGGGTGTTTGTACATTGAGGGAGAATAGATGCTCATTAGGGAAAGAGTCATCTATGGGTTGATTGTCTTCTAATGTGGTTAGCCTTGAAAGAAAATATGCAACAACATTGGCCTTCCCTAGCTTATCCACAATGGTTGTATCAAACTCTTGCATCAACAATAACCATCTTACCAATCTACCTGTGATCAAAGGTTTATTCATGAGATATCTAATGGTTGCTTGATCAGTATGTAGAAATATTTGGTAGCCTGCTATGTAATGTCTAAATTTGTTTAGTGCATAGATTATTGCCTGAATTTCTTTTTTTGTCACTGTATAATTGAATTCAGCTCCTTGTAAATTTTTGCTGACAAAGTAAATGGCATTTTCAACAGCTCCTTTTTGTCCTAAGACTGCTCCTATGGCATAATCTGATGCATTTGTATGGATGTGGAAAGGAATCTCACAATTATGCCCTTTGAGTACCCTGAGCATGAGTCAAAGTTGCCTTCAAGTCAGAAAATGCCTTGTCACAAGCTTCAGTCCACTAAAATTCAACATCTTTACTGAGAAGAGTGTACAATGGTGCTACTACCTTGCTGAAATCCTTGATGAAATTCCTATAATATCTTGCATGATCCAAGAAAATCCTAACATCCTTCTATTTTGTAGGTGTGGGAAGATTTGTGATTACCTCAATCTTTGCAAGATCTACTTGAATTCCCTTATGGGAGATGTAGTGGCCAATAACTACACATTCTTGCATCATCATGAAACACTTTTCACTGTTTAAGGATAATTTTTGGTCTTCACATATCTGTAGGACCCTCTTGATATTTTCCAACACTTGATTAAAATCAACACCATAAGTGTAAAGTAATCCATATAAATTGCCATGCAATCATGAGAAATTTTTGTGAATATGCTAATGACTGCCCTTTGAAAAGTTGCAGGTGCATTGCATAAGCCAAATGGGAGCACTGAATAGGCATAGGTTCCCTATGGACAGGTAAATGTAGTATTCTCCCGGTCCTTTGGTGCAATTTGGATCTAGTTGTAGCCGTTGAATCCATCTAGAAAAGAAAAGTATTGCTTTCCTGTAAGTGTATCCAAAATTTGATCAATGAAGGATAAAGGAAAGTGGTCCTTCTTGGTGGTAGCATTAAGTTCCCTATAATCAACAAAAACTCACCAGTTCCCTCCTTTCTTGGGCACAATCACTAATGGAGACACCCACTAACTATCTAAAATGAGGTAGATAAATCCCACATCTAGTAATTTTTGCAGTTCTCCTTTCACAACCTCTCTTAGTGCAAGGTTAATTCTTCTCTATGACTATCTTACTAGGGTGTAATCTTCTCTTATGTAAATTTTATGTGTAAAAAGTTTAGGATCCAATCCCTTCATATCATGATAATCCCATGCAAATGCATGTTGATGGGTCTTTAATAGGTTTTCCAATAACAACTATTGTTCTTCATTCAATTTACTATTAACATTCAAATATTTTCCTTCTGACACCTATACTTGTGTAGTTAACTCTATCATGGTTGCTTCATTAACACATGGTACCTTTAGCTCATATGGAAGCAATGTATGGGACATACCTGTTGTTGCAGGAAGTCTATCTGCAAGAACAATGGTTGCAAGAAGAGTGGTTGCAAGAAGTTTGTCTGTAGGAACAGTGGTTGCAGGAAGAGCAGACAAATGTGTCTTGACTAAAGTAGCAGAATGAGAAGATGATGCTTCATCCACTTCAAAATGGTTTTGAATGATGTTAGCCAATACTTCATCCTCATCTTGAATTTGCATGAAAGAGCTTCTACCTAGCATCATTGTGCCACAAAGTTAACTTCCTCAGCCTCTTCACAAACATGTGGCCATACAGGATTATCTTCATCATGAGATGGCTGAGCAGGCAGATAAAGAACAAACTTTTTAGTGCTCCTCCCATATGAAATGGTCATGCCACTTGACTGACATCGAATGCATGTATCTACAGTTTCTAACCATGGGCTTCCAAGAATAATGGGATACCCACCTAATGTAGCTTTAGGAGAAAGAATCATAAAGTCTGATGGGTACTCACAAGAGTCTAGAACTACCACAAGATCCTCTGCTACACCATTAGGCTTAACAATAGAGCTATTAGCAAGCTACAGGACAGAAGAAGTAGATCTCATGCTTAAGATATTTAGTTGTTGCAGGATGTCTTTGGTCATTACATTTATTGTTTCCACTAAATCAATCAGAGCATTCTTTACTTGGATCTTGTTTATAACAACTACTACCACAGGACTGCCTAGGTCATTATACTTGGGAATAGTCACTTTTCCCAGCATGATGTCAGCTAGCTGTCCCACCACATGAACTGTAGTTGGGTCCTTCTTTTTCCTACCTGGCTTCTTAAGACATGCCTCCTTGATTGTCTTTTCATAGATTAGAACATCCTTTATAGCCTAAAATAGAGGTATATGGACACATATGTGCTTCAAGTGATCGAAGATATCAAAATTTACATCCTTCTTTTCTTCCTTCTTCTTGGCAACTTCCAATCTTTGAGGAAATGGTGGTTCTTGTTTAGTCTGCTTGACTTGGATTGGTTTAGGATTTTTAGGTACACTAGGCTGAATGGGATCATTTAGAGGCTCATCTTCCTCTTCCACAGGAAGCTTAGTGACAATGGGCTTGGAAGGGGCTGGTAGATTAGTGCCTGAACACAAGTGGATATCACTTACACCCACAACATATGCAGGGAATTGATTTGAATCAATAGAATATGTAGGTTGTTGTTGTGGTTTGTTATTTGGATTGGGTGTGGGCTAAGCTGGTACTTGAGTAGGTTTCGGTGCATTTGAGCTTAGATTAGCAGGTGGCGGCATTATATCAAGTTGTTGGGGCTGAGAAGGTGGTTGCATGTAATTGGTTGTCTGAGTAGGCCATTGCTTCCCTCCTCTCCATTGATTCGTTTGCTGCCAATTTATTGGAGGTGGTTGCCAATGCCCTTGAAATTGCTGCCAATTCGCCTGAGGTTGTTACCATTAGAGTGGAGGACTCTGATGACTAGGCCAAGCATTTGGAGGGTTAATCCAAGGCTTCGGTGGATATCCTCCATAATTGGGTGGATATGGGGGCTGCCATTGATTACCAAATGAATAGGAATTAAAATATGGCCCAACATAGGATAGTGGATCCAATGGCATGCCTTGTCTTGGAGCCAAAGGCTTCCTTTGTGCAACATAGTGGACTTGGTCTTCTTCAATCTGGATTGTCTTAAACTCGGGTGGAACCTACTTGCTTTCAAGATTAGCTACCATCTTACATTTGCAGTCCTTATTCTTTTGTTTGCAGTGGGGGCAATACTCTATCAACATTGCCTTTGCCTCCTCTTGCTTCTTCTTGGACTGAAGTGTATCTAGCTAAGTAGCTAGATTATTGATAATGTCTTGCTTGAATTCTGCTAGAAAATGAGTAATCTCCATTCTTTAGACTCCACTGGTAGTTGACTTACCCATGGAAGATTGGTAAGCTCTTCCTTTCTTTGAAGCTTCCCTAGAGTAGTTATGGCATATTTTCTTGATATCTTCCCAAGGAACTTGGGAGATAGTTCCTCCTCCCATGAGGTTCAAGGCATCAATGCAGCTATCATTGATTCCTCTAAGGAAAAGCAACTTTTGTGAGTCTTCATTAAGTGTATGGTGTAGATATTTTTGTAGGAAAAAAATAAACCTTGCAATGTAATCTTTCAAGCTCTCATCTTCCTTTTGTTGCATCCTATAAATGTCACCTCCTCTCATGCCACTGCCTCTACAATATTCCTTGTATTTCTCAAGGAATTTTGCCTTCATGTCTTCCCAAGTTTCCACAGTATCTTCGCCTAGGCTCATGAACCATCTTAATGCAATCTCTTTCAAAGTGTTAGCAAATAGCTTAAGCCTATGGGCATTAGTAGTATAATCATAACTCCTATAGAGTATGTCAAATTCAAATAAAAAGGTATCTAGATCTTTTGTGACAAGTCCATAAAACTTTGGGAGTGCTGAGGCAGGAATGTTCTTGATGTTGTCAACTTCATTTTGATGGGCAATGGGGAAAGGAAAATTTGGTTGGTTAGGTTTGTTTCTATTTGTATCACCCATGCCTACGTGATGTGGTTCCAAAGCAAAGGGGTTCTCAGGCTAATTTTCATCTTCAGAGGAGACTTCAGAACTAGTCAGATTAGGATATGCATCAGCAAAGGGGTGTGGATCTTCTTCTTCTTCTTCGGGTAGATTCTGATAGTTAACTAGCTGGAATGGATTATGATTGTTAGGAAGGAATCTCCCATAAGAATCCCTTCTCCTTCCTCTATGCATGTGGTATCACTCACTATCAGTCAGCTCACACAAATAATTGGTAAAGAATAAGGGGGATCATTACTTCCTAAATGAGGATATACTAAGAACAACTTCCAGAAACACTACAACAAGAAAAACTACCAATGACTCCAAAAGACTCCCTAGTTTGACACCATCCCCAACAATGACACCAAAAAATGTTAGCCTCCTAAAATGATCTTAATAGCTAAGCCTTTACAGCCACGATTCAAAGATTGGACATCTTACCTGAATAGCCATTTCAATCATCATGAAGGTGCATTTAACTTGTCAACCCAGGGACATGGACTTGAAATGGTTCAGCATAGTATGTGGACTAGGGACTCAAAGTAGCCATTTCATTCTACAGCTAAGGAACACACAATATTGAAAGTAAATTTCTTGAAAAGGAATGAAACAAATGTTTAACATCAATCAATGACTATGCTAAGTTGCAATGCATAACAAGAATAAAAATCTGAGCAACAAACAAGACACTACTCTGTTTGCTTTGGCTGTAGGAACAGTCACATAATGGAATTCTAGTGGCTGCAAGAACAGTCGATGCCAGACTTCTAACTAAGTACTAAACAACAAGTAATACTAAACTAATGCTAGACTAAGAAGACAGATTACTCACCAAGTGAGCCCCCTTGGATAAGTATCCTCTAAAAGTAATGAAAACTTAGATGCTTGATCTCATAACTTTATTTTATTCACTGTGAATCATGAGTACAAAAGAGTAATGCATCTATATTACTAAAAATTAGAGAGTACAAATACAATATCAAATTGTGCAACTCCTGAAGAAGGAGCATGAGATCATTATTTATACTAATAGCTAAATGAGGCAATCAATTCCACGACTAGGAGGACGCTATTTAGGGAAAACAGAGAAAATGAAGCAATGGCAGTTGCACGTGCATGGAATCTGGTCAGACATGTAGGTCCAAATGCATATTCAACTTAGTAGTAACGTTCGTGCATGCTCGATAATTAAAGTCCACTACAAGGTGGTTACATTCAGTTGCATCAAGAATATTCTATCATCAGCCTCCTTTGACTTGGAGCGATTCCTTTGTTGGACGTCATGGTGCATGCCTAGCTAGTGGTGTCTTCCTCAACTTAGCATATTAAATCTGTATGGAAAAGTTAGTATGCATAATAACTACACATCTATAACCACCTTAAGGAACATTCATTAACCACATGCAAAATCAATATAGATAATCCACATAATATGCCAAATGTCATTAAAGCTTGTAGAGATAGGATTAAGTCCAATGTCAATGGTTTGAGGGAAACATTATGAAAATACCAACATTTAACATTAAAGTCCATGACATCTACCAACAAATAAACTATAGATTCTACCCAAAATTGGACCAAAAACTAGGCTCATCACCTAGAATAAAAATATAGGACACTCATTCTCCAATGTGATTAAAATATTAATTACATTTATTAAATGTCAGTTTCCCTTTCAAAAAATAGGATAAATAAGGCTTTGGAATGCATAATTTGGAAAATTAGAAGCTTAATTAACTCCAATTAATTAAGGGACCCAAACAAAGTGTGAAATTGTCAAGGTATACAATTTCCTACACTATATTTAGCCCCCACTTTAGTGAGAGTATGAACTTACACTTAGACTCACACTAAAGTAGACAAATATGCATCAAGAGAGGTCCAAGTGTAAAAATGTTAGAAAGATAGGATGACAAAGATCAAGGAGGATGATCAAGCCCCCAGGATCAAAGATCCCATGGAAAACCAACATAAGGACAAAATGAGACACAATATGTGTAAGATATGTGCAGCAAGACAAGATACACAAATACAATGTTAAAGCTAATGCAAAAAGGATGGACTAGCAAGTTGCATTTTGCCACATCTATCAAATATGCTCATAAGGATGGAGAATTACTTATGAAGCACATGGATCCACTGGAGAGAAAGTTGTGTTATGCTAGTTGGCCATGAAATACTCTCACAAGGGCTAGTGCGATCCGGTATACACTAGGTGAGCCCCAAAGGAAACATGAGAAACACACACTAGGTCTACAAGGTGTGTACTCATAACAAAGGGTGGTAGATGGGAAAGTCACACCAGGTTTATAGATCTCCCATTGTCAACCATGCCAAAAGTTGTACTCCCTAATAACTTTGATAAGATTCCATAAAATGATCAATGTTATGCCAACGCTACACTAAGTTCAACCTCTGTGAACAAAGTGAAGAAAAAATATCAATATGTTCATGTCAAAATTGAGCTAATGCCAATGCCAATGTCAAGATAATGCTAATGTATGCACCCCTTTAAAGAAATTTCTAAACACCATGCTATGAGAAATTACTTTAAAATAGAAAATAATAAATTCCAATTGATAAGAGAGTCATGAGAGCTTATTTGGAAATCCCTATGCCAATCATATGTTTCCAAATAAAGTTGCATCATGAAAAATGAGGATACCCCCACATGCAATCCAACACATAAGGAATTTTTGGATCTGGGTTCAATGCATGTCTTTGCTACAATGATATAATAGAGGTTGGAACCATCATCATTCCCCAAATACCTCATGAAACAATGAACGCAAAGGAGGAATGACACATAGAGAGAGAGAGAGAAGATAAACAATCCTTTTGGATCAACATGGAAGAAACCTAAATGTCTCAATGCTTTGCATCATCCCTAAAAGGAAAACACAAGACAAGGGAAAATATTATGATAGATAGAAGAATGGAGATACAAATAGAAGAATGTCATGACGGATTTCACTTCCTTTGTATCCTTGTACCAATAGAGTAACAAGGGTCATCCAAAGAAACTTCAAAAACATAAAGGCACACCACACAACACAATATGAGGGATCATATTACACACATTAAATCACAAAGAACATAGAGAACAAAAAACTTGTATGTCACATGCGAGCCAACCTATAGCAAGTTGTCTACATCCCAATCTTGTTCATCATATGCGAGAGGCAAATAACTAGCCAAAGGAGCAATGACAAGTGCCATACTAGGACAATCACTAGGTTCAACGTGTGGCGATGCACTCTTTTTAGGAGGATCGTCACAATTGTGCCCGTCTAACTTCATAGAAGTGGAAAATAATAAATTCAATTCATTATGCACTTCATCAATTTTAGCAATCTCATCATCATCATTGATCACAATAAGAGGCCTAATGACAATTCCCATTGTATATTCTTAAATGGACAAAAGGAACTAAATAAAGATAGTAAAGATCCAAAAATAGGAAACACAATGCAAGTATGAAACAAGATATTGCAATTTTCAGATTTGAAGTATGATAATTGACTGGTTTTAGATGCAAAAACCTGAAAATGATTATTTTTGAATGCCAATTTTAATTTTCAAATAATGCACTTTCACCAATTTAACTAGATGCAAACAACTGTTGATTTATGTAATTTTTTAAACTGAAATAGAGATTTGTAGGCCAAAACATACTAATAACACAGAGACAAAACAATGTGCAAAAATTTGGAAAATCACCTGTACTAGGATAGGTTTTCCCTAGGGTGAATGGTTCCTAGGACAGGGGTTTGAAAAATTTAAATTTGAGTATTTAAATTGATATTTAAGCTCACTATTTATAATTATAAATAGATTCTTCAGTGACAACTTTTCTAGAAATATGATGAAAAATTGCAAATACAATTTAAATGGCAATGTATGAGCAAAATGATAACCTTTTTTAATGCAATTTTGAATGAAATGCTTATCTAAATGACTAAAAAACAATTTAATGTAAGATATTATGTAGAATGTATGTAATATTTTTGGATTTTTATGAGTTTGAATGATGCAAACATGAAATATGTAACCCTAAATGCAATGCAAAATAAGATGATGCAAAACCTAGATCTAGGGTTTCAAAGATCTCTAAATCAAAAAAGGTATGATGTACAATGTCAGGTTCACCAAAATGAAATATAGGGAAAGGTGGTTCCTTAATTAATAAGGGGTGTTATTCCTTTCCCTAAAGGGACATTTCATTAGGAAAGAGATCGCAAGGTGTAGGGATTGACTTTCAACCTCAATGGTGAGCCAATTAGACCTAGATCTTTATTCCTTATGACAATATGACATATATGAAACCAAATTAAATGATATGCAATGATTAAACTAAATGAACTATAAGACATAAAACATGAAATTCAAATTTACAAAGCTACAAAGATTGAAACCACAATTTGTAGGAAGATCTAAGAAGGGTAAGGACACATGTACCAGTCTCCAAAAGTTGATTTTGAGCTCTGTTGAAGGACAGGTTCACCCTAGGGTGAATGGGTCTTGGTTAGGGCTTATGAAATTTGTTTTGGATTTCCTTTGAGGTGGGATCCTAGCTTTTGTTTTGCATAGGTTCCACTGTAAGAAAACCAAAAATAAAATCTACAATTGAGTTTTTGTGACTTGAAAACAATGAATGCAACAAATGTAAGAATGTAAAATTGCTCTTCAAGATCTTCAATCCTTCTTCAACGTATAATCTACACATACAAAGAGGGAAAAATGATTTTATTTGTTTGTATGGGGGTTTTCCTTAGTCAAACCCCATGTTTGGTAGTTAAACCTTGATAGAAAAATAATGAAAATGGAGAAGGAAATGATGAATGAGCAATGTTTGTTATGACTCACCAAACCTTCAATGGATTCCCTTAGAGGATTGAATACAAACACATCACTCCAAGGAACTTGATCTTGCTTCACTTGATGGATTTGGAAACTTGAATTTTTTTGGATGCTTTAGAATCAACAATGCATATTAGCCTTCACAAGATAACATTAACACACATAAGCTTGAACATGATGTTAGGATCTTGATTGTTGTAGTTCAAATGAATGATAAATCTACTATTGAATGCTCTTGAAAATAATATTTTCTCTTGAATGTTCACCTCTTGCTAGTTAGTTTTGAATTGATAAAAAAATTGTATTTATAGGTGTTTATCTAATTTCTTGAAAATTAGATTCCAAAAGCCAACAATTGAATATTGAATTTGAATCATTAAAAGACCACCAAAATCATATATTAAAAATGGGTCGTAGGACTTAAAGGGGACCCATTCACCCGTGGGTGAATGGGACCTGGCCTAAAAATCTAGGACACTCATTCTCCAATGTGATTAAAATATTAATTGCATTTATTTGGAATGCATAATTTGGAAAATTAGAAAATTAATTATGTCCAATTAATTAATGGACCCAAACAAAGTGTGAAATTATAAAGGTATAAAATTTCCTACACTACAAAAATCAAAGAAAAAATACATTTGGGATCCAACAAAGAATAACCAAACCTTTTTGGTTGCCAGCTAACATGTGTAGAACTCATCAATGGCTAAGGTTGAGGTTCTTCTTCTTATTTAGAAATTTTAGAGCTACTTGAGCTCTCCTCATCATCAGGCCCAATAGGAGTGCGTAGTTAACCTTTCATCAAAGTAGGTGTAACTGACCTTCCTCCTTTGTTTTCTCCTCTTTCTCTATCTATAGATCAATAGTGGAAGGTTTCATCTTTCAAAAACATAAATTTCTATTGTAGATAAAATTCTAGGCCATGGGTCGCAAACCTTATAACCCGTCACACTAACACCATAGCCAATGAAGATATGTTTTTTTTCCTTTTTTTCAAACTTAGAACTCTTTTCACTTAGCACATGAGCATATTCTTCACAACCAAATAATTTGAGATGTCTCAACAAAGTATTTTTATTAGACCATGCCTCAATGGGTGTCTTATCAGCAAGATTTGATGTATGAAATCTATTGATCAAATAACATGTAGTGGCTACAACTTCAACCCAAAAATTCTACTCAAGGATAGCACCACTCAGTGTTGAAGTGAGCAACCAAGATCTTCAATCTACAACACCAAATAACCTCCACATTCAAAAGAGATAAGCAACAATGAAATATGTCATTCCATAAAACAAGAATTACAATATGATACAAGATATTACCAAGATGCAAAATATGCATGAGACACCTTTCTTCTAAAGGCAAGGTGAGAGATAGGATTAGAAAAGATCATGACAAGTGTCTTAATCCTATCATATGAGAAAACTAACTCATAACTACCTAGGATAATGTAAAATATAGATAAGACAACTAAGACTTCTAGAAGAAACCTTATATCCCAAGTAAAATTAACATGTGAATAAGTCCCCTAAGTCCCTAGTAAGGAATTAACTAGGTACAAGACTTTATTCACACCAACACCCCCCCTTAAGCGCAACTTAGGGAGGAACAAGCCAATACAAGAGATACAAAATATGGGTCCCGACAACAAGGCCTGATGAGGTACCCATGTACAAAACAAACTCTCATAAGTATAGAAAAGGAGAAAAACCCCGTGGGAGAAAACTCTTGTCTAAAAGAGAGAAAAATCTACAAAGAAAAAAAAGAAGGAATGAGGACTCATCAATACCCCCCAAGGACAACTTCCTTCACCACAAGCTTTGATCACAATTGAAGATAGTGAGTTGATGCCAAACATTTAGTGAAGATTTCAGTAACTTGCTACTCCGTAGGAAATACTCCAAGATGAGAACACCATCTTGGATGAGCTTCCTGATGGAGTGCATATGGATATCAATATGCTTAGTATGACGATGCTCCACTGGGTTTTGAGAAATATGGATGACACTCTAGTTGTCACACCAAAGAGTAGTGGGTTGAGAGGAAGGAAATAAAAACTCAATCATCAACTGACAAAGTCACAAAACCTCCTAACTAGTAAGAACTACACCTTGATACTCAACCTCTATCGATGATAATGTAATAGTATTCTAGTTATTGCATGACCATATAATCAGACCAAAACCAAGGAAAAAGATAAAGCCATATGTAGACTTCCAATCATTAGTGAATCCCATAATATGAGAAGCTCCTAATGTGTAATGAATTCCAAAATGTGTAGTTCCTAAATGTATCTCAAGATACGTTTGATGACCTTCCAATGAATCTCATGAAGCTCCTAAGAGAAGTGAGAGACAAGGCAAACCACAAAGGAAATATCAGGATGACTATGTGTCAAGTACAAAATATTGCAACCCAACTACCAATACAAGGTAGGATCAATTGTAGGATCAGTGATACTGGTAGATAGTACAACACTTGACTAAAATGGAGTGGGGGCATGCTTGCAATTAGAAATGCCAAATATCTAAAGAAAATAAAGAGCATACTTCTAATAGAAAATGAAGATCCCCTTAGAATTCTAAATGAACCTCAAGACCAAGGAAGTAATGCAAGAGGCCAAGGTTGGTCATATCAAGGCACTCCATCAATTCTTGTTGAGTACTCTGAATCATGCAAGTGGAACTCCTTGTGAGAATCAAATCATCCACATAGAGAACAAGAATGAGAAGATCCTCTCCATGTCTTTGAGTATAAACTATAGGATCAAAATGGAAATGAGTGTACACGAAAGAAATCAAGAATCTATCCATCTTCACATACCAAGCCCAAGGGGCCTATTTGAGACCATACAATGAATGTCGAATCCTACAAACAAGTGAAGAGTCTTGCACAAACTTGGTGGTTGCTCCATATAAATCTCCTCATGAAGATCCTCATGCAATAAATCACTCTTTAGATCCATCTTATACACTGACCATCCTTGTGAGGAAACTATATAAAGGACAAGACAAATAGAATTCATCTTGGAAACAAGAGCAAAAGTCTCAAAATAGTCAACCCCCTCAACCTGTGAAAACCCCTTTGCTACAAGATGAGCCTTGTACTTGTCAATGGAACCATCAAATGCATATTTGGTACGATGCACCCACTTGTGAAAAACCAAATTTCTTCCCTTAAGAAGAGGTACAAGATCCCAAGTATGATTCCTCGTCAAAGAAGAATACTCAGTCATAACACTATCCCACTCTAGAATACTTGAAGCATATGAAAACTTTTTAGGATTGTCTAAAATGTAATGACTTAAAATATTAACACCTAAAGTCTAAGAATGAGTGTGGTGATTTCATGTGGGATCACCAATAAGAGGACCAGCCTCATCAAGAGTAGTACAAGATCATCATGGCCTAGTGGGTGGATTAGGAGCAGGTGGATCAAGACCATCATCGGGATATTCCTCAAGAAGCAAAACATCCTTAATTGAAGAAGATCGATTAGGTTTTGATGAAGAAGTGGAAGGAGGATCCATCTGGGTGAAAGACTCAACAAACTAAACACCACGATGAAAATGAACCTCTCATGTGTCAAGATCAAACAATTTGTGTGCCTATACATCCTCAAAATAGATAAAAAAAAATGATCTGTTGACTCTTCTTCTCCATTGATTTACACCTACCATCTAGAATGAATGCCAAAGCCTCACTACCAAATACTCTAAAGAAGGATACATTAGTATTGTGATGGTACCAAGCCTCCTTAGGAGTCATATGTTGCATTGCCTTGTGAGGCATGCAGTTCTAAATATAATTGGCATAATTAACATCTTTGGCCCAAAATTTTGGAGCCATAGACCGAGAATAAATCATACAATTGGAAATCTCCCACAAAGTCTTTTTCTTCCTCTCCACCACACCATTCTATTAAGGAGTGTAAGGAACTATGTGTTGATGAAGAATGCAATGCTCACTGCAAAAATCCTAAAATTTCTTATTGACATACTCCCCCCATTATCTGTGTGTATCCATCAAAGAGAAAAATCTAACTGCTTCTCCAAAAATGATTTGAATGTCTTGAAGATGGTGAGAACATCACTCTTGAGCTTCAAAAAATAGACCTAGGCGCGTCAGGAAAAATCATCAATTAAAGTGAGCACATACTTGGCCCTTGAAAAAGGAGTTGGGAATGACATGAGATCACTATGGACTAACTCAAGGGATGTGGTTGCATGTGTAGCTTGAACCTTAGTCAAAGGATCTTGATGTTGTTTTGCAAGAACACAACCTTGAAAAACTCCATTTGTGCAAGAGATATTAGGAAGACCAACCATTAAGTTATGTGCATGCATCTACTAAATATATCTATAGTTCAAGTGCCCAAATCTTGCATGCCAATTTTTTCTCACTAAATCAACATGAGCAATAAAACATGAAATCATTGAGGACTCAAAGCCTTCAAACCAACACAAAAGCTTCTCATGATCAATGATCCTTGTAGCAACAAACTTCTCAAGATCCAACAACTATCTGATAGTCACATTTTGTGGAGTAAACTCAATAGTATTTTCATCTCTAGAATGATAAATCTGATATATGGAAAGTAGATTCACAAAAATATCAAGAACAAGAAGAACATCCTCAATGCACCCATCTAGCATTTGAATGGAGCTTGTTCCCAAAATTGGAAGCTGTGAAGATTTCCCAGCTGCAATCACAGAAGTAGAAGTATGAGCAACAAAATCAAGAAGATCATGTGAATTGGTCATTTGATGGGAAGCACTTGTTTATCAAGAATCCAACTACTAGTAAATGAATGCAATACACATGCTACAAGAGCTTTCCCTTTTCCCATGGAAGAAGACTTAGGCACTAAAATATTGTCTCCTCATAGCTTCCTCCAAGGCCTCTAGTCTCTTAAAATAATGAGACTCATCATGCCCATTTTTGCAACAAAATGAACAAGATTCTCATTTTCTAGGACTTTGAAGAAGAATCTCTACATGTAGAAGGAGGTAGAGTGGAATTCTAATTGTTCTTCTACTTCGGTTTGGAGGGAGACTCGCTACCTAAAGATGATTTTTTCTTAGGCTTCTTATTCTTTCCCTTACCCTTGGAATATTGAGCCATTAAATCTTGGTTCTTAGAACTAGGAAGTTCATCCATCTGAATCAACTTGGCCTACTCCCTAGTAAGATGCTCATAAAATAGCTCAAAAAAAGGCATTTTATAATATGTCCCCATGGCATCCATAGTAGAATAGAAAGTAGAAGATAACACTTGATAAGGGCCTCTTAACATAGACAAAATCAAGAAGATACATTCATCATCAGATTTATCATGTCCACATCCTTTTAATTGTGATAAAATCAATTTGAATTGTGAAAGAAAATGTTGAATAAAAGGAAATGCATCTAGAGAGAGTGATTGTAGATTTGCTTGAAGTTGCAAGATTTTGAACTGATTGAATTGACCATACAATTCTTCAAGTTTATCCCAAAAATTCTTAGGCTTTTTACACTCTGCAATATGAAACAAGTTATGAGATACATGTAAGCCAATGAGCCCTTTTTCTTTATCCATTTTACATCTATGGGTAAATTTTTCATTTTCGCTTGTCAATTCAGGTTGTTGTGCTTCTAACATTTTCCATAGACCCTTAGATTGTAACTGTAGGCACTTATAAATGTTCTGAATGATATACACACTTGAATCCCGAATACTAACATCATTTCATCTTGAAACACATCTTTTGAACTCGCTTGTTTGATTAAATTAACCAAGTTATTCAATTAAATGCCTCATTTTCACCTATTAATCTAATTGACCTAATTGGGTTAATTCACCCCCTCTCATACTGACATTTCATCTGGTTTAATGAAATAATGCAAATTATTTAATTTTAACCCTAAGTCCTCTTATTTAATTAAATAACCTAAACTGTTTAATTAAATATCATATTTATATCCCCTTTTCATTAAATAAATCAATAATTTAATGAATATCCTCACATTCCTCATCTTACACATTCAAATTTAGTTTTAATTAACTAAATTTCTAATTTCCCTCACATCCACTTGCATATGGAATATTCCAAAGGAATATTATGCTATTTTGCTCCAAAATTGGAATGATTTCTTTCAAACAAACTTTGTAACAAGCATTCAAAGTTGTTACAAAGTGTGTTTGTTTGAATCATTCTCAACCATTGATCTTTCCTTGATCCTTGTGATCTTTTATTCACATCCATTGATGAGAATCCTTGATCCATGTTTCATCCTCCTTTTCATCTTGACCATTGATAGATCAAATCAATCTGAGCCCTTGATTTTTCATTTGCTTTCCTATAAATACATCACTATTTGGAGAGAAATGGATCCATATTTTGATAGAAAACTTATGTTGTTGAAACTCATGTCCACTTGCATCTATATTTAGGATATATTTAGCATTTTTAGTTTAAATCTTGATCACATTAGCTTAAGCATCCATTAATGGTTTCCATTTTAGCTTAGTTTGCATCATTTTAGTTTAATTTTCATCAATGACTTTCATCTTTGAACTTAAACTCCATTTAGCATAGATTTCATATGTTTCATCAATCATCTTAGCATTTAGAACACATCTAGACATCATATTAAACTAGTTTTGCATCATATTTCACACACATCTCATCGTTTTTCATCGATTCTCTTCAATAGAATTAATTGAAACAAGCTCATATTATCCAAGGGATTGGGAAAGGTTCATCATTCCACATCAATGTGACACCACTCCCCCAATGGGATAAAGTTTGAAGTCTTAGAATAGGTTTATTTCAAGCTTTCATGTTTATTTCATGTTTAGTTTAATGGTTTCTTAGTTTTAATGCTTTTGAATACCATCACATTGGGATCATAGCTTAGTGGATTAAATATGCCTCAAATTCGTATGGATCTAATGTATTTATCCTATACTATGATCATGGTCACATTTTGGTGCTAGAAGGAGGGATTTACTAACTTTTTTTGATGAATTTCTCTTAAGTTCCTGTGAGTTGCAAGTTCCTGGGATAGAGAGACACTTTTGGAAGTACATCGATGCTATTTTTCACTAGAGCAATGCTATTCTTCACCAAAGTGATGCCTTTGCAAAGTCATCACAATAATTGAAAAAGGTGTCACAATAATACAAGGCATTGCAATAATTGAAAAAGGCATCACAATTTCCAAAGGCATCGCTATATTGCTATAGTGATGCCATTGTTTTCTTAATTTTATAGTCTACCTTAAAATGGCCATATCTTAGTCATACAAAAGTCTTTTTCAAAGCTTTTTTTTTTAAATGGGGTAGAATTTCATGCTCTATGCAATGGTGTAGGTGGTTTTCAATTTTGGTAGAGTTAAATTTTCCATTTTTGCACCTAAATTCAAATCACATTTCAACTCGATCTAGGTTGCAGGGTTTTAATGCTTAATCATTTATCTAACCCTAGCATCTTATTTTCTTAATTTTATCTAACATTTGGAACATGGATTGCAGGTTTGAAGAAGAGCATGGAGCATTTAATTGAAGAAAAAATCATTTAAAACTTATTGTAACAAGTGTTTTTACACTTATGGGGCAATTATAATCCATTTTATGATGCTTTACTTCACATTTTAGGACCAAGTAGATTTCCTTTGGATTTAAAATTAATGCTCAAATTGGTTAAAATTGAACCCTCATATTCTCATTTTGTACTGTTGGCTTAAAATTGAACAATCTAAAACACTTCATTTGGTGCTTAAAACAAATTCATTATTCCTGTCAAGATTAAAATGAACATGTGTCTAATTTGCTTGTGTATGCTTGTTGTGCATATCCTCTCCCCTTGCGCTTCGTGTGATCTTGGGTGAAGAGAAACACACTAGTATACCTTTTCTTCTTGGAAGCACCTATCCTCTCCCCTTGTGCCTTTTGGAAGTCTTGGGTGATGAAAAGAATTTTAAGCTTCAAACATGTGTTACTTTTAGAGGGCACACCTCCCAACTTGTGAGAGGGAACGACCCAAGAGGTGATTTCATTTCGATCTGCTATATAAATAATTGGTTCTGACTAAAGTCATTAACCAATTGGTATTGCTATCCTATACCGATGAATGTCTCCCTTAGTATCCTTGTGATGTGTTAAATCCCTTAGATATTTCTAAGGGTTGGGAGGCCTCTTAATTGAGTGAATTTTCCTATGTATAGCACTAGTTTATCCTAAATATGGTCATTAAAAACATTTTTTTTAGTGGCTAACCAATTCCAATTCTGAAACATATTTTAAGGTAGTGCATGGGAGGTACACCACTCCTAGAAGCTACTTACCATGTTCAGTTTTGGTTGAGGCAATAAAGCAAATGGGGAAGGGAATCCTTTGCTTGGCATGTCAAGATGGTACATTTCCTTGACATAGCCTATTTTTCCATTCCATCTTCATAGATTAATCATCTCTTAGGGGATGATGGTAAGCCTACTAAAAAATTCATACCCACTTGAACTAGGATTGTAAATGCTTGTGAGTTAGTTAAACGCTTGCTTGGTTCCAAAACAATTGTAAACAAACATCAACAAGTCTTTTCAAAATTTCAAACCCCTTGGTCTAAGCATGGATAGCCTTTGAAAAATCCTTGGTATTGATGCTTTTCCTAAGGATTCTATCCTTAGAGACTTCTAAATATTTTTTCTTACAAAAAAATCCATACTTTCCAAGGTTAACATAATCAACTATGGCTCTAACTTCATGATTTTCACATAATGGACCTTGTGAAATGAATGGTGTTTTTGAAATAGACATTTAATTTCAAAATTAAGCAAGAAATTTTATGTGGTAAAAATAACTTCATTAATCCAAGATTAAATAAAATGAACACCTCACATTAATGTATATTCAAAATTTGACTCCCCAAAAACAAGCAAATTGAGACAAGGAAAATATTGCAAAACATTGAGTCCAAAATCATTGAGTTCTACTGTCAAAGTAATTGGGTCCTATTTCCAAAATCATTTGAGTTCTATTTCACCAAAATCATTGAGTTCTTAGGGTTTGATCACTTTATAGGTATAGCATGTTTCTCACCATCTTGTTCTTGCAAAACAAAGGTCCCTTTTAGGTTAAACATACTTTGGGTTAAAACATTTCATTCATTTCATCCATCTTCCCACATTTTACATTTCACTTCACCAACAAATTTAGAAACTTTTTGGACACACCAACACTTTGGAATTATACATTTATCAAACCAATCCCCTAACTTAGCTATGTTTTGTGTGAAATAGATCCTTTTCCATACACTTAGTTAAATTAGTCATCACATTTTTGAACTAGTTTATCTTGAAGGTCACAAGTCTACCTTAAAGATTTACAAGTTCATTAGCACCTTTTTTTCCAAGACATCAAAATATTTAAGTCTAAAAGTGTTGTCCAAAATTTTAGAAAGTTAATCCCCCTTTTTCATCACCCACTCACACCATTGGTCCAAAAGAACTTAGAGGTTCACTTTTGCAACAAGGTCAAAACACAAGAAAAATATGGAATATAAACTCAATTCATACATCATGAGTGATCTAAATCAACCAAACTATTAAAGCCTTACAATACCCATTAATTATCAAAACTCACATTTATACAATTCAAATATGGGATCATTATATCCTACAAACCTCAATCCTACAACAAATGTGAGTATTCTCAATCTAAATTTTGGAACACCTTTCCCTATTATAGATTAAAATCAAAGTCAAAACCTGCAAATCTATCAACCAAAAGATCAATACATGAGTCTTCAATAAAACCACATTATCCCATCAAATCAATGCATGCCAAATGTGAGTATACCATATACAAACTTACCATACATGAACATATCAAATCCACACTTGGGGAACTATGGGATAGATATGTTTGCAAATCACACCAATGTTGTTCAAAATCCAAACAATATGTTGGAAAATCAATATATTGATCCAAATCAAGGTTACCTAAATCAAAGCAATGTGTTTCCAAACCATAACAATGTTCAATGCCAACTTATGATATAAAATCTAAACATCATCCCAAATCAGAACATTGTCCAAAATAAATTTGTGCATGATCCCATACAAATACCACAAGTGTATATTCCAAATATGCTTGGCCAACAACCAAATCAACTATATCAAGGGTTTCAAAATCAAAATCAAGATCAAATTTTGTGAAATCAAATTTCTAAACTTACCAATTTTGTTGATTCATATCACCAAAAGACATCTCCACCCCAAAATCAATACACTCTTCGTCTAAATCATCAAAGCATTTATTTGTATCCACAACATCAACAATCACATCTCCAACATAAAGAAATTGGATATCAAAAATAAAAACATCAATAACAAGATCTATCCCTACAACCTCAACAAGATCAATCACCACATCTCCAAGAGGAATCACAACTAGATCAAACACAACAAGCACAAGCTTCACAAGATAACAACACCATCTCACCAAACATGAATATACTCCTTTGGGGGATCCAATTGAATCAACATTAAACACATTGGTCCATGCTAAACTTATCAATCTTCCAAAATCATTATCTGGGGGTGAACCTAGCATCAAGTTCCCATGGGATGATGATAATGCTTATTGTGAATACCATAGCACAAAAGGTCATGACACATCAAATTGTATCAAACTCAAAGATCTCATCCAAGACCTTCTTGATCAAGGAAAAATAACTATTGAGGATAATGATCAAGATTCAACCACTAATGATAGAAGTGACAATCTCTCCACCACAATTGTTGAAAACAATGATCAAGATCTATCCATCAATGATCCCCTTGAAGATGTTTCTACCACATCCAATGATAGAATCAACATACATAAAGAGTCACTTTTTAATCATGGTCAAAACCTATCAAAAATATCCAACAATGATCCATTTCAAGAAGTGTTAACATCATTTGATCCTATGATTGAAAACATTGACAATATCCCCACCACCATTTTTGAGGACAAGATTCAAAATCCATTCGCCAATGATCATGTTGAAAATATCACTACATCACCTAATTATTAGAGGACATATCTCAAGAATGTTTTCCAAAGCATGATCAACATCTTTGACCAAAGTCTAGAAATGGTCCTTTCCAAGATATATTGACATCATTTTATCTCATGATTACTAATATTGAAGAAATCCTTAATTCAACACTTGATCCAAATCCACTCAAAGATCAAGAGAATATTGAGCCAATACCCATGCATAATGAAGATATTCAAGAACCTTTTGCAAACAATCCATCCTTTGAAATTGATTCATGCCAAGAACATGAACTCAATCATATTGAAGATAACACCACACAAAGTCAAGATCAAGAATCTGTATCTCCAAGATACTACCATGATCTAATGGGTATTCTCCAATCCATACAAGATGTCATAAATAATGATCATATCCATATATCACATACTCATCCATCTACCCATGAGATGCTTACTCCTAATGGACATGTAGATGATCTTCATCCAAAACAAGAGTCTCATACTCTTGATATCATTATCAAGGAACAAGAGTCTCCTACTCTTAATATCTTTACACATAATCAAGGCATAGAAAAATCCATAGATATATCAAAAAATGATCATGAAGAAGACATCTACATGGATGGTAAATCAGAAACATCCTTTGAAGAGTAATAAAAAATGGATCATTAGGAATACTCATATATGGATTGTAAATCATCAACATCTTTTGAAGAAGCATCAAAATCAGACACATCCTCCATACAAATTGAAGAAAGTGAGTATAAGGATATTAAGCATTATCAAGAATCAACAAAGATAAATAATCTTGAACAACAAGGAAATGGTTTGTCAGTAGCAAAATCAAAGCATGCCAGTAATACTCCCATAATACTAGGAGCAACTTTATCTAGTGAAAACACTAACAAGGGGAGCACGAAGATTCCTTATGATCAAATAGCAACCAACACTCCAACCATTCATATCATGAATCATCTTCCATTCATCTCTCCACCCACTAATTGCAACCAACCACAAGAAAGAGGTCTATATCAAAGAAAAGAGAAAATTATTGAAGAAAAAGAATTGACAAAGAAAAATGGATGAGAAAAATTCAAATGGATACCAAAGAAAAATAAAGAAAATAATCCCTCCAAAACCCCATTAGTCAAAGAAACTATGGGGAAAAATAAAGGGAAATATATCCATCAAAACTATCCATCAATACAAAAGAAAGCTTCAACAGCAACATACAAGGTATATCAAGAAGTTTGTCCCAATCAAATCTCCATATCCACCCATCATTGCTCATCATACCAAGTTTGGAGAATCAAAGATTCCAAACTGTTGACCAATCCATTTGCATCTCATATCCCTCAATGCATTCCACCATCCACTTCGACATCCATGGTATCCAACTCTCGTATTGACCATGTGTTGGCAGCAACTCTTTATCATAAGGATTCTAAGAGCACTCTATTGCGATGTGCGCATCTAGGTGAGGTTAACTTCAGTATTGATAAAGAAGATGGAAAGATCATGGGGTTAGATTCAAGTCCTCACATTCCACGTACCAGCTTATCCACTCTTTGTACATAGGATTTAATGTTCTCATCTTCAAACATATGCAAAACTTCAAACTGTGCCTCCAAATTCTGCAACTCGGCTTCTTTGACCTTTTCATCTCCTTCATGCATCTTTTCTAAATAATCCCATACTTCTTTAGCAATCTTCAAATTTTGAACTTTAATCAACTCAGAATGTGAAAGACTATTCTTCATAATGAAATTTTCCTTATTGTTTGCTTCATGCGCCTTGATTTCATCAGTTGTACTTAGACCATTTGTAGGAGGAGTGTAAGTAGTCTTATAAGCTTTCCCAACATCATATCCATAGTATTCCAAATATCCTTCCATTTTTATTTTCCAAGTAGCATAATTAGTTCCATCGAACATCAGACACTCAAAAGTGATCTTGCTCGCCATCCCAGACCTTTCTTAAGTAGTTAAGCTCTTCTCCAAGGAACCAAGCTCTGATACCAATTGTTGAACAAGACAACTAAGAGCGGGGGTGAATCAGTTGTAACAAATTAAGCTTTTAAAACTTTCACTGGAAATTAGATCAATCAAAAATCCTTTACTCTATTATTATGATTAATCATTAAGTGCAAAAGAAAAAATTGAAAAACATCACACACACACCATAACACTAGATTTACATGGAAAACCCAATAAGGGAAAAAACACAGTGACAATTAGCTCACAATATAGAGAATATCAAAACTGAATACAAAGACTCACCGCCAAAGAAGGCTCACTACCAAAACAAGACTTACTATCCAGATCAAGACTCACTGTCCATCAAGGGTTAACCATTCAGAGGGCTCACTGCCACAAAGATACAAAGAAGATAGAAGATATTCATTACAGAGAGAAAACAATCTGAATGCAACAGAGATTTCCATCACAACTCACTCAACAACTTGTAGACATGCATGAATGATATAGTACACCTTCAGATTACTGCATCCGAAAACTCAACAATTAGATTTCGCACTGATCTACACAACTCGCATTGCATACACACTAATTCACATCTATCTTGCTCTATTTATTTGCACACACTCTCACCAATATCTCATCCTATATTTATATCATCTTCAACTTTGAAACATATCCAAAGTTAGCCATATACCATTTACAAATCCAAATTAGGTTGATTCCAAAACATTCTAGGGTGGAATTAGAATGAGGGTGACCCAAACAGATGTTTCAACATGCTTCCATAAATTTTAAAAGTAGTGCTAAACACAAGGTCGACCAAACTAGTGTAAAAAACATAGAAAATTAAGCACACACAACCTTAGCATGATACAATCCTTCTAGATAACAAAATTAACTTGAGCACGATCATATAAGACTATCTCCAGAACTGCAAGTCATAAGACTCGAACAAGAAGAAATATGGAGCAACAACATTTCTCCCAGACCTCAACCAGATACATAGAAGAACATAGTTCACAACTAGTGAACATAACTCACACTATACAATGATCTAGAAGCCCAAAATATAGATATAGAAAATTCTAATAGCCATGATCAACATATCTAAGCCACATGAACATAGGATCAAATCTCGAAGCAAAACACGGAGCAAACACTGAATACCTATAAAATTTATTCATTACAATTTTCTCAATATCCTCGACATATACAACCAATAACCTGCATCCACGAGACTAATGACAACATCAACTAGTTGAGTACCAGTTAACCAATTGACATCAATGACAACACTTCCATACTTGCAACAGTTTTTCCATGTAAATTTGGTGTTATCTTGTGGATGTGTGTTCCTTGTTTCATTTTTAATTGTTGTTGACCTAGTTAAGGGTTGAATTACTATATCTTTCATTGTTGAGGGTTGTTGACCTTGTTAAGAAACTAAATTGTTATATCTTTCTTTACTACTGATATATTTGAGGGTTTTTGATCTAGTAAAGAAGTTTTAGTTTGTTGAAAGGTTTATCTTTTGAAAATACTTATTCACCTCCCCTCTCGGTCTTCAATTGTGTTCAAAAATCTATGAATGAAATAAAATACATAAATTTAGATAATGGAGGAACATTCACAAGATCAAACATGTTTGCATGAACATATTCCAAAACCTCATAAGACTTATGAGAAATAGAGTAAAATGAAACATGATGTTGTTTTCCATATACACAATAATCACAAAAGTTGAAGTTGAAATTACAATCATCAAGGCCTTCAACAAGGCTTTTATTTTTTAGGGATTTAAGACCCTTCTACCACAACATTTTTTCTCCACAAGAAGCTTCATTTCCAAGAAATGAGCACCCTTATGTACCCAAAATGCATGACCATCAAATGTAGATGCTATAAAAAAAATCTTTGCTCAATTTGACAATGAGGATGAATAATCCAAAGGTCTCTTCTTCATATTGTTAGAAAAAATATGGCACTAAATTGTGCATGCATCCAACTTGTAGTTGGTGCGAGAAGTTGGCTCCAAAACCATAACACCATGACATACGTGGGAAAACCCTTTCGTTAAAAAAATCCACACTCCAAAGATGCAGCTCAATTATCTTATCAACAATGACAATAGTTACAATACTATGTCCAAACAATGTTTTTCAGGAGTTCTCAAATTGCAACAATAATTTGAAGCAATTATGGAAACATAGCGACATCTCAAGAATTTTTCAACCTTTCATACTACAAATACACTAAGGAATCACATATTTATACAACTCCAACATGAAGAGAGGGTGTCAATATTTTCCAAAACCAAAACCCTCACCTAGGTGTGTACATGAGTCCATTACGACATGTTGTCATAGTTAGGACCCATAAATTATGGTTTTTTCTAATTCCAACACATGCCTCCTCAAAATTAGCTATCACTCAACATGCAAAGCACCTATACATATTCAACTTCTAATGCACACTTGGGTGCCCCCTTAAATGCATCATTTCTATCATAGCACTATGAATTAGAAACCATCATACATGACTCTTACAATTGTCATAACTTGTCATAGGAAGTTGTCATAGCCTGTCATAAACTTGACATAACAAATTATAACAAAATCCACCAAGTTATCCATAAATTTAGGACCTCCAAACTAGGATGCCTACCTCCACAATTTTAGCTTACAAATTGCACATGCCACCTTCCATGTAGGATAGCACCTCATCGATAGGTCTCACAAAGTGACAACAAATTTGGTAGGAAATAAACTTAGAAAATAATTAAATGCTAGGACTCAACGGTTGAGACACCTTAATCCCAACACATACTTAGCTAAAGGGTCTATAGAGTTTTATGAAAAATTGTTTGTATTTAAAACACAACACTAGTTGTCAAATGACATGATGACCTCGGTGGTTCCCTTGATCTACTACCCTTGTGAAGGGTAGGGCCACTTCCTGATGGAAGGTGTGTGGGGGACTACTAGTATATGGTTGGAATAAAAGTACTCAAATGATGTTTTCCCTCTTGCAATTGAGAAATGCCAAAGACCTTGTTACTTAGAGACAATACTTATATTTCACATGAAAATTTATTATTAGTGATTTTTACTTTATGTCATCATTATGAATGTGTATTATGTACTTGTATACTAAAATATTGAGTAATAATTTTGTTAAATTGTGTGAAAATTTATCCTAGATCTAACATTAGAACACGAACCAACTAGGGTTTTATGATTGGATAACTACCTCAAAAGGAGAGTCAATTTTGTGAGGAAGCTAAGATAGTCAAACAACTTCCTACACTAATCATGAGAGGAGGATAATGTAAAAATTTATAGATCTTTACAACAATTACAAAAAATTAAATAAAATAAACATAAATACTTGTATACTGAAATATTGAGTAATACTTTTGTTAAATTGTGTAAAAATTTATCCTAGATCTAACTAGTAAATTAGCCTAGATCTAACATTAGAACACAAACCAACTAGGGTTTTATGATTGGATAACTACCTCAAAAGGAGAGTCAATTTTTTGAGGAAGCTAAGATAGTGAAACAACTTCCTACACTAATCATGAGAGGAGGATAATGTAAAAATTTATAGATCTTTACAACAATTACAGAAAATTAAATAAAAATAAACATAAATATCATGCATACCACAACACTATGATTTATGTGGGGAAAACACTTTCAGGAGAAAAAACCTGCAATCTAAAAGTTTCCCAATATATTATTCATAAATAAAAAAATTATAATATACTTTCAAAGCAAGATTATCATAGGAGTATCACCAACCAGAGATCCAGAGACAAAACGACCGCTATCAAACTCTTGGAATACATCACAATACATAGTCGTAATACAATGCCCTCAGAAAATAGGGTTGCCTTATAGGGAAAGTCAAGCCAAAAAATTATTGATCATAAAATTTGAGACCTAATGATGAACGGTCCAAATTTAGAATAATAAAATATACATAAAATTTTGCTTTAGGGGCCACTGCCCCTAAGCCCCCATCGGGGTGCGTTGCCCCTGAGCCCCTGTCAAGGCATGCTGCTCCCGGATCCCCTCAAACCCCTCAAACCCCTCACAAGGGGTACTCGTAAGCCCCTATGCTTACCTATCAACAATAAACCTTATGTAATTGCAACCTGTTGAGACACATTTTCCCAAAAAAAAATTGGGTTATGTTCCTTCATCGCAAAGAGGGAAGATTTGATGAGTGTGATTAATTAATCTATTTGATATAAGTCTTAAGCTGAAAACATGATCACATAGATAGAAATAAAAAATTACAAAAATAAGTATACATTTGAGATGTGTAGACAAAGGGGCACCTGTGGTTGAAATTTGAGCTTGAAATGGAGGGATGGGGTGTGGGGCACCCTAGTCCTAGGGTTTTGGATTCATCAAAATTTTGGTCACATAGTTATATTTTGCTTTGTCCTTCTACAACCTATCACTATTAGAAGTTTTGGATCTGAATTTTCACATAGAAAAGGAGGGAAAAAGTTGTGTTGTATAGGCGTTTTCCTTAGTCAAACCCCATTTTGGTGTTCCCACCTCCACAATAGAAATTGTAATGATGGTATAAATTGTGTGCTCTTGTAGAAGTAGAGGAAAAGTAAATAATAATGACTATAATAAATGAATAACATAAGATAAAGTTACCTTAGTATAAAACCCTTGTTGAAGTGATGTCACACCATAGGTTGCCACAAAGGGTTGATGTAGAATGAAAAAATTACTTTAACACATGCACAGATTAGTCCACATAGCAAGCATAATAGATCATAATAATTGCTCATAATTCTAGTAGATAACAATTTCCCAAATGAGGGAAATATTTGTTTATATATGCATCCCAATTGATTTTTGGACCTAGGCTGACCATATATCATTTTTAAGACACCTAAGGCTGACACTAGAGGTAGTAGCATTTTGGAAGCAAATTCCCAAGACTAGGGTGCCCAACACCCCTACCTAGGTGTTTTCACTCTAAAAACTTGGGATGTAAGGGGCTTAAATATATTTTCCTAATATGGCCCTAAAATAAACAAATTATGAATGTAATTAATTATACATGCAAAATAGGGTGCCAAATCTAGTGTGAAATTGCCAAGGTGACAATTTACTAAACTACAACTTTGTATAATGTAATACTTATCGAGAAATATTTTTACTTAATGTAATAATTGAAAAATATATTTAAATTATGTATTCATTTATTATTCACAATTGTAATGCATCTAATTATGTATAAAAACTAGGGTGTTTTTCTTGAGAAATTTAATGTTTTAAAGAGATGATGAACCAGTCTTTGTCACAGTTTGCAAAATAAATGTTTATGGTATGATTGTTATCAAACACTTCATTTGGAAACATTTGGATTACTTACTATCTACCCCAACCCCAACAACTCCATAGCCCTTTGACTCAAGAACCTTGGAGAATTTGTAACATCTAATATTATAACTATTTTAAATGTGTAAGTTAACATTTCTTGCTACTTGCTAGAAACTTATACTAACTATTAGAAACTTCAAAGCATGTAAAGGGGTGGTCTCTTTTTTTTACCATAACTTGCAAATGGGGAGTCACTTTTTCACATTCAAATATTCAACAAAAAGCTCTTTATGCCACAAACCTTGTGGTGTAGTCAAATTTTCAAAATTGTGCTATTTTAAACTATTTTTTTAGCCTCCAAAGTTATTATTTGTATGCAAATTTTGATAAGGCATAAATTTCACCCTGATTATCTAAATTTGATGAAATTTTTTCAACACATGTTAGAATTTTTCAAGGAATCCATCTATCATTCTTTTTTTAAGATTAGGATAGCCCATTTTATTAAAAATTGTAAAAATTACCATGCATTATAAATAATTGATTTAGGCATCCAATCTTAACGACGTAATTTCTCGCACACATCTTTATTGGGGAGCCTATGTTTTAGCACTAATCATTCTTAGGGGGACAAACTTGCATTTCTATATTGATTTTTCTCATCATCTCCTCTAGCTCTTGTTCAATATTAATTATTTATTGGAAATTTTGTAATTGATATCAAAGAAAATGAACGAGTTTATTATCAAGAAAGATGAAATGAATGTCACAATGATTTAATGCATGCCATTAATAGATGTAAATAGAATATTGAGAAAATGGATGGCCACCATTATACTTGATGACCAAGATCTAGTTTACTTGGATATTTAATATTAAAGAACAAGTGCCATAATAGATAAATATAAATTGATAATTATTTGAGACTAAAATAAAAGATGAAATCAGTTTTATTGTGGCTGACTTCACTTAATATAGTGCAGCAATGAAGATGAGATCAAAGTATTTATCATACTATTTGTTGGCCGACTTTTCCTTGTTAGCCGACCTTGTCTAGCTAGCTGACTCATTATTAATTACCACTACTGACCGACTACCTTTAGTGCCAAAGTCAAGAGCAGATATAAATATGTTAATCACCCAAGACTAACATGTGTGGAGGTGAGAAATTTATTTTGTAATAAGTTTAGTGATTATTGTTTTTATAAGGCAACAATTACTTTTAAAAAAGGGCAGCAATCAATTTTATGAAAGCGATGATTAGGGAGAAGTTAAAAAGGAAATGCTTATGTTAATAAGTTAGAAATTATGAAGGTACAACTTGATTAGAAATTTGGGAATTAGCTTTAATAAAAGGATGCATCCTTTGGATTGTGATGCATCTTTTGTGAAGTGTTTCCTCTCTTCATTTAAGGCATAAGATATAAATAATGAATGTAGATTATGAAAAAGAAGTGTGTGGAAAATAGAATAAAAAGAAGAGGAAAGTGTGTAGAGTCAAAGAGATATATTATACAAACACAAGAAGAGTGTATGAAGAGAATATAGAAGATTATCCAAAAGTAGATTTGTAAAGAGGAATAAATGCAAATTTGAAGAAGAAAAGTATATGAAAAGAATGACATTAAATCTATGAGAAAGAGAATATATGAAGTCAATTTTTATGAAAGATTATAAAATTTGTCATCCATTGAAGCATAAAATTTGAGAAGAAGAATAGAGAAAAGTTGTGAAGATTTTGTGAATATATTATATGTATATCATTTGTTCAAAGAGAAATTTAAGAAAAGGAAATGCTTTGTCTACTTTGGAGGTTAGTGCATCATATTATAGGGGTTGGTGACTCTAGTAGATTGGTGCCTAATAATTGGAGAAATTGGAGTTTCTTAGAGGTTGGTGCCTACAAAATTTGTAGAAAGAAGATTAATAAAAGCAATATTTTGTTGTGGTTTTCTCCCACACGGGCTTCCACATAAATTTTGTTATTGTGTTGCTATTATTTTTTGTGCTAATTTTGATTAAATCTTGAAGTGATTAAATAAGTTTTAAAATGTAGAAGAGTATTTCTATATTGATTCACCCCCCTCTCAGTATAACTATGTTCTCATCATTCTTGTCCATCACCTAATGGTTTATGAAAATCCAAAGTTGATATATTAATGACTTCTAGAGATTATATACACTAGGACATTCATATTTTTCTAGATTAGCAATATTGGGTTGTATTTCTACTAGACATCACATCCTTTTTGTACAACCCCACATTACCAATTTAAAAGAAACAATTGAGGGAATTCATTTTATTTTAATAGAAATCACATCAACGTTATTGTCACTCCATATCCATTTTTGTATATTTCTCTTACCTTGCCTACATTAGCTTCTACAATGACATATTCTATAAAATTTTATGAGTTCACACATTTGACTTAGTCATCATCCATTTTGACATCATCTACAATAGTTCAAATTCTCATTAGTCCAATTGTCACCATAGATCCATGGTTCATGTATTTGAATCCTATATGGTACTTGATTCATCCAATCAATATCTACAATAATTTAGCATTGGACTAGATTTTATTGGGAACCATTTCAAGACATCATCATGGCTATCATAATTTTCTTTGGATCATGTGTAGAATTCAAATACATTCATCCTTCTTCCTACATATTCATATCTAGAATGGGAAGTCATCTTGCATGTTTATAGTGTTATTTCCTCCCAAGGGGAGAAATTTTGTTTAGTTATCATGGATCATCTTCAAAATCCAATTTTAAGCATCTACCAACACTAGATGAGGTTTTTTGAGGGAAGGTTGCATGGTTTCTCTTCTCGTCTCATATTTAGGAGTGGGTATTTATTCACATGGAGTTATTTTCTTCTCACCTTTTGGGGGGTCAGATAGACCTTCTCTCTTTTATCTCATATGGGGGGGAACATTCTTTATACATTGTGAAAAAATTAATCCTTGGGGGATCATGATAAGTCCTTCTATCTTTCATCTTCTTCACTTGTATATTTTTATTATTGAACCGTAGATTTTTGGCACCAATGCACTTCTCTAGCTCTTCTAGATTTTTTCACCTAAAAGGAGAGAGGTAGGGCCAAAAATGCTAAAGGGTTCATTCAAATTATGTTATGTATGATGTTATCTAAGCTAAATGAAGTGAAATAAATGCAAGTAAGTGATCTATATGACTGGTTATGAATGCAAAACTAAGATTTAGGCTATGTTGGAAAAAATACTATGATATGCAAACAATGAACTTAAAGATGAATAAATGCAAAACAAAAAGAGAAAGGATGAATCAGAGTGCACCTGGGAAAGATTTGAGGAATCTAGAATGGTCTAAATGTTGTCTGAAATTACTAAAAATCAACAATGGGACTCATTCGCCTAAGGTGGCAAATTTTTCCCACTACTAGTGAAAAACTGTCGAGAACCAGTTTTTGACTGTTGGGATCCAGAATTTGAGAAAACCTAGATTTTTAGTCTTAAGGTGGGACTCATTCACCACTAGTGGTGAATCAGTCCTCTCCCAAAATTCTGAGAAATCAGGAGACAACTCTGCAACACCAGATCCGAAAATGTCTGCTTGTTGAGTTGTCGAAGTCAATTATGCAGGAAACAAACAAAATACCTTCTCTAAGCTTGAAATATGATTGATTTGATTTGAAGCACCTAGTTGAATTGTTGACCAATCTTCAATCACCTAAATGCTTGTTAAATTTGCATACCTAGGTCTACAAACACACATGCAAGAGGGGAAAAATGGTTAAGGGTTAGAAAATAGGGATTTTCCTTGGTCAAACCCCACTTTGGTAATCAAACCCTTAATTAAATAATGAAATGCAAGAGAATGATAAAAAATAGCATGCAAATGCTATCAACTTACCAAACCCTTGTTGATGAAAATCTGAAGTTGTATCTATTAGCTCTCAAAAACGCGGGTAAAAGATACCTCAAGAGGCTTCCAATCTCTTGATACATTTTAGGGTAACAAACAAGGTTAAGAGAACTCAACCTTCTACTCTTCAGGTGCTACTAAACCTAGGCAGGTGTACCTTTCTAAATTGGGTAGACTTAACTTATGATTATCCTCCTTACACAATGATTTGTTCACAATGGTAGATGGAAGTGAACAAATGAAATCAAACTTGATAACAAATAGCAATCTTCTGATCTAAATCCTAAAATGCTCAATTAACAGATATAAAGAAATTGAATGAATTCAAAATGATGAAATACAGAGACCAGTGCCTTATTGGGTATGCGGAGTTAGAAGAAATAGAAGTGGGCAACTTATTCTGGTAGAAAATCAAATTGATGGTATATGATTTGTTTATAACTTGTATAAACATGCAAGATTTTGACCACTAAGCTCTACTTTAATAATCCAAATGAATTCCCCCTGATTACTGTGATCAACAAAAAGGATTTAATCTCTGCTTGAGAGAACCAATAGATTAATCACACAGATACAGAAAATGTGCACTGATAAACTGGAAATAAGCTTGTTACTTCAATTTAAATAACCAGAAAGAATCAACTTGGAGACAACTTACCAATACTTTTCAATAAACTCAACATACAATTGATACCAAAAATAAATTGCCACACCAACTGAATTTCATTGAAATCGCCATTTGAAAGCACGCAACATAGTCTCTGGAATGAGAACTTTATTCTACTCTATCCATTCCTAATCTAATCTAAAAATCTTATGTAAAATTTTATGCCACAATTACAATCGGGGGTGCATATTTATACACCAGCATCAGGAAACATATCGTGTCAAATTCATGTCGGCCAACCATAGAATTCAGGAAATTTTCATGTTGGCCTTCAACAGCATTTAGAAATTCATTTATGTCGGCCCACATCATTTGAAAATAGTTAATTGCCAATGGAACAGTTGCCAAGACAGTGTTGAAAGTATGCCGAAGGAAAAATATCGCTTATCGTTGTCTTCCCGTGTTCCCCTGTTCATCGCCGTGACCAATCTGAGTCATGGAGATATCATACCGCCTTCATTATGTCTCACCGAAAACACTTTTATCACTTGTATCGTTGTGACCCTTCATTATCGGGCAGACCATATAGAGAATTCAATTGTTATGCCGAAAGCCCTGTTGGTTGATTTTCTTGTAAACCAGGTTGGTCTCCTATTCTACCTATGGAGTAGCCAACTCTAATCAAGGGCAGCTCGGAGGACCTGGACCAACTGACAAGATCAAAAGATCTTCTGCACTTTAGGCTCTGCAGAACCAGGGCGGGTATACCCACACAATGCCTCAAAGAAGACCAAACATTGCTTTTTATAGCAAATAACTCCTGATGTCAAGCGTTGAGGACCTCAAATGGGGCTAGATTCTTAGTAGCTCAACCTTGAAGCAACCAGGAGGTAGGGCAAGATATTAAACAAAAGATATTCAATAATTTTGAAAGGTTTTCTGAGAGGAACAGGCTGTAAGACAGTTCAGTGCCTAGTTTTGGGCCACGGAGTCAAACACAAAAGGGGAAAATTACCTGAAAATAGACCTCAATCAGTGGATCTTGTTTTTTTGATGCCTTACATCAACTATCAGTGCCTTACACTGACAATCTAGTTCCTATAGCAACCAAACTATTCTTACCAAATCCTACCTGTAAACAAATAATCACTGCTATCTGTTCAAAGGATTTAACTGCCTCCTTGAAGTAGACCTATCAACAAACAACATAGTCTCATGAAGTATGAGAAGATGAACAAAGACACCTTATGCATTCATTCAAATGATTAAAAGCACACAAATAAGGAGATAGTCTAATAACATGCATGAGAGACAAGCGTCTTCATGTTTTCATTGCTCAAACTGATTGTATTTACAGACAAATTCAAAATTACAGCTTACAGACTCAATATTGACTCAAGACTAAATGCTAGCCTACCCCAAGACTGATACAAAAACTTAGAAAAAAATGTGGAACAGAACACCCAAGTTCGGAACCCTTACATCTGGCCATGAAATTCTCCTTTATAAGAACAGGAGAAGCAACAAGCAACTGGCCAAATGAGATTACACATCATCAACTGACTAGGACAAACCCTAGAATAGCTCTCAGGCCAAGTCAAAAATTCCAACTGCCCCACTAGTCGCATAAATGCAACTAGTCGGGTTGCTGTAGGAAAGACATTCCCGCACGAATGAAGCTAGGCAATCAATGTCAAATCCGCCATAGAATCTGAGCACCCAGACTCGAGCCATGTTGTCCTTGTCCTAGAGCCGTCACCATGAATGTTGGTTCAGTGGATCCAGCGACCCTCCCATCTGCCACCATGAATGCTCCAAGTCTTCGTGCGCGAGCATAACAGAAACCCTAAAACACATGTGTTTGAATCTCCACCGTCGATCAACTAAGATTGGATGGTTGTCTTTTAAAATCTTTGTCAGACCGTTGAAAAAGGCCTCCACAGTCAGCAAGACAAAAAGAGGTCAGGGAGACATCATACAGAATCAAAATGCCTCATCGAAATGTATCACTTTTATGTACTATCCATTCACCAAGACGAGGGCACATCTCTCACCGAAGCAATCCTTTCACTTGTTCACAGTCGCTATAGTCACCCACCATCGGCGAGACATCACAGAGACTTCACCAAGCTTCATTGAAATGCATCACTTCAAGTTGTTGTGACATAGAACTTCTCCCGCTGATGAACTCACTTGCCAAATGTACGCCACTGAGACATTTGACGTTTCTTACCGATGCACCCTTGTATTCACTTTGTCACTGCAGCTTATTTGTCTTGGGGAGACCCTTTGTAGATATCACATTGCATTGCCGAAAACATTTATACACCCGTTCGCCAAGAGAAAATAGGACTCTCACCGAAAGCCACATATGGAACCACTGTCGGCAAGACTCGACCCCATGGCCATGACCACATACCAAAATAAGAGTCTCACTGAAATAATAAATCCTTCACCACCGGTCGGCGTAACAAGATGACACCGCTGAGATGTTACACCGAGATCCAAGACTCCTGCCGAAGATATTATCCTTTATGTTTTCGGTCAGTGTAACAAATCATATTCGCCAAGACCTCCAACCGCAGATCAAAACTTACACCGATGGGATCCCAGACCGCACAAGTTAGGGAGACAAGATAGAACTCGCTAAGACCTCACCCCGGGTGGACGCCAACACACTGAAGGGAAAAGTCCATCGGTGAGACACAAAGAAGTCGGGGAAACATCTCCCCGACCTCAACCAACACAGGCCGACGGAAAAGAGACCTCAGGGAGACAACACGAGGATCGCTGAGAGGTTATCCCGAGCGCCAAAGGTCTCAACAAAAATAGCGTGGGGCCGGTAAAAATGGTAGCTAGGGGTCAGTAACGAATGGAAAATGGGGCTCGAGGGAACCACTTAAGTTAGAATGAACCAGACGAACAGGTCAATGAATCAAAAAGGAAAATGAAAAGGGAACCAAACAAGGCCAGAGCCAGAACTAGGAAAGAGACGGGGAATAAAAGGAACAAAAGGGACTAGGACTGAAAACCATCTCACTCCCGCCTCCGCAAAAGACCGTGGAGGCAGAGCCAGAACCGAAACGAGACAGAGAAGCCGTGGGGCCAGAATGAGACAAAACCTAAGACAGGAAACTTGAAAAAGGTTCCAAAAATGATTCCCATTCTGATCCCGCGCCCGCCAAAGGAAACAAAACAAAATACAAGCGAAGAGACAGAGAGGAAAACAACCAGCGACCGTCGCAGGGCAAAATGAAAAAGGAACACCAAACATGCGGACTCAGGACCAGGACGGATGTGTGAACATGAACTAGAACCTCAGAATTGGAGAAGTTCTAGTTCTGTTCAAGCATCCGTTATGCCCCCGATTCCAAAAGAAAAACCAAGGCAAGCAAAAGGGAAAGGGGAACTGAACTAAAAAAACCAAAAAACGGGGAAGAGAAAAACTAGGAAAAAGCCTAACACAGGCCGCCAAACCGGAGAGATGAAAACTAGCATGCTGGGCTCAACCCTTGTTGGAGCCCATTTAACCCACGTGCTAAAATAAAAAACACCCCATAGCTAAATTTTTGTCATGAAAAACCAGAGTACACAATTAGGAAATGAGAAAACTAGAAATGGCACTAACAAGCCCCTTATTCATCTCATGTGTCGCTGTAACTTATCGCTCTCAGGGAGACATTTCATAGAATGATCCTTGTTTTACTGAAAGTCCCCATAATACAATCTGGTCACCAAGACATAAGGGTTATCTTACCGAGATGCAACCTTCATTCCATCCGCTTCACTGTGACTTTATGATGTCGATGAGAGGTCTCACAGATTATAGAGTTATACTGAAACACCTGAGCTCACACCTGTTCACCAAGACAACACAAACCTCTCGCCGAAATTTGTTCAATAGAAACCTTTAGTAACCCATCAGTGAGACATACATGCTTCACTATAACTTCCTATCGCAGACTTCAACTCCTACTGAAAGCTCCTTGCACAAGTCAGTGAGATACCACAGAATCATTATGACACTCCACCAAAGATCTTAACCTATGCCAATAAGACTATCCTTCCACCAACATTTGGCAAGACAAGAAGACCTCACCAAGACACAATGCCAAAGACATTATGTTTGGCCGAAGTGAAGACTCAAACGAAGTGTCGGCGAGACTGAAGGTCACTCACCAAGACCTCATAACGATAGCCCCAACCTATACCGATAAGACTCCTCCCGCCATCGGCAGTCGACAAGACAAGCAGGACTCGCCAAGACATTATATCAAATAAAATCTCTCACCGAAAAGCACCCCTTTGTTGCCGGTTGGTGTGACGAAATGAAATTTCTATGACATTGCACCAAAAGTAGCATGTTAGGCCGAAGTAGCCTCATTCAAGCCGGTTGCTGAGACATAAAGCACTTGGTGAAACATTATATCGACGACCAGACTCCTGCCAAAATGTGAATCAACCCCTATCACCGAGACCGTGAAGAACTCCTGTCGAACGACGCCTACAAGAAAATTTTGATCGTTGTGACATCAAATGAGTCTTGTCGAAAGGAAACACAGACTCATGTTAGCAGAAAATGCACAATGGGTCGGGGAGACAATGGTATTCTCACGCCGATAGGAACCAAAATGTAAAAAAAGCATGACTCAATGGATTCTATAGGGAAATATGGAAAAATATGGGTGAAATATGCACATGGTAGGACCAAATCTAGAAGTTTATGAGTAAAACCAACATGTGAAAACATCATATTTTTACAGTTCCAACAGTGGCTCCATCTGGGGATGAATGATAGTGAGATCATTGCAAGGATCCAGAATCTCTGGTTTCGCAGACCAGACACAAAATGATGAGCAGTGGGTAGAAAGGAAATGGAAATGAAGAATGAAGGAATGGATGCAAAATGAATGCAAGATGGAGGTAAACCAAAACCCTAAACTACTGTGAATGGAAAATAATTTTAAAGAGGACAAGCAAGAATTGTCCATGCACTGGCAACCCTTAATCCTCTGTGTTGCTTCACCTGTTCTGAGTGATCTGAAACTCAAACCATATTTTCCCCTGTCAAATACCTTGTTTTGTCTCGAGTTCATCATATTCTTCTTGAAGATAATCATGCAATCTTCCCTGTCACTAAAATTTTTTAGAGAATCATCATGCTCAACTAGGCCCAAATTCCCTACATCATTCTGCAATTTATATTCTTCATCATCAGACAAATCTCTGTTATCTCCAACATACAAAAGATACACATATTCAATGCAAAATTCCTCATTATCCTTCTCACTATTGTGTACTATGAAACACTCACTCAGCTGTATTGAAAATTCATCATCAAAATGTTCCTTTTGAGAAACAAAAAACTCTGTCATATCAATGTTGTTTGAGGCAAACAAATCTGAAACCTTTTGCACCTCTTCAGTATCTTTATTTGGAGACAACACTGGATCATGACTCATATCCTCTTCTTGAATGGACATAGGCCTTTGATCAACACCAAAATTTTCACCATCACTCCAAGAAATGCACAGGAGTCATAAGAATCTTTACACAAAGATCTTTCACTATCAAAACAAAAGTAAGCTGGACACAAAACTTCAAGATCACCTTCATGTGCACATCCTTGGTATTTAGGAATTAAAAAATCTAAAATTTTCTCATAGCTGAGTGAACAAGTCTCAATATTTTCATCACTACAGTTATAATCTTCACTTTTGTCATCATCAAAAAGAAATCCAAGACCATCGAAGAATGAAAAATCAAAAACATTACCAGTGCAGTCATTTATTCCATCATTTTGCTTGTCTAAAATTAGCTCCTCTCTTTCATAAAGTGGATTTGAAAATACCTGAAGTTCATTCATGGGCATACCTTCGCAAAATATCATATGATCTTCATTTAACTCTTCATCATACAATGGGTTTGAAAAAGTTTGGAAATCACTTTCAAATGTACAAACCTCATCATCATCAGTTGTATCTTCATAATAGGTAGAAGAATTCCTTGATTGCAGATCAAAATCCTCTGGTTCATCATCAAAATATGAATATTCACTGGATTCCTCACAACATGCACTACTTTCTCTGTCACAATCTGCTATGCAAGAGAAATCTCTTGTACCTTCATCTTCCTCAACATGGTGAAAAGTATTTGAAGTCAAATATACTGTGTGATCTTCTCCACTGTTTCCATCAACATTCCCTCTTCTTGCATTATTTGGGCTACAACACAATAATCTGGGGAATGTGGCTTATCACAAAATTCACAAAAGTAATTATTACTTACCATATAGGTTCCCTTCTTGCTCAATGAATCAGGAGCTTCTTTGTTTCCAGGCCTAGCTGTTATAGGTTTTTCGTCCTTCCAGTCTGTATTATAAGGCATGTCATGCAACCTCAGCCTCTCATTTCTATAAGTATTATCTTGTCTATACTAATAATTTTTGCTTTGCTGAGGAACCCTAGGGTTGTCTCTTTTACTGACTATCCTAGCAGCCTTCCTATTTTTTTCAATTGTCTATGCCATCCTCTCTGCTTCAGCCAAATCACTTGGGAATCTATTTCTCAATTCATAACCAGTTTTAGGATCAAAATAATTTAAATAAATACTCAGTGCTACATAATCTAGCAACTTTGATCTAGGAGGTATTTTATTCTGCAACTTATTGAACCTCCGATTAAAATCATAAATTGTGTCACTTTGATCTTTCTGAATCCGTATTAATTCATGAAGAGCAGCATCTGGTACACTTGGATTCCCATATTGCTCAAGGAATCGATCCTGAAATCCTTGGAGAGAATCAATAGAGACTGCTGGTAGGCTATTGAACCAATCCCTGGCGTCTTCAATAAGTGATATCATGAATAACCTTATGTGTAAATCTTCATATGCCACATCCAAACCTTGGATGAAAGCATTGAAACCTTTTAGATTCTCTTCAATAGTGACTACATCACTCCCTGTAAACTTTGGAACAATACTTCTCCAACTGCCATCCATTGGATAAGGGGATAATTGAATCCCTGCCAAATCAAACTATCTGATCATTGTTGTGTAATGATGAGGAGGGGCACCAGGTGGGTACTGATACTGGTACAGTGGACCATTGCATTGTGTATGATAATATGGCACATATTGCTGGCCATGAGGTGGTTGTGCTGAGTATGTACTCTGTTGTGCATGATATGCATTGCCTCCATTGTGAAAATTTCCAATTGTACTATCAAGCACTTGAGGAATCCAATTCCTGCCTGCATTTGTGTACTCATTCATTCCATACACAAATTCCATTTTTCATCAAGTTTTTTTAAGAGTCGCCACCTACTTTTCTAAAAGTAGGAAAATGATTTTTTTTCTGATCTTCTCCCAGCGGAATCATTCTTTTTGAATCTTCTCAAATTATAACATTTTCTTCAATGACTCTATAATGTGGTCTTCAACTGAATTTTCTAATGTAATCCCTAGCAGAGTCGCCAATTTTTTAGCTCTCAAAAACACAGGTAAAAGATACCTCAAGAGGCTGTCAATCTCTTGATACGTTTTAGGGTATCAGACAAGGTTAAGAGAACTCAACCTTCTACTCTTCAGGTGTTGCTAAACCTAGGCAGGTGTACCTTTCTGAATTGGGAAAACTTAACTTATGATTATCCTCCTTGCACAATGATTTTTTCACAATGGTAGATGGAAGTGAACAAATGAAATCAAACTTGATAGCAAATAGCAATCTTCTAATATAAATCCTAAAATTCTCAATTAACAAATATAAAGAAACTGAATGAATTCAAAATGATGAAATACAGAGACCAATGCCTTGTTGGGTATGCGGAGTCAGATGAAACAGAAGTAGGCAACTTATTCTAGTAGAAAATCAAATTGATGGCATATGATCTGTTTATAACTTGTATAAACATGCAAGATTTCGACCACTAAGCTCTACTTTAATAATCCAGATGAATTCCCCCTGATTGCTGTGATCAACAAAAAGGATTTAATCTCTACTTGAGAGAAACAATAGATTAATCACACAGATATAGAAAATGTGCACTGATAAATTGGAAATAAGCTTGTTACTTCAATTTAGTTAACCAGAAAGAATCAACTTGGAGACAACTTACCAATACTTTTCAATAAACTCAACATGCAATTGATACCAAAAATAAACTGCCACCAGCTGAATTTCATTGAAATCGCCATTTGAAAGCATGCAACATAGTCTCTGGAATGAGAACTTTATTCTACTCTATCCATTCCTAATCTAATCTAAAATCTAATGTAAAATATGATGCCAGAATTACAATCGAGAGTGCATATTTATACACCAGCATCAGGAAACATATCGTGTCAAATTCATGTCGGCCAACCGTAGAATTTGGGCAATTTTCATGTCAGCCTTCAACAACATTTAGAAATTCATTTATGTTAGCCCAAAGCATTTGAAAATAGTTAATCACCAATGGAACAGTCACCATGACAGTGTTGAAAGATGTCGAAGGCAAAATATTGCTTATTGTTGTCTGCCCGTGTTCCCCTGTTCATCGCTGTGACCAATCCGAGTTGTTGAGATATCATACCTCCTTCATTATGTCTCATCGAAAACACTTTTATCACTTGTATTGATGTGACCCTTCATTATCAGGAAGACCATATAGAGAAGTCAATTGTTATGCCAAAAGCCCCTTATTCATCTCATGTGTTGCTGTAACTTATCGCTCTCAGGGAGACGTTTCATAGAATGATCCTTGTTTTACCGAAAGTCCCCATAATACAATCTAGTCGCCAAGACATAAGGGTTATCTTACTGAGATGCAACCTTCATTCCATCTGCTTCACTGTGAATTTATGATGTTGGTGAGAGGTCTTGCAGATTATAGAGTTATACCGAAACACCCAAGCTCACACCTGTTCGCCAAGACGACACAAACCTCTCACCGAAAGTCGTTCAATAGAAACCTTTAGTAACCCGTCGGTGAGATATACATGCTTCGCTATTACTTCCTGCTGTAGACTTCAACTCCTACCGAAAGCTCCTTGCACAAGTCGGTGAGACACCACGGAATCGTTATGACACTCCACCGAAGATCTTAACCTATGCCGATAAGACTATCCTTCCATTGTCGTTCGACAAGACAAGAAGACCTCGCCAAGACACAATGCCGAAGACATTATGTTTGGCCAAAGTGAAGACTCAAATGTAGTGTCGGCGAGACTGAAGGTCACTCACCGAGACCTCATAACGATAGCCCCAACCTATACTGATAAGACTGGCAGTCAGCAAGACAAGTAGGACTCGCCAAGACATTATATCGAATAAAATCTCACTAAAAAGCACCCCTTTGTTGCCGGTCAGTGTGACAAAATGAAATTGCTATGATATTGCACCGAAAGCAGCATGTTAGGCCGAAGTAGCCTCATTCAAGCCGGTCGCTGAGACATAAAGCACTCTGTGAAACATTATATCAATGACCAGGCTCCTGCCGAAATGTGAATCAACCCCTGTCGCCAAGACCGTGAAGAACTCCTGCCGAACGACACCTGCAAGAAAATGAGTCTTGCCGAAAGGCAAAACAGACTCATGTTAGCAGAAAATGCACAATGGGTCAGGGAGACAATGGTATTCTCATGCCGATAGGAACCAGAATGTAAAAAAAGCATGACTCAATGGATTCTATGGGGCAATATGGCAAAATATGGGTGAAATATACACATGGTAGGACCAAATCTAGAAGTTTATGAGTAAAACCAACATGTGAAAACATCAAATTTTTACAGTTCCAACAGTATCAATGGATGCTCTACAATGCTTGAATAGTTCTTGATTTGATGTTGTAAGATGCTTGAATGCTTGAGTGATAGGTGAATGAGTGAACTTGATTAATGGGGGTTAGAATGGATGTAAAAACACTTATTTATACATTATTGTGCCCTAGTAACCTGTTAATACCTCATCACAGGCCGACATGAAGTGATTTTGAATAAAAACCTAAAAGGAAATTTAAAATGTTTTGAATTTGGAGCCAAGGGGGGCTCATTTTCCACCCATGGTGAATGGGTCCCACCTAGGACCTAAAAATGGGTGTCAGGAATTATCTTGTATTTAATGTTGTTTTTTGGGTTTACATTCAAAAATCCACTTAATTAAAGCTTATAAGGGCATAAAAGGGTCAAATAAAGCATAAGAGAGGGATAAATAGTAAAGTTGTGCCTAGAAAAGCATGAAATCTTGTTACAAGACTTTACAACACTTAAAAATAGGACTTGATTAGTGATGAAAAGGTGATTTTTAGGTGAATTGCAATGAATAGGGTCTAGAAGAGTGTAGAAATGTTTTACAACACTTCACAACACCTTCACAAGACATCATTATTTAAATTTTAGTACATAAATATGCATTTTCAAGCCACATTACAATATAAAATCAAAGCAAAATAGACCAAACAACATGAAACAAGACCTAAAAGGCCATGAAAATGACAATGGGCCATTTTTCTATGACACATTTAGCCCCCACTTTAGTGAGAGGATGAACTTGCTTCAAACTCACACTAAAGTAGCCACAAACATCAAGAGGAGGGTTCAAATGCACTTATGTTAGCAAGATGGAATGACAATGATCAAGAGAGATAATCAAGCCCCCAGGACGAAGGTCCCATGGAAAACTAAACATAAGAACAAAGTAATGCACGTGTTGAAAGGGAATTTGAATTGAGCTTTGATCAATTGTCCAACTAGTTGTGGATTAGATCTAGCCTAATTGTTTGAAAAAGAGAATGCATACTCACTCTAGGGAGACATAACTCATAGTGGTATGCCAGGTGAGAAGGCTCAAAAGGTGAAATACATACGCTAGTTGGTATGCACTCACAAACACAAAGGTGGCTATGGGGAAAGTCATGCCGCTAGATGGGCTTCCCACTCAACCAAATCAAATTTATACCTCCTAATAACTTTAACAAGGCACCACAAAGGAAAATGTTGGTATGTGCTTCATGAGACAAGCAAAGATTTGTATGCTTAGAACTCATGAACAAAAAGGAAGGTACCACAGTCATGCAAGTTACGTTATGGAAGGTGGAAAAAATACAAAATGTAAAAATGTAAAATGTAAAATATGTTCAAAGGATTCTAGTTAAGTTCATGCAAGGTCAGTCACTTAGGGAAGATTTTGTCTAATGTCTCCAAGAGAGGACCAATCAAAGAATAGTATATTCACAACTTAGGGGATGTAGTGCATCACATTAGACCACCAAAAGGAATTTAATATAAGATAGATCACACTTATGAAGGACATCACACCCAATGTCATCCACAAAGTGACAAACACATCATATGAATGACAAGGCTACACTAGGAACCAAGAATGAAAATGAATTATGGTAATGTATGCCCCCTACTTTAAAGGAATTACTACACATCATCCTGTGAGAAATTACTCTAAAGTAGCGAAGAAAATGCAAAAGGAAAACAAGACATGAGAGCCAACTTGGAAATCCCTGTGCCAAGTCATATGTTTTGAAGTTAGGCTGCATCATGTCAACGAAAAATGAAAAACAAAGAAAGGGAGTTTCCCCTTAAAAAAGAGCACACCAAACACATAAGGGATCTATGGTTTTGGGGTCAGTATGTTCATTGCTACAATTTTTTTATTAAAGATCTTGGAATTGTCATCATTCCCCAAAGCACATAGAATTGGAAGAATGACACAAAGAGAGCGAAAACAAAAGGAAAAGAAAGTCTATTTTGGGTCAACATGGAAGAGACATTGTGGTCTCAACGCCTTGCATCATCCCCAAAAGGAAAACACAATCGAAAAGGAAATGAAAAGGAAAAAGAAAAGGGAAAAGCTTTTTGGTCAACATGAAGGAGAAACTTCATTCTCAAGGCCTTGCATCATCCCCAAAAGGAAAAACACAAGAAAAAGACAAAGTAAAAAGGAAAAGGGGTTGTTTGGGTCAACATGGAAGAGACATTGCAGTCTCAATGCTTTGCATCGTCCCCAAAAGGAAAACAGAAAAAAAAAGTGAAAAAGCCAAGGAACTTTTGGGTCAACATGGAGGAGACATAGGGTGTCTCAACGCTTTGCATCGTCCCCAAAAGGAGAACACAAAACAAAAAGAGAAAAAGCAAAGATGCACAACATATCGAAGAATAGAGATACAAATAGAAGTGTATGAAGAGAAGGAAACATCAAACGTATGTTACGGGGGAACACGATACACACATGAAAATGCAAAAGGACAAGAGAAATGTAAGAAGGCTAGATAGGTGAATGCAAGTCAACCATCTAACAAGTCATCCACCTCCCAATCATGTTCAGTGTAATACAAGGGTGGTCGACTGTCCAAAGGAAGAATTGTGAGTGTTGAGCTAGGAGCCATACTAGGTTCTTCACTTGGTTGAGAGGATTTATCATTTAAGATCATGGTAGATGAAAATAAATAGTTTAGATCATTGTGCACTTCTTCATCTATTTTTTCGATCTCTTCATCGTCATCATCATCAAGATTGATGACAATGGGAGGATGAAGGGTGATTTCCAAGGAAGGATGTATTAAAAGTTGTGGCTATTCGATTGGTTTAGTTTGTTGGAAATGTTGGATTGGACTATCTTGTGGCAGGTCAGGAGGAGGGTGATCATCTATTACTTCTGCTAAAGGGGGAGGTTGATTTTCTTTATTGTCTTCTATGCGAGATTGACGAGCAAGGAGACAACAACAACGCCTACATTCCCTATCACAACAGTTTCGTTTAATTTTGTTTTGGAGTTGCTAAGGTGTAAGGGCAGATTGAGTCATCATAGGTTCTTATGCTTCTGAAGGGGAAAGAAAAAAATATATCAAAGAGGAAGGGTCAATCACTTTCTCTTTAGCTTTATACACTCGTTTAATTTGAGGAGTCATGACGAGATTGGTTTCATTTTCTCTTGGTATTTTAAATGATGGATGGGAAGTGTCTAAGGGTGGTTGTTCATGAGGTTGTATGGTTTGTTCGATGTTAGACTCAGGCTAAAGCATGGTTTCATCTATGATAGAAGGTGTGGAAGTGGACATGTTATGAAGAGACAATTCGGCTATTCATTTGGCTTTGAAATTTTGGTAGGATATGAAAAAGAAGTCCTCTTGAGGGGTAACAGGTTCCATAGGTTCAAGCCAAAAGGATTCTAAGGAAAAATTACCTTTAGAAGATAAGGGATTAAATCCACTATGGTTTATCATAAATATATCATTTCCATGTGGAAAATTCAAACACTTGTGAACCATTGATGGGACCACTTTCATTGAGTGAAGCCAAGGATGGCCTAGGTGCAAACAAAATTGATCCAATTGTGGAATAATTGAAAATGTGACATCCAAAGTTTTGGGTCCTATTTGTAATGGGAGCACGATCAATCTGATCATAGGGCATGCAAAACTAGTATGTGTATTAATCCATGCATTTGGTTTGTTATAATCATCTTGATAAAGATCATGTAATACTAAAAAATATTATGTGATCACATTCTCACCACATGCAGGATCTATTAATATCCCATTAGTGGGCTTATCATAGATTCTACCGGTTATGTAAAGAGGACCATCAGGAATTTTTTGAAGTATATATTTAGTAGAAAAAGTGAAATCAAGAGATTTATTGGTTTGGCCCTTATGAGGGATAATGTCTATCGCACCCACAAGTTTATCGATAGGATTAACTTGGGTAACAGTTGGATTTATCATGTTCATTACTTGTATCAACATTCATTACATCAGTGTTTGAAGGTTCACTAGCCTTGACAAATGAGATATTGTGTTTAGGCATAGGATTGGTGAAGATTTGTAAATTTTGGTTAGGGGGTGCAACAGACTTACTTCCTTGATCATTAACACCTGCAATGGAAAAATGGCCCGAATCAATGAGGTCTTGAACTAAATGTTTTAGATGCTTACAGTGTTCGGTGTCATGTCCATTTTGGCGATGAAAATGACAATAAGCATTAAGTTTGAAGGTGAGTGGTAATGGCTGGGTGGGATCAAGTGGTTTAACAGGTTGCAAAGTGAGCATGTGTTGTTGAAGCAATTGGTTCATTGTGCTATGGAGGGTATTGGGTAAGGGTGTAAATTGTCTCTTCGAGTCCCCATAGGTACAAGGCATTGTTGCTTTAATAGCTGCCACTTGATTTGGAATTGGTTGGGTTGGTTGTGGTTGCAGTTGAGGGGGTGGATTGAACTGTAAAAAGCCTCTATTTGGTTTGTGAAAGTTTTGATTGTTGGTTTGATTTTTGTGTTCAAGCTTTTCAACTTGGTTAGAAGTGGATTTTGAATCACGACTTGAAATCGAGTTATGATATTCACATAGGGTTGTGCATAAGTGCATGAAAGAAGGGAATTTCATCATAGTTAACTTATCCTGAAGGTTTGTGTGCAAGTTTTCAATAAACATCTTCTACAGATGTGCATCAGGAATCTTGACATTAATTTGAGCATACAAGGATTGGTATCGTGAGATAAAATCAGTTACTTTTTTGTCTATTTTTTGTCTACATCTCATGAGGTCAGCCATTGTCTTTTTAGGGGTCATGTGAACTTGAAAGTGACTTATAGTATCCTTCAAGGTCCTTGGAAATTTTTTGGCTAAAAGTTTATCATCAAGGACAAAATCACTACATAAAACGATATAAGCATTAGCATGGTTGATAGGGTCTCCTTTACCTCCGTATTTCTCAAACTAAGGCATTTCTATCCCTTGTGGCATTGGGGTACATAAGATTTCTAAGGATAAGGGGCTCCTACAAACATGATATGTGGGTGGAGTGGTTTGACCTTGGCTAATGGTGGAAAGTTGTTACATGGAGGAAATAGTGGTAAGGAGTTGTGTAAGAACAGGGTCGAGGTAAGTCGTTTGAGGTGGAAGGGAAAATGGTGATGGAGTGTAGGTGATGTTAGGGGAAGTGAAAGGAATACTAAGGGGTGTTAAGGTGGTGGATGGGACTTGCGATGCCACAAGAGAACTGGGAATGCTAGTTGGAATCGGGAAAGGAGTCACATAACTAACCTGGTGCATAGTTGTGGTGACTTGTGGATTGGTATAAGTTGGTATGGCTGCTATGGTTGAAGGGGGAGGAATGTGAGGTCCTCCTTGGCTTACAAGAGTGTTTTCAGATTGAGTATTAGAAGAGGCATGTTTATTGTAAATCCTGGAAATTCTCTTCATAACTTGCAAGGCATCATCACTTTCAATCAAATGATGAAGGTTTTCTATCACAAGTATGGAAATGGTGGAAATGTTTTCAAGTGACAAGTCTTGTTGTAAATGTGAAAAATCCTCATGGATATTAATGACTTTTTCTTTCCAAAGGGAGTTGTTTTGTGTGTCAAAATTCATTGGATGGAAAGGTGAAGGCATAGAAGTGGTATTGTCAATGCCTAATGCACCATTGTTCATACTAGGAGTAGGAGCTCGTGAGATCCTAAGGTCCACAACGAAAGTGCTATCGCAGGAAGCCATGAGTCTAGAACTTCATCTCACTAAATTATTATCAATGGGACACCAAACACTCATACAAGTACCACAAAAGATGGGGTGAATGTAAATGCAATGAAATCTAGGAGTTTTAAATGCAAATAATGGAAATTCTACTAACTATAACAAAGAAATAACTATAGAAAATAGAAATGCAGGAAAATGCCAAAAAATGTCTAAAAATACCATGTAAAAAGTGTAAAGGGACTAATTCACCTAGGGTGGCGAATGAGTCCCAGTATGATATTTTTTTGTATTTTTCATAAATTTTAAAATGATGCTAATGCTTTTCAAAATGCAATAAGGGATGTAGATGCAATTTTTTAGTTTTTTCAAAGATATGCAATGGAAGAATGAAATCTAAACAAAGCTTTCACTAATGCAATATGAGAAGTCCTAAAATGCAATTTAAACAAAACAATATCCTAATTGAATGTTGATGAAAATGTAATCTAGGATGCAATATGCAAATGAAATCAGAAATGTAAAGTGTTCAAAATGCAGGTTCACCAAAATGAACCATAGATTTTTGGCACCAATGCACTTTTCTAGCTCTTCTAGGGTTTTTCACCTAAAAGGAGAGAGGTAGGGTCAAAAATGCTAAAGGGTTCATTCAAATTATGTTATGTATGATGTTATATAAGCTAAATAAAGTGAACTGAATGCAAGTAAGTGATCTATATGACTGATTATGAATGCAAAACTAAGATTTAGGCTATGTTGGAAAACACATTATGATATGCAAACAATGAACTAAAAGATGAGTAAATGCAAAACAGAAAGAGAAAGGTTGAATCAGAGTGCACCTAGGAAAGATTTGAGGAATCTAGAATGGACTAAATGTTATCTAAATTTACTGAAAAATCAACAGTGGGACTCATTCACCTAGAGTGGTGAATTAGTCTTGCTACTGGTGAAAAAATGTCAGGAACCAGTTTCTGACTGTCGAGATCCAAAATCTGACAAAACCTATATTTTTAGTCTTAAGGTGGGACTCATTCACCACTGGTGGTGAATTATTCCTCTCCCAAAATTTTGAGAAATCAGGAGACAACTCTGCAACACCAAATTTGGAAATGTCTACTTGTTGGGTTGTCAAAGTCAATTCTATAGGAAACAGACAGAATACCTCTCCAAGCTTGAAATATGATTGATTTGATTTGAAGCACCTAGTTGACTTGTTGACCAATCTTCAATCACCTAAATGCTTGTTAAATTTGCATACCTAGGTATGCAAATGCACATGCAAGAGGGGGAAAATGGTTGAGGGTTAGCAAATAGGGGTTTGCCTTGGTCAAACCCCACTTTGGTAATCAAACCCTTAATGAAATAATGAAATGCAAGAGAATGATAAACAAATAACATGCAAATGCTATCAACTTACCAAACCCTTTTTGATGAAAATTTGAAGTTGTAACAATGGATGCTCCACAATGCTTGAATAATGCTTGATTTGATGTTGTAAGATACTTGAATGCATGATTGAATAGGTGAATGAGTGAACTTGATGAATGGGAGTTAGAATGGATGTAAAAACACTTATTTATACATTCTTGTGCCTTAGTAACCCTTTAATACCTCATCATAGGTCGACATCAAGTGATTTTGAATAAAAACTCGAAAGGAAATTTAAAATGTTTTGAATTTGGAGCCAAGAGGGACTCATTCACCACCCATGGCAAATGGGTGTCTGAAATTATCTTGTATTTAATGTTGTTTGTTAGGTTTACATTAAAAAATGCACTTAATTAAAGCTTATAAAGGCATAAAAGGGTCAAATAAAGAATAAGAAAGGGATAAATAGTGAAGTTATGCCTAGAAAAGTGTGAAATCTTGTTACAAGACTTTACAACACTTCAAAATAGGACTTGATTAGTGATGAAAAGGTGATTTTTAGGTGAATTACAATTAATAGATTCTAGAAGAGTGTAGAAATTTTTTACAACACATCACAACACCTTCACAAGACATCATTATTTAAATTTTAGTACATAAATATTCATGTTCAAGCCACATTACAATATAAAATCAAAGAAAAATAGACCAAACATTATGAAAAAAGACCTAAAAGGCCATGAAAATGACAACATGCCATTTTTCTATGGCACAATTATATTATCTTTTGGAGAGGGGTTTTTATCCTACAATTTTTCTCCTTTACTCTGGTTATGAGAATTGTGTACATGGGTACCTAATATGGCCTAGTATTCATGACCCATAATCTTATTTTCATACATTACTCCCTAATTTTAACTGAAGCGGGGGGTGTTTGTGTAAATATGTTCATTTCACATCTAGTTAGTATATCACCCTTTCTAGGTTGACCTATTCACACTAGTTAAGTTTCCACTTAGGATTTTTTTTCTTTTTGTCTCACTTCATGTGGTTGAAAAAAATGTACTCACCTTTTGTGAGATACCTATTTCATAAACACTTTACACATGCTCACACAATTTTCAAATGAGCATAGATGTGTTGAACATTTGGAGGAGTAGTTAGTTGTTTAATCCTACCTTCCTACCTCCTCTACCTTGCCTATATATGGAAGGATCTCATTGTACATTTAAACACTCTCATAACATATGATAGGTATGATTTTGTGCTCATTATTTCACTAGTGGAATATATCAAGCAATTGATCTTAACTTCTCCAACAGCTCTAATAAAGTGTGCTCACATTTACATACACTAGCACATAAATCTAGAAATGAATGATAAAGATTGGCTCACAAAATAGTTTTCCTTTGATGAATAGAATTAAACCATTAAAATCATACATTTAATCTCACAGTCCAATAATATAAACCTCATATTGTTAATGAAATATTAGAATCTAAAAAATTCAAGCCTTAAGTGTTTTATGTTCTTCCTTTTTACATTGAAAGACTTGAGCAATAGATGTCTTAGGCTCAATACTATAATAAAAAAATTTATGAAAGCATTGGATAAATCCTTAAATAAAGTGATGGAATCATGAGGTAATGAATAAAACCATGTAAATGTATGAATTTTCAACCAATTCTTAAAGAAAGTGGTAGAATCATGAGGTAGTATTATAACCATGTAAATGCATGAAAAGTCAAGATTGTTGTAAATGAGTAAGAAAGAAATTTATCCTTATAAAAATAAGCAAATATTGTAGTTTTGAAAGATAAATTTAAGTAATAGATCATTTATCCCAACATAAATTTAAAAACATTTGCAATAGATTCACTTGGTGCATGATAAGTCAAATTTTCATATATCAAAGGATTGTAAAATATCTCACTAGTAATTTTTTTATGTAAATATTTTCTTATAAGAATCAACACATATTTCTACATGGTCAATCCTACTAATGTGGGAGCTCAAATAAGGTGAAATTTCATTCTCAACACACCCCATATCCATATGTGTGGATATATTGTGTAATATTAGCAAAATTTGGAAAATATGTATCATCAACTAGTGACACATTATGAGCATATAAGCCAAGTTAAAAATATAAAATATCTTCATTTTATTCTTCATTCACATGCATGTGTCTATTTTTTATTTATTTATTATAAGGTGTAGAAGATTCTACTCAACAATCACTCATATATACATCTTAAACACAAAAGTATCAAAAGGATAGTCCCCATGGATATCAACAAGTGACCTATATCATCATGATGCATAGAAAAATATTATCATGGGATCTATTAAGGAAGGGTCCTGCTAGAAAGGGAAGAATTAGAATCATGATTAATGCATACTCTGGAGCTATAAGTAAAATAATATATAAAAAAAGGAATGATAAATATAATAAGCACAATATGAATCAAATTATTAGTTAACTCTATCAACCAAAGTAGTACCAAATGTAGGTATCAAAATACTATCATCATATATAAAATCATATTAAGAAGACAATAATTATCTATCATGGAACTTTGAATATTCAATTCCACTAAATGAAATTACCATTAGTTTTGGAAAAGTATGTACATCATAAACTAAACCATCATGAAATAAAGAGTCATTAATCTCATCTCTAGAGAAGATAAAGAACTATCATCATGATCATCATTAAACATCACATTGATAAACCATGAACCAAAAGATAGAGAAGTAATAATGTCTCATTTCAAGTGAAAAAGGTGTATCTACATCCCTAAAATTCTCAAGGACAAATGAAGCAAGAGAATCACAAATAGGAGAACCCATAATGAGCATGGAAAGATAACATGAGATGTATAAAAGATAGGCTCACTAGATATGGCATCATCACATGAAGTAAGATACCCAGGTGTACCATGAGAGGTTAGGGATAAAGTATCATCAATATGAACCAAAATATTGGAAGGAGAGGTGTAAGAATATAAAACATCACTATGTTTATGTACATCAATATCACTAGCCATAGGAAATGTAAATGCAACATGAAGCTTGTAGATAAGTGAAGTGTACGTAAGAGGAAATAAAAGGTACAAAATAACTCTAATAATGAAAATCACATACATGATAAAATACACACATACATGAAGTGTATGCAAGAGGAAAGAAAAGGTATGTAAGGGGAAAGTGTACATAAGAGGAGAGAAAAGGTTCAAAATAACTCTAATAATGAAAATCATATACATGATAAAATAACTCTAATAACTCCATATAAAATGCATCCCCATCCATAGGATGAAAATACATGAAAGCATCAAGGATAGAAGGATCCAAATCTACAAAGTGTAGAAACATATTCAAATCTGTAATAAAGTATGGATCTAGAGGCTAAGGACTATGGACTATGAAAATCCATCATTAAATACATACCAATAATGCACAAATAAAGGTGGTGGATGAGGATCAAAGAGAGACCATGTAATAAAGGCCCAAACCTTAATAAAAATAAATCCAAACACACAAACAAAGGATAGGTCCAAACCTTGATCAAATTTGGGATGATGGATCAACAAAAATCGGATGTAAAATCCTAATGTAGAAGGAATAAACCCAAAGGTTATAAAAATGTTAGGTTCACCATTAAATGAAAGTAAATAACACCTCATATAAATATTCTAAGGAAAATAATTAAGCAATAATAAAATTCTAGGATTGAAATGACAAATGAAGAATTGAATTTATAGAATTAAATAAATCAAATAAAATGTCTATCTCTAAATCTATATGGAAAAGATGTTGGAAATTAATTTTCAAATGTGTTAACAAATTAATAATTATTATATAAATAGATCTACAAATGGAAACTTAATGTGCAACTATCTAGTTCACTTTTGCGAGTGAAAAATTGATAGATTATGTACAAAATTGAACCTAGGGGTCATGAATCTAAGCTTCTCTAATTTGATCCCCTATAACCTACTTGCCTCTACATATTTTACTTGCAACAATTAAATTGCAATTTAGAAAAAAAATATTAAGGAGGCTTCTAGGCAACAACCCCTAGGTGAAACCTATAGGCATGTTGATTCAATAGTGATGAACAAAGGTCAAAGACAAAAGGTAAGCATGTAATATGGCTAGGATGATGATACAAGTTGGTAATGCAATTTCTATGCTCTATTATGATCTCATGTGAATGCTCTTGAATTTAGATATAATTAATAATGATGAATTAGGCCATACCCTTGAATGCACCACCCTAACATGTAATTTTAAATAATTTACACTTTTGAGTTAGTGTCTAATGGATAGTGGTAGAGGAGGAACATGAGACCAATTTAAAACTTTAATTTTGAAATTTAATGGGTTCAAATATGTGCATGTGAAACTAACCTATGCCAATTGTTCACACACAGATCTAAACCAAGATAATAAATTATAACAATTGGATGTATAGGGATAGAATGAGAATAAAATAAAATAATTTGTTAACTCCCACATAAATGTATACTCATTTACTTACTAATCAATACAACAACAAAAAAAATCAAAATCAACCTAATTTAAAATAAATAAATAAATAAATATTTTTCCAATCAATTATATATTTAAAACACTTTCAAAATGAAGTGAAGAGAGAGAACTTAATTTTAATAGGGCTTGTGTATTTTCTATTGTCTTTTACTCTCCTTATTCTAGAATATTTCCTTCATGCAAGAAACACTTTAACCTTTCATATTTATTGTAGGTTTTTAGCTAGTCTTTTTTATGGCCTCAAACAACTTCAACCTAGGAGTTCATATTGGTGTTGATAGTTTGGTGGCTTTTCATAATGGTACCTCTAAATAAGCAGCCATGGAAGTATTGAACACTCAAAATACTGAGGGGTTGAATCAGTATTCTCTTAAACCACTTAAACATTTAAGCATTCAATCCACATAGCATATTCAAATTGCAATAAGAAAGGAAAGAATGAAATCAACCATCAACATGACATAACACGTGAATGCTATATTTTTACATGGAAAACCCAAAATAGAAAAAACCACGATGAGAATTAGCTCACAATATATTATAACCGGTTATAAGATATTACATAATTGCTCACTATAGGTGGACTCGTTGTCCTAGTGGACTCACTGTCCATAGAAGGAAGAAAAGATAGAAGAGATAGATGGAACATAGCCAAGATCTGAACTGTTATAAATGCATCTACAACATGTTGGAATATAGTTCTATTGAAGCTCAATAAAATGACTTTACACACTTCATATTGATCTACACTAACACTCTATTCTACTTTGCATTCGCATCACAGTCACACAATTCACATTAACTATCACATCACACTAAATCTCTATATCTAAAACACTAAAAAATATCTTACATATATATCCACTTTATCCACAAATACCTACAACATCAATTAGGTCAGCCTAATTAGATGTGTCACATAAAATATACAAAATATAACACGTCAGCTCAACATACACACATACATGCTTTGTGTCATGATTCAAAACTTATAACAAGTCCAAATTTGTTAGAATGGACCTATAATAGCTCCCACATAATGGATCAACACTTCTCAAAACTTTGCAATACCCAAATCTTATTAGGTCAACATCGGTAATGACCTAACATTAAAATTCATCAACTGTTTAGCCTCAAACCAACACGCGGACCTCAAAACTTCATTCCACTTGGAATATAGTAACTATTAACACCTGTCAAGATCTCCACCAATCTGCAAAGCCAGATATCAATCCATAGAGAGATGTGGATCCTCCATAATATACACATAGTGTTGATAACACTATAACTGCTAGACTAGAACTTGTGTCATTCATAACTTCAACACCAGAGAATGAAACAATGTGAAAATTAGGATTTAGACTCTTCTAACATCCAAAAAAATTACACCAAAACCATAGAGATTTTTTTTACATAGAGGACCAATGCAGACCAAAATACCAAATGTCTAGTACATTGAAAACATTGTTTTGACACAACTAATTTTCCCTTCATCTGTCTTCATCAGATCAAACCTTCTTGTAAATGTCCATTGGATAACCATCTTCAAACATGATCAAGCTATACAAATTTGTTTCCACAATAATCTTTATACTAGAACACAATTTTGACATCAATGACAACACTGTATTGCATACTATGCAACATGTACTCATACCTTAAGCTCATACTTCATGCTCATGTTTCCAATAAGCATATCAATGGAAAACTCCTTATTCTTCCAATAGGAATTTCTTTTATAAATGTTTTACATGAGGTATGCACTCTAAATCCCCAACATATGTCATTTTTCCCATCCCTAAGTTTGATAGCATGCATGTAAGTGACTAGATCATTCTTATTTTGATAGGGTATTTTATTAGTGTTGGGATTAGGTGTTGTGCACCTTGTATAAAATGAATATTATAATATTTTAAATTAAATAAATATTTAGTATGGTACATCTAGGAGGTGTGATTAGCCACATTAGCTATTTATTTGAGGTCACTTATAAATTTGTATATAATTAATATTATGTTAGTTATTTTATGTGTGAGAGATATAGAATAATTAATTATTATTTGGTAAAAATACTAATTAAAATGCATCAAAAATTAAATGAGAGGTCAATGGTTTTGTGTACTAAAGGTTTTGGGGCACATGGTTTTATCTTACCATTTGGTTGTATTTGTGTGAGCATATGTTTATAAAAGCAAACACATGTTTAATGGTTAAGGTTGATTGGGTGAGTGGGTTGTCATTATATTGAGTCTTCTTCTAAGGAATGCATATGTGAAGCATAGCATGGGATGTGTGAATTCATTCCTAGACACATGGAGGATACATAGGAGAGGTTTTATATTTCAAAAGTATTCATTGTAACTCTCTAAGTGCATGTATTTTTTATTGTTGAATAATAGATGGATCATGGATACTTTTGAAGGTCGGGTTTTTCCCTCTTATGGATTTTAACAAGGTATATTTTATGTTATCTTATGGATTGTATATTTGATCTTTACATTATGGTTATTATGTAAGATTGCATGCATGATTTTCTTTCATGGGATTATGTAGAAAATAGATTGAATATTTTGGGTATTATACATTAATTTTCTAACAAGTGGTATCAAAGCTTTATTCATGGTTGTGGGAGGTGTGAGTTCCCAAGTTTGGTATAGCCCTCATTTGAGTAGATCTAGTGCAAATTTGAATCCATGGAAACGCAATAAATATCTAAAGAATTTCAAGGTATGAAAACATTGTACAAGTGTTTTATAGATTTTGAGGTTTTAGGGTTTGCAGATTTTTGGGTTTGTTATTGTATAAGTGTAAAATTGCACCCCTCACAATTTTGCATACGTTCTTGCATCCACTTTAGTGTCCACTCCCTTAGCATCTTGATTAGGCTCATTTTATCCCCTGCATCAGCCTCTTTCCCTCTCAGGATGCTCATGCACCCCTTTTCAGTAGCCACCCTCGCATGTTAGCTTGCATCAAATTTTGTGCTTCTTCCATTTTCATCGCTTTGTAGTGTGACGTATCCAAACACTAGCACATTGTGCAAACATTCATGTGTCGTGCTAGTGTCCTACAATGTTTCAATGCTCAAATGACTATTTTTTAGCATGCTTTCCACTTGTCACCTTCTTTGGTCAATGGTAACAGCTCGAGATGCTTTGTAACCACCCGAGAAGCTTCCTTTTGCTTCTTTTATCTCTTTAAAAGATGTCCTTTCACTTCATTTGCAACACTTCCTCCACTTCTAGCTTCACTCTAGCTTCATTCCAATCTCTAGCATTTTGCACAGCTTCATACGACTTCTTGTAGTAGCTTCAAGCTCTCTCAAGCCCTCTTTACAACACTCTTGCAGCTTCATCTCCCTTGCCTTATGCTTGTGAGCATCCTGGGATACCATATCCCTCATCTATTGCATACTTACTTGGTGATACGAGTTCTCCTCAAGTAGGGATTGCTTTTATCACCTCTTTTGTGATACGGGTTCTCCTTGAGTGGGGTTTTCTTTTATCACTCCTACTTTGTGGTGCGGGTTCTACTCCTAAGCGGGTTTTGCTTTCACCACATGCTTTGTTCATTTCTCTTTTTCTCTATCTTCTTGGCTATCTATGGAGGTGGGAACACCAAAATGGGGGGTTTTACTGAGGCAAACCCCTATACAGCCCCAACATTCTTTCCAGATATCTTACAAACGTAGGTTTTGAAGACATACACGTATTGGAGGCTTCGTCACTTGTGTGTGGTTGTGAGCATATTCTTTCCTTCTCCTTATCTTTATCATTTCTACTTTATTTCATTCCTATCACTTTCTATTACTTTATCGCATTCTATAATTTCTCAACAATTAGAGTAGAAGTAGTCTTTTAGGCATTTTCTATGATAAACTTGTTCTCTGGTCCATACGAGACGCCAGCGCGTTGCCCTATCATTTGTATTATGCGCTAATGTCCTTTGGCCGAGAGCTCATCAATTTGTCCAAAAGATCTTTGTGACCTGCTCTTTCAGATTCTGAAAATTTTGTGTTGTTCCTTGAGGTAGTTTAGGACAGTTCATCCTGTGAGGCTCTCTAAATGAAGAGAACTCGTGAGTAGTGAATCCCCCTCTTCTATAGTTATAAATCTAGGGTTTGTAAAATATGGTTACAAATGAGCTTCATATGAAGTTTATATAGATGAAGTTGCATAAATGACCTCTTGACATAAAATGCACCTCACCATTAGATCCATAATGGTCAAGAAATGAAGATTGATATAAATTTTCCCCATTTTGGCCACTATGAAAAAATGCAATTTTTTTAGCCCCCTAAGTTATTGTACAACTATACAATTTTTGTAGAGAACAAAAACATTTAAAAAACATGTAGTGGAAAAATTATTTGAAATACTTATTCAATGTTTTAAAAATTAAAAAAAAATTGTAGGGGGTGTTTGTAGACCTCCCCTATGTCCTACCAGCATGTGGTAGTTAGATAGGTCAGATGATAATATCAACACCACTAACACTGTTGGTCATTGATAGCAGCTCCTTGGTCGATAATTGATAGGTTAGTGGGGCTAAGCCCGCTAGTCCCATGGGGTATGTAGTTAAGCCATATTGGATTTTAATATTTTAATTGCTAAAACTTTTTAAAACAAATTAAAAGATTTTTTTGAATTATGCCACCTACCCTCTACTGCAACATCACCCAAGTGCCACCACCACTAGTGGGGCCACCTGGGGGCCACTACAAAGCTACCAACTAGTCTAATTAGGTAACTTTTTTCAACGGAGCATAACTTTCACCTAGGATTTCAGATTTTTAACTTCCAATAGTTGATGGAAACCTCTCTTCAAGCACTACACAGTGGTATAGGTTTTGGTTCCTTTATTTTCTAATTTTCATTAGTTTTTGGGACCATTAAATTTTATTTTTCTCTATTACATGATTTTGGAGATAATTTTTAGTGTACTACATAGTGGATAAGGTATATTTTCATTTTATGTTGTAGAGAAAGGTTGCTACTTATTTGATCACTTGTAGGTACTTGAGATTTGGGTTTTGATTATGTTAGAATCTAAATAAGTCAAGAGGTGAAACCTTGAGGGAGTGTATGTTTTTATGAGATATACATGATGGTATAGTTGATTGCTAGTTTGATGCTTCCTAATACAACCTTACAGGTGTTTTTCAAAGTTTAAACTTTGATGGTGACAAGAACATAAGCTATCTTCTAGTTTGAGGAAATGAGTTGACATGTGTGGAGACTTGGAGTCTCTTATAGGTGAGAGTTGAATGTAGGTACAATAATGGTGATTATTATGGTGCCATAGATGTGTAGGTACATTTTAGCATTAACACATTATGATCATATATGTGGTTGGGGGTGATGTGGTTTAGTTTTGGGTGCTACCACAATAGTGTGTCTCACTTTTGGGACATCCTGATTTTTACCCAAAATCACTTATTTTTAGAAAAAATGATGATTTAAGCCTTAAGAGGTTCCATCTAAAGGATTATATCATACCCCCTTAAATCAAACCCCCTTGGATAGAACCCTTCTAGTATTAAATCATACCCACAATGGAGTCTCCTTTGTACCTATCAAAATGCTAGCAAAAAAACACGTTTTCTTTACATTTTGATGGATTAAATAAAGTCATTTAGAAATTATATTTTGCAAGATCGTAGCCCTTGAAAGGATCTTTCCAACAAGTATAGTTTTGATATGTTTTCATTTTATCTTTTATTTAATTTTTAATTTTTCTTGAACATAGGTTTTTCACCGAACATCAAGTTCTTCATTCTATAGAGTGGAAAAATAATAAACCATTGTAAAAAAATTCAAAAAATACCTTTGCCCTAGGTATTGATGTCCTTGTTTCACCAAAAAATTGGATTTTGGTATATACACAACAAGTTATGTTTGATGGCACACACCTATGTCCAAATTATTGTTACAGTGACTTCAAAAATTAATTAAAAATATATATGTAACAAAAAATTATCGTAATGTAATATGGGGTCGATGCAAAATTTAGTCTAAAATATGTAATCTGGAACTTTAAAGTAACAGAAAGAGTGCTATCCTCTCTTATAGAAATTTTCCAAAAAAAACAAAAAATATGAAAAAATATCCTTGCCCTATATATTGACATTAAGAATCTATATTTTAAAAATTATAATTTTATCCTTTCTAGAAAAAAAGTTATGTTTGATGACATAAACGTTACTTTTTGAAAATGTTGTTTATTGTTTAAAACTAGTTATTAAAGGAGATGTTGAAATATTCAAATCACTAGTTCGCATCATCTTCAAATTCTTAACGATTTAATTGTTTCAAGTCTTAGAAGGTGAAGATTCAGTTAAAAATATTGATATAAATGTCCATCTTGACCAAAAAGTGAGACACAGTATTGTGATTTCACCCTGTTAGGAGGTTCTTATCTCCTTGATGCTTGTTTGGTTACTTGAATATGGTTAATTTTTTGTGGACTTGTTGGAAAATCAGATCTATGGTTGATTTTGTGTTTGAATCTTGAAGTATACAAGATTATCTTCTTTGATATCTCACTTTCTAGATTACTAATGTGATGATGAGTTTGCATGTTTCAATGTTTGGGATGTACAATTTATGCAGATTGTAGATGTGTACAACCTATTGATTGTAGTAGGATGACTCAGATGTGGATTATATATATCCATGATATTGAGTTAGTGTTGATGTAGACTTTGTTAGTTGGCCTTTTTATGGTCATTTGTGCATTGGTATGTTACATTAAGATGAGAGGATGGATAGTTAGAGTTCTTGGATGGTGTAGGAGCACCAAAGCCATCATTTGCAAATTTGAACATTTGAAGGTCATTAGGTTGATTCTATGGTGTTTTGGAGTAATTTGAGTCTTTTTGCATTTAATAAGGTCTATTGAGACCATTTCCATGTAAGTTGGGTCAGTTTTGAGTCATTTGTGTCAAAAAGCTAAAAGTTGCAAAAATGTAAAAGTTGTCATAGCAAGAAATTGCAAAAAATGCAACTTTTCTAGAATGTGAAGGGTTATAGGATTTTAAAAATCAGTTATAGTCATTGGGTGGTTATAATTTGAATTCAATTAGTATATAAATCTGAAAAAAGGCTCGAGGATGGGTTGTTGAATGTTGTATTGAAGATTTCATATCAAAGGCAATGTTTTTATCTACATTTCCTCTATAATTTTGTACTTTCCAGAAGTTGTATGGTCTTGTACAGTCTCTAATTGCTTTTAATTTCATTTATTTTTGTAGATGCATGTATTAACTTCCATTTGCTTCAAGTTTGAGGTCTTAAGATTGAATTTGGAAGGAGATTTCTTCATTTTTCTATGGCAACCCTATTAACCTTGTATTGAGGGTTTGATAGTCTCTTAAAATGTGAATTTGACCCATTCCACTCACTGTGGCTATTTTAACTCATGGAATGGGTCCCATACATCAGTAATTAGGTTTTTCTATGGTTTTGAGGGCAAATAAAGTAAGTTGTTAGATTTGGGGTGATGCCCTAGGGCTGATCAATGTGTTTTACAAGTGAAAATGGGGTGTTGAAGTAGGGTTATGACAAAATGATGATGGAAATGTCTATGTAATGGATTTTTGAGTTTTTGCAAGGTATTTTTGAACTATTGGTGGCATTGGTTGGGTTAGATAAGCCCAGGAGTTAATACTTTCAATAAACCCTTATCATTTGCATGTAAATTGAGGGTTTTGTGGTTCAGTGTCTTAGAGGTCATGGCTCTAATTATTGATGGTGGATTTTGAGGTTTTGTAACCTAATTAAGGACTATTTATTGAGTTTGGGGGTTAATTAGATGATTTGAGGGTACTCCCTTTGTAAAAGAGGGTTATTTGGTGGCTTAAAAATAGGGGTAGTCAATTGGTTCTCCATATTGTTCCAAAGAAAACCTCATAAAACCTTTTGGGATGTTGAGTTAGGCCCTAAGAGCATCTCAAAAGGTGTCTAGGTTGTCTTTGTACAACCTTCTCTAAAAGATATTGAGAAAAAGTAGATTTGAGAGGCTACAAGCAACTAGGTATGAGGTTGTGCTAAACTGGGTGAATAGGGTTGAAAGGGCTAGTCCCTTGTTTGGGTCTAATCAAATTGAAATGTTTTTGGTCATCACCACCTTGCTTGACATCATTGCATAGTTAGTTTTGGTAATTTTAGCATGTGATTTTATCGCAATGTCATGATAGCTTAGAAACACAATTTTATGATTGAGGATTTGACAGTGATGGCTTAGTGTTTAGGATTGATTCCTGATATTTTGATGGTGGTTGTATCTTCTTGTCTTGGAGATCTTGGTTCTACTTGTTCTCTAGAGATTGTTAGATTGTAGTTGAGTGTCTGTGGACCACGAGACATCTTCATTTAGGAGATGGTTTTCATGGTGTCATGCGTAGCTTGGTATCATGGTTCAGTGGGAGTTCTTGGAAATGATGTAGATTCATCATTTATGATGGATGATCTTCTTCAATGTTTGTTGATGTGTTGCTAGAGCTCTTTGACTATGTTATTGTAATGAGATTTCTTTCACATTTACAGGTTCATGGTTAGGAGGTTTTAATCCTTGGTTCAAAGCGTGTTTGGTATTGTTTCTTGGTTTACTCTTGATTCTAGATTAATTTTTTACATGATAAAAGTTCTCTTGAAACAAGGATGTGTACATTGGTGCATATGATCTCCTAGGAGAATATTTTAGATCATGATGTCATGTTTGGGTTCCTGATTCTATAGTTGAAGTTTTGATAGTGATATGGATAGGTTCTCTTGGTATTGAGTACATTGGTCATGTTCTTGGGAGCTTCATGATAGTGTGGTTTTGTATTTGGATCTTAGCATGGAGTGATCAGTTTTAGGTGCTCATGGATACTTGGAGACTTAGGTGAGGTTGAAGTTCTCTTGTGATTAGAGACATTGTCTTGAGACAGTTACTCTTTAGAGGTTTTAGTAGGAATTTGAAGGAGCTTATGCCTAGATATGGATGTGAGTTCATGATGAACTTATTGAGGAGATTTTTCTTAGTCATGATGACTTGGTTACCTCGAGCAACATTCACATTCCTCACTCTTGGCCTACTTGGTGGTTTATAATATGAAAGGTATTTTCCCATTCTTATTTTCAAATGTGTTATGCTTATGCTTTTTCATCTCATGGATATGGATCTTGATCTATGTATAGTTAGCTCTAGAGGGTTCATTTTAAGGATGTTTTGCATGATTATCTCCTTTCGCTTATGATTTTATTTATGTTATCATCCATCGATGAGGAGTTTTAAGATATTTTTATTAGGTTGATTTAATGGATTTGGGAATGTATTTTTTTTATTTTGATCTTCCTTGGTTAGAGAGGCTTACATCCATGTTGGTTTATATGATACATATGTTTTGTTTGATCTATGAGATTTAACGGTTGGGTGTTATTGAGGCTTTTTATTTGGGGTTGGTAAGGAGATCATACTTTCAACACAACATAGAAATTTGAGGTGTTGGTAGAAGGGTGTGATATGATTTAAAATTTTCTCTCTTTGTTTTATGTCTACTTCTTGGAGGTTCATGTTCATATAATTTTGGATATTTATGGTGACTTTTTGTGAGAGAATATGCAACTAGTTGTGTTGTATGTGTGGATCAATGTGATTATTCTTGGTACTACATAATTTTTATCATTTTCCAAACCTTGGTTTGAGTGTTGATTGGTAGACTTGATATTCCATGATCTATTTTCAAATTTGACATTACCCATGTAGTGGGAGTTCCTAGATGTTTATGTTCTTCATTGTTGGGTTTTATATGTAAGGAGCTTGTGATTCCAATTTATGGGTTCACCATATTATTGGCATGAGTTTACTAATATTTTTTATACCTAGGATGCGCGAATGGTTAAATATATTAGCATATGTTGCGGGTTTTATTTCCAATCATGTGGATTCTTACCTTTGATAGTAGCTTGGAGTCTTTGTTATCACTTGGATTTGATGCTTGTGTTCTTTGAATTGGTGCATCTTTATCTTGGATTCACTACAACAAATCGCTATGATTTGCTCCATTTTTTGCTTCCACCCACTATTTTAATGTATTTTTTGCCAATTTTTTAAAAACATCGGCACTATTTATTGGGATGGCGCTATTTTTCGTGTTTATTTGCGCCGATCAAGACAAGTCGGCGCTAATTAAGGTGCTAATTTGTGCCAAAATTAGCGCTTCCTTTAGCGTCGATATTAGCTTTGAGTGTGTCACTGCCATTAGTGTTGCCTTTGGCTCTGAGTTTAGATTTGATTTTAATGCCACTTTTAGCTTCGGCTTTAGCTTCGAGTTTAGCTTCAGGTTTCGTGCTAGTTTAGACACCCCTATCTCAAAGAAACTTATTTATGTGTCTCATTGATGATGTAAAACAGTGAAATTCCAACAAGATACGGGCATATTGAGGAGAGAATCACTTACGTCACATCAACAAGGTATATCTACAAGTGCTCGGCGAAACACAACTCTTGGATATAACAAAGTAATGTCAATGAGACATTAAGATATCGGTAAGACAAATAAGATTTTCTCATTGACACTCTTCAATTAATGATCAAAATCATACACCACTATACTATGGGGAAGGTGAGCAACATATGCAGTAGAGCAGTATACAGCACAACCCTGCAACAAGAAGCCTTGAGCAAGGTGGTAGTGCGGTAAACAACATAAGGGAAGGGAAAAACATTGCCATACCGCAATGGGTATAATAAGAGATAGTGGTAGTATGGTAATCATGGCATCATTACAATTTGCAACACTAAATGCAACAAATCACATCAATCACAATCCATTTGAATAAATCATTTAAGGAATCAAGAATATAGCCCACCAAAATACTCTAAAACTCTAATAAACATACTCTAAAAATTTTGTCAAAAAACTCTAATAAACATACTCTAAATTTTTTGTCAAAATCTAATTTTCAGGCATAGCCTGTCAGAATGGAGTTTTCATTTTAATAAACATACAATAAAACCTTTGTTGAAACCTTATTTTCAGGTGTAGCCCGCCAAAATGGAGAAGTGTTTTAGTAAAGAATGACAGAGAATGGTAAGGAGGCACAATATTCATTATTGTTTATCTCATTCCTACTATAATCAACAAGGGTTACAATGTTCATGATACTGTTTGTAATCCAGGTATTTAATTTACATATGTTTGCATAATCTCAAATTCCTTCAGATTCTTTTGAAGTATCAATGTATCCTATATAGGGTTTAGAATGAATTCTTTTAATTTAAAAAAATAAATCAGATGCTTTTGAAGTATCAATGTGTCCTATATGGGGTTTAGAATAATTTATTTTAATTTTAAAAAATAAATAAATGATGTATTTTCCTATGATTAGATAATGTGGAGATCTCCTAAATCTACCGTAGCACATTGTCCTCTTTCACACTGTGTTCATTACTCCAATTGCTAGGGTTTTGCATTTGACATCTTTAATATCTTCATGATAGTGATTTTTAAATAGATCTCAGTCTTTGCTTTAATCTTTATCATGTAACCCTTGAGTTCCATAACCCACCTTCAATCTCTTCTAAGAACGTTGTCTTAAGCTAGATTGCATAGTATGCATATAAAGCAAGTCCTTCATACCTGCCATTGTTCCAAACCACTACTCACCGTCTTGCTTAAAATGTTGCCTCCATAAGCACAATAACATGTTTTAAAATCATGGTTGCCAATGATTGACCATTAAGGTCACTACTTTCATCAAGATACAATGATATTTTTATCTTCAAACTTAAGGTAGTATGCAAGATAACATTTTGAATTGTTTGTTGTGTACAATTTTATTTTCTTGCACATTTCCCACTTTGCTAATTGCCTTTAAGACTAGATATTGCACCATCAACTGCAATCTCAAACAACTCACTCACTATCACTTGAAGACTCCTTTCATGATCATCCTTGTATAAAATCAAACTATTCCCTATAGACTGCATACTTACTTACTAATATAGGGGACTCATTATTTCATGGTATTTTGAGTTTTATTTAGAAGGGGTTAATATGCGGCATTTTTATGTGTAGGAAGAATAGATTGTGATGGAACATTCGGGTATGGACGGTTCAGGAAAAAATGGATTGCTATCGGTGTCATAACCAGGTTGGATTGTACCTTGAGCCGGTGTGAAACACTTTTGGGTGTTTTTGCTCTGAAGCAGAACTTGTGTGTAGAAATTTCCAAATATCTGATAGAGGAAGTTCCTACATTCTAAAGATAAAATCATAAATTTGCTCATCTAGTTTCTGATCCAACCTTACATCTTTAATATCCAATAGAGAAATTTTGTAAATTCTAAAGATAAAATCATAAATCTGTTTATCCAACTTCTGATCTAATTTGAGGTCATGAATATCGAATAGAGAAAGTTCCTATATTCTAAAGATAAAATCATAAATTTTATTGGTCCAATTGGAGATACAATTTTAGGTCGTGAAGCTCCAACAAAGAAACACCAGAAACTCAGGTACTGTCATACTTAGGTACAACAGAGTTTGAGGTTACCTTGTTCTCCTTGATACAAAATGTTGTCCTTCAATCCCTCTTAAGTAGCATTCACTATTATGGACTTCATCATTGTACCTTTCATGCATTTGATTTAATTTGTTATGTGGAAACATGATGTCTCTGTCTTTGCAAGTGATGACTATTGTGTAAGCTTTTAATCTACATGATTGCCCCTCATGTTCAATTCTTGTGACTATTATGATGCTTGGGGCTGCTTACTTTTAACCAGACTGTTAATGAAAACTATCTTGGAATCCTTGATGATCATTTTTTTTAGAATCATGGCTATGTTGATAGTGGAATGTTCTTATTAATAAGAATAAATCTTTATTAATAAGGAGATTACCCCTTACCAACATACTCCACTATCCTTGCAAAGATTGATCTTTAATGCTTCATGGATGGTTTACTTGTGATTATCCTTCTCAAATGAAACAATAAGGAAACATGCTAGGCTCAGCCCTTGTGGGAGCCACATTTCACCCCACATGTAACCAGATAAACAAAACAACCTAATTTTATCTATACCTGCACAATGAGAAAACATGTTAGATAAAACCGAGCATATGATAGATATGTTTGATAACTTTCTTGTTTTCCTCGACATCTATGGTATGCAAGTTATTTGAATGCACATGATGATCAAATTATATGTTTATAGATGTATGCACATATTTTGATTGGTGATCCTTCATTTCTCTAACAACACTCTTCTCACTCAAATGCAAGGAACCTAGGAGTAGCAAGGAAGACATCAACTTGGAGGATTAGACAAGTGGGAAGACTAAAGATGATGCAAAACAAAGCAACTGGGATTCGTCATTGAGGCAATGACGAGTCCCCTTTCTCTTTATGTCCATTTTTCTCTTTTGTATCTATAAATGTATAGTTTTTCGATTAAATGCATTCAAATAGTTAGTTCCATGACTTGTGTGGAACAAAATACATTTACATTATCAATAAAGACTACGTTTTTGAAAGGATTGTGCAATCTTTCCTATATTATATGCAACTGCATAAGTGCAATCTAGTAATGTAATCTTTTGATTTTGTTTATGCACATAAATGTAATGTAGCAAAAATAAAAATGTACCTTACTCTTCATTTGAAAATCACAAAATCTCTACCAGATTGAGCTATTAACTTTTGTGTCTTCATGAACATATGTTGATACAAAATGAATGGAAGAAGCATCCAAGTAATCCTAATTTTTTCTGCCAATAATTCATACCAAAGATTGAACAATTTAAGGATATTGCAATAGGTAATTTGTAACGACACAAATAATATTAATGAAGCATTTCAAAGATTAGGCCATAAGAATCATCCTTTTTCAAACATGGATTGTGTTGTAGTCAAAATTCCATCCTAATTATTTTTGCATACTTCCATTTTCACTCATCTCTTACATCCACCATATGCATAGAATTCTTGTCATAAGAACTTAAATTTAATAAAATCCCTCATGTGAGCTTCCAAATAAAACCCTTGATCACAACATCAAAGTTTATTCCTCCTTTTAAATACTCTTATGATTGCTCATAGCATATCGCCAAGACAACACCATGTTGATGAGAGTCCCTCCAAAGTCTCCCCGACATTAGCACAAAGCACAAATCAAAAATGTAGATGAGACACCCCTATGTCATAGAGACTTATTTATGTCTCATCAACGATGTAAAACAATGAAATGTCAACAAGATACTGGCATATCAAGGAGAGAATGATGATTAGTATGATTGATGTGACTAAAAAAAATATCAATGAGACTACCGTTATTAATGGAGAACTTGATCATAAAGGTGGCGTGAGCACCATTTATGAACTAGGGTTAGATGAAGTGTCCTGAAATTTGATAAATACAGCCTCAATGAAGTTCAAATCACTATGAATTGTAATTGAAGGATTTGGAGAACCAAGTTGGATAGCGGTAGGTAGCTAGAAATTTGTAGCATTTATCCAAGTGGTCTAGACTCAGCTCAAAGTATTTTCTCAGTAAGTAGATGAAAGCATTGCATTAGTAGGGTTGAGATGGAAAAAACCCCAAGCAAACATAAAGCAAAAAGATATAAAACTAAAGCTAGGCAATTGAATCAAGACTTAATCGATCAGTGTCCTAGGTTTGGGCCAAAATCCAAAAGAATAACATAGCTTAACCCATCGTGTGTGACATTAGAAGATAAACAAAAAAAATTGGGAGATGTATGGACTCCGTGTAGGGGTTATGACCTCTTTATTTATCATTATAGGAAGAAATTATGGCATAGCCCAGTGTCAAACCCATGTAATTTGAATTTGGGTAAACTTGTAGTACCCAACATCTTTGTGAATGTAGAGTTAATCAAGGTGTTGGAAAAGAATTACAATCCAAAGATGAGAGAAATTCATTTTCCTAATGGGTCACAATTCATGGTCATAAAGCCAGATTATATTTCCATGATTTTTCAACTAGACACTTCCCTGAAAATAAAATTACGAATCAGAGACTTGTTGGAGGAATACTGCACCATGGACACAAGGTACAAGAGGTGAAAATTTCCTCTACATAGGGTTAAAGGTGTGGGTAACCAAACTATGAGGTTCTCTAGTGAAGATAAGCCCCCATTCTATGTGGCTTTGTTTGAAGAATACTTTCAATACACTTATTACTTAGTTGGTCAAGTACTAGGAATTGATGTTCCTAAGAACATGACAATTGCTCCCATGTTTTTAGCCATAGACATCCAGAGCCATAATGCTCGACCCTATGATTATGCAGAGTATTTATTGGAAGACATCAATAATGCCCTCAATATCATCAAGAATGACAGTGAAGCCATTAATTTCAAGCACTATTCTCTTTTCATGCACATGATATTATACGAAGGGTAGGTGATGGGGATATGGGGCGAGGAATTAAGCATAAAATACTTAGATAATGATGGAATTTTAAGGCCTGTACAAATGTGGACATTTTTTTGGGACAACAGGTGTGGGAGTTCCCACTGCCTATATTTTTGAGGAATATTTTGTCAAACCACTATACAAGATGCTAGGCCACAAATGTGACTACAACCTCTCCCTAGAGATCTTAATATTTCTCCAACCAAAAGATATGGGTCATGAAGCAGGGATAAATCATAATTGGGGGGACTGGTACATGTTTGGGGATTGTACTATTATCAAGGTTTATGGATTTGAAGTTGCACCTTATTTGTTGCCTAAGATTGTGCTAGACAGAGTTGCTTATTTAGAGATCATAAGGCAATTGACATTTTCAGCTTTCATGCATTTAAAGAGCTATGGGAGGTAAACGTTCATGCCTTCCACTCTATGCTTTGGTGATTTCACTATTATCTTTGATTCATGCTATGACTTGGTTAGTGGTAAACTGGATTATTATGGCTTGTCGGTTGGAAACAAAAGGGAAAAGTTTGATCCTGAACACTTAATTTGTGATGCCAAAATTTTTAGAAATTGAAAGGGTATGAGCATAGTTTCCTTTTAGAATATTTCATTATAAATTGTGAAGAAAAATAAAACATGATGAGAATGAATGCCTACAGTAGGGCTATGATGGTTGAGGCTTGGAAGGTGAATAATAACCCAGGCTACATAGGGGCTTTCCCTAAGGCACAGGATCCCATAGAAAGAATTGAACAGTTAATCCTCCATGAAGAAGAATTGATAAGAGATATGCCACTTGTGGCATTTGAAAGAGGAAGAGGCATCGGTCCTAGGAGGCAAGTAGAAAATATCACACCACTATCACACCACTAGATCACTTATCACCTCAGCCTACTCCTGAAGCAAGCTTTTCAGTTGGTTCCCCATCCATGGAAGAAGATAACATTGAGGAGGAAGAAGAAATCTCACAATTTAATGCTCATGTTATACCCCAATATGAGATTTCATTGGAAAGAAGTGTGGTCACCTTTGAATCCTCTAATGATCTATCAGATGATGTGAGACATCGTGCAAGTCAGGAATTTGTTGTAGATGATACTTTTGAGTAGACCCCTGAATTTAAGTCCTTTATATATGAGTACAAAGGAAGACTAATAAGAGAAAGGTTAAATCTTGAGAAAGAGGCTTATGCCTTGAAAGAGTTGCAACATGAAGTTGATAGGGAAATGAGAAACATGATTGCTGAGAGAGGAAGAGCATTATTGCAAAAAGTTGGAGTTATACTCCTTCCTGGGTGGGATATTAGTTCAACCATTGTGTTTGATAGATTTTTGAAGAGAAAGAATAAAACTTTGCAAATAAAGGATGAAGTAGGTGATAGGGTCTATATAGGGTCAGGTTACAATCCTAATAATACCACTTTGCAAATTTGGGCTCTTTATTCCCCATGCAAGAAGCCTCCTCTCATTGACCATGATCAGATTTTTGGACATCTCCTGGTGCAAAGAGCAGGGGAGACAAATCCCTTGGAGACTGCTAACTTGAATGTGAATGTATCCAAATTCACCAAAGCCCAGATCCAAAAGATAGTAAGAGATAACTAGTGGCTGATAGAGGAAAATGATAGGTTGAAACAAGAATTAACCAACTACAAAGATAGGCTACCTGCTTTTCCAAGGCTTTACTCTCCTTTAATTGAACATGAAAGAAAAGTGTTAGAGGCCATGTCTGAGACTGCTCAATGGAAGCATAAAATTAAAAAGGCTCAAAAGGAACATGAAGAACTAAAAAGAAAATTGAAGGCTACCTCTTTTGAAGTAGCATTAGGGATAATTTGAATGAAATTCAAAGATATGTTCCAACATGCAGATGGTGTCTGGCATGCTCACAGTGGAACATGCAAGGCCCTCGTGATTCATGGAAGAGTATTTGATAGGATAAAGGAAATGGAATCTCATATCAAGGAAAAAGATGGAGATAATAATGCTTTGCTCCAAGAATGTTAGAGCCTCATGAATACACATGAAAACTTCTAGAATATCCTGACATAGGAATTGAGTGACTTTAGCCAGCCACTATGTATGGTCATGCTAGATTTCTTTGAAGAAACAAATTTGAAGGATCGGGAAACTTGGAAAAATGAGATATCAAAATATTTTCTAGGCATCCTTGATGACATCAATAATGAGGATGAGGTACTCAAGAGAATGCATAAGCAACTTGGGAGGATTACTGGATTGGAGAATGTAATGACAAACACTCTACAAAATGCAAGCACTTATGCCCAGGAGAAATACATTGATCACATGTCAAAGGTTAATTTTTTCCTTGCATGAGCTATATGAGGAGGTAGTCAAAATTTGGTTGTTGTGGACGCATTAACATCATGCTTGAGCCTTGAAAAGATCTTAGGTGGTCATGGGCACTTGTTGATGATTAACAGGTTGTGGTGCATCCAACAATAAACTCTTTTGAAGTTTCTATGTTATGTTAATTATGCTTTAGTTAAGAAACGATGTAACTTTTATGAATAGACCTGAAGCTTGTTGCTTTCTGTACAAATAGGGAAACCAAGGTCCAAATTTGATCACCATATCATCATCATTTCAATCCATTAGAATAGATACTAGACCATCTCATCCACTTATTCATATCAAAAGAACTCATGTTATGTATGTTTATATTTTGAGCAATATAATGGAGCAGATACATTATAACTCGTAATCCATTTTCAATGTTCAATTATTGTGTCGATTTTCATGCTTATTTATTGCTTTGTTGTCTCCAAAGTGGTCTTTTCAAGTTGTTTAAATCTGCAAGATTTATCAAGGCACATTTGTTGTTACTGTGTGGATGCTTTGATTGGTTTCTGGTTAGGTGTGAATTAAAGTCCTTTCAAATAATTTACTTTAATTGGTTTGTATTAAGGATTAAAGTCCTCTTAGAGATTGGCACCTTCTTATGGTCTAAAAACCTGTGTTTTTGAGACCCAACAAATTGCAAATAACTCTAAAAAATTAGAAGTCTATGAAACAGTGTATATATTCTATGAAATAGTGTATATATTCTTGTACTTGTATATATTCTTGTACTTGTATATTCTATGAAACATTCCTTATTTTCTATGAAACAGTGTATATATTCTTGTACTTGTAAATATTATTTTACTGTTATGTCTATTAAAGAAAACAGAGTTTGAATAAAAAATGCTTCACCCTTTTTTGTAAGTGAGTATGTGAATTATTGTTTAAGGAAAAATCTTATAGTGTTTACATTTTCAGTTTACTAGTTTCAAATCTTCATTTGCTATGTATATAAAATTGTATGTGCTCTTTATCTCTAATGACATAAAACTGTAATGTCATCAGAATCAGGGTTTTCAATTTCAGCACCATCATTGTCCACTCTTTTCATATCTTGTTCACTTTTAAGTACAATCATCAAAAATTTATTTTTATTTCTTGTCCCAGTTAATCTTGATTCCTTTCAGCACAACATAGTAGGTTGCATGTTAAATTTTAAACATTTTCTTTGTATTTTTTTGTATATATTATTTTCTCAGTGTATCATTGTGTAACAACAATTTCACTTCTGAGATATATAGTAAAAATAAATGAAAGCACATGTTTTCTTTGTCAAGGGAAATGTATGGTGAATACCCTATGTCTTTCAGATAAGTGTGCAAGTGAAATAAGACATAAATGATTGAATCTAATTTTCTACTATACAATTGTTTTTTTATGTGCTTTTTACTTTTTGCATGTGGATTACACTCAGAAAGAGACTACTTATCTTTTCTTAAATGAAGACTTTACATTTCCTGTCTATGAAAGGAATTTACTGCTTGACAACAACTTCGTGAATTTCATACAAATTAAGATTGGTGTAAAAGGCCATCCCCGTAAATGTTGTTTGGTCTAGAATTGTAATGGAAAATAAAAAAACTTGCTAGGAGAATAAAATAGGTTTTCAATTGTCCAAGTACAACATAATATTACTGAAGCATTTCAAAGTTTAGGCCATAAGAATCATCCTTTTTAAAACATGAATTGCAAATAATTCTGAAAATTTAGAAGTCTTGGTCATTAACATTATTGTCTGCTACAATGTCATCCAGTGTATCATTGTTAATGTTAATATGCTCTTTCAAGTATTTTATATTATCTTCATCCTCATCTTGACCTACATCATCATCATCTTCATCATCATTGAAATTTGACTGTAGACCATCTATATTGTTCCCAGATGTATTTGGATCATCATTTTCTAGACCATCCATATTGTTGTCTTCCATAACATCATCTAACATTGGATTGTTGTATTCTTGTGCCTGAACATAACCATCATTAACATCATCATGGATGACAATTTTTTCGATGTTCTCTAATTCCTCTCTCATTTTGTTTGCCATCATTATTTTGCTCAGTATCCACTAATGCATCGTCAAATACATGCCTTAATCTTGGATCATAATGTATGAAAAATATCCATTTTGGGTCCAAAATATCTTCATAGAAAAATATCTGCACATGAACGACATACATATATTAGATGTATGTTATAACCATTTTATTGATTAATAAACACATTTATATATTCACAATAATCTATGAATTAATAGATTAATGATCACTATTGCTTCATGTTTGAGTTAAAGAAATACCTACTCACATTGAATTGGTAGAACATAAGGCTCCTTATCCTCCAGTAGAAACGATGAGGAATCTATAGAAAACAATCCACTATGGGTATCATGTCTTCGCGTCCTCTCAAATGATTCATACCATCTACACTTAAAAATACAACATTTAAAAGAGTGGTAATCCAACTCAATAATTTCTTGTATTTTCCCAACATATTGTAGATTCCATTCACTTATATTCTTATCTTTTGAGCTTGATCGATTGGATTGCTTGAAGTCAACCATGATGCCACAATCGAAGGATCATCTCTTTACGTCTACACTTTCTACACGATAATGTCAACCATATGCCCACATTGTTGGATATTTCCTCGCCTATGAAAGACCACTTATTTCAGTAAAAAAAAATATAATGATGAACATTAAAATAGTTAATACTGTCAAAACTGTAAGGAAACAACATTTTGTAAAATTCCAACTGTACCTTTCTTTCACATGCTCTAGACATGTTGATTTCATCTTCTGTTATGTTTGAATCTGTACCTGCATCTTCTATTTGATTTTGAATTTGTTTAGTGACCCATTCTAGTGTGCAATATTTGCCACATTCCCCAAGCAAATGAGTGGGAAGTGGAGCATTCCTTGAGTTCGATCTCTTAAACTGTCTCCTTGCTTCTAACACTTCTTCTCTCTTTTTATCATATAGATCAATCCATTTGTTCATAAAGTCCATGTGGTACAAAATGAACTTGTCGAGTATAGAACTTTCGTCTACACTTATTACATGTCAACATGTTTATTTCAAACTCCAAATGTCATGTTGTTAATTTGAAAAATAAATTATAGACTAAATTAATGATTGCAAGAAAAACCACACTAATCATGAATTTACTTACTAATTTGTACTTCAACACCATTAGATTGTGGTTTTTCTCCATCAATAATATTTGATGCTCGTTCTTCATCCTAGACGCATAGGCCATTTTCAAAATCCTTACCAAGGAATTCACACAGGAAGAAAAATGCTTCATTCAATACATACCCTTTAGCCATGCAACCCTCTGGATGTGCCTTTTGTCGGACATATCTTTTAAGAGTTTTCATGTACGTCTCAAATAAAAACATCCACCTCATTGATACGACACTCGTCAAGTCAATGTCATTGACTACGTGTATAAGTCAATGGACTTGTAGGTCCATGAAACTTGTAGGGAGCTCCTTCTCAAATACACATACAATTTCTGCAATTTCCTTCTTCCACTTTGGCACTTTAGATTCATGGATCTCCTTGGAGGTCACCCGCCTAATATAAGAATAGTAAATTAGTATGAACCTTTAGTCATAAATTAAAATGCAATATAATATATCTATGTCTCTCACACATGAACATTTCATATAACCACATACCTTGTAAATGCTGACAATCGACTTATGGCATTCCTTAAGTCAATTGTAAGACACGAATCCCCCCTAATTTCCAATGGCATGATATGCTATCAAACACATTTATGAAAAGGTCATTAGTCATTTTTTCTCACACAAAAAAATATCAAAATAAATTTAGTGCTTAATCAATGTTACTAGTAAATGTTAAATGTTGATATATAATACATTCATTAAATTATGAAAATCATGTGTTTGAAATCGTGTGATATTTCCATCAACTATAAAAGCTTTAGCCAATGATGACCCATAGCCAGTAGGTGGTCCTTATTGAACATATGACATTTTCTAGTTGGTCTAGCTCTTTTTTTTCAAAATCCATGAAGCTTCTGCATATGTTTCATTTTCCCTATTTGGCCACAAATGTTTTCTATCAAATTTGGTACACGAAAGAGCAATATCTCTCCTCGAAGACAAGGTGTCCTTCTCTTTGCTTGATATATGTCAAAATATAGAATCTAGGACATTTTTGAAGATGTGCATAGGATCTAATAGGTGAGATATTAATAGATCCTTCCAATAAGGGAGCTCATAAAATATGGATTTCCTTTTCATTCCTTCTGGCATATTAAGTACAACTTGTTCTTGTTCTTCAATTGAATCACCCCGATCAAAAAAATCCTCCCAAGCTTTCAATTCAACATCTTCATACTTCTTAAGCTAATCACCTGGACCCATAATCATGGGAGGGCCTCTATTTTCAAATTTTCCTTCAAATTGATTCTTCAGGTGATTTCTAAACCTATGATATAGTGGTAGAAAAACCCTGTTGTTTGCATAAATAAATTTATGTAGATCTTTAGAATACCGCCCTTGAAATTGTTCTGCACATCTTGGACATGCAAATATCCCCTTTGTTTGAACCCCTTCAATGTAATAACATAAAAAAAATAGTATTAAACTAAGTATGAAAGTTGGGATGAAAATAAATTATGGGTGTAAATACGTAAATATTTTATCTTACTAGAAAAAATACTAAGTCTTGGGAAATCATGAATAGTCCAACATAGCACACCATACAACATGAAGGACCTCTTTGATGGAGGATGTGATATGTCATACATTCTTATGCCTTTCCATAACAGTTGCATCTCATCAATAAAAGGCGCAAGATAAACATCCATGTTTTTAACTTGATGTTTTCTTGGAACAATGTGAGTCAGCATAAGGTGCTCCTTTCTAACACTCATCCATGGGGGAATATTGTATACTATCAATCCGACTGTCCAAACACTATAATTTGAGCCCAAGAAAGAGAATGGGCACACTCCATCAATTGCAAGACCGAACCTGATACTACAGGGTTCATCTTTGAATTTTGTTGGCTATTTTTCCTCTATGTGCACTAATAGAATTTGGAAAATAAATGACTACGTGACTAAAAATTTTAGTCACATGACTAAAACTTTTAGTCATGTGACTAACTCTAGTAGTATTTGGAAAATAAATGACTAATTTGGTCATTTATAAGTGACTAATTTGGTCATTGGGTAAAATCACAACTAAATGACTAAATTAATGATTTATTTTTTGCATTTTTCCAAATATAACATATCTCCACCTAGGCATTCAATTTTTTTCCAAAAATCATAAGAAAACTAAGGTGAGGTCTACATGATTTCCTTTTGCAATAAAATATTTCCCCAAGGCCTAACATTTGATTATCTAATGAAAATTTAAAAGGACCCTAAGGCACATTAAATTTATTTTCCCCTCTAAATGCTATGAAAATAGTTTAAGGCCTAAAGCCTATATCATTTTCTCAAAATCATAAAAGTGTATTAAGGCATGGACTAGACATGAAGGCAATAATATGCAGAGGTAAAATAAAATACCAAAAATGTACTAATGGGGCACTCATGATTTTAAAAAATCGATGGAATAAAAGGTCCTAAGGTCAACCTAGGTTTATGAAAAATGTTCCAAGGAAAGATATAACAACAAGGGATATTAGGGGAGAGGACCTGGTAGTTGTGCACCCTAACTTCACACTTCTCAAAATCCTACATGGAAATTTCAAATCATTCTCAATTTTTTACAGTAGCTTGCTTGGAAAGTCCCTTGCTTATAACTTTCATTTCAGGGCCACATCATCAAGTATGATGCCACATCAACATGCTTTTTGTCAAGGTGTCCAAAAAGGCCCAAAAAAAAGTGAGACCAATACTGTGCATTCACAACATGGGTAGTTGAGCATTGATGTGGCATCACATGATTGGTTGCTTTTTAGATCAAAGAAATACATTTTGTTTAATTATGGGTAGTCAACTCACAACTATTGAGCATTATATAAACAACTATTATCAAAACTATTGAGCATTTTGTAAACAACTACTATCACAACTATTGAAACATGCTCAACTATTGGGTCCTCTCCCCTAGTGAAGGTTTTATTTTTTGAATTAATGTGAACTCACAAAGCCTAAAACAAAACTACTGGATCCCTAACCTTTAGTTTCATTCTCATTCCTAACCTTTGGAAAAATGCTGTGTGCATATTGCTGCCATTGGAGAGCTAGGGTTCAGCTCAAACCTTCGTTTCCTTACTTTCCAGTCAGATTTCTTGCTACTGCTGGGCTTTTTGATGAGGATTCTTGCAGGATAAGTCGTTTTTTGTTGCTAAAATGCTTGAATCTTTTATTTTCTTGAATTTTTAAAATCTTTTCATGAATTCTTAGCCGCAGTTCTCCATCATTCTTTTGATGTGTTTCTTTTATATTCCTCTGTCAATGTTCTTTCTTCAATTTGAGGCTGAATGTGAGGGATTTCTAGATACTAAACACCACGGGATTTGCACATGTTTCTCCATAGTGAAAAAGAGGGCGAGTTCTTCGCCACTATCTGATCTTTGTATTATTTCTCGTTTTCAGCCAATGAGGTGCTCATTTTGAGCGTGATGAAGGAAAACATAACAAATATCTTTGAAGCTCTTCTTTTATTTCATGGTTTGATTAACTTAGAAATGGGAAACTCTGGAGCTTAACTCATCATTTCCATGAGGGTTCCTCAGATTTCCATGGTCGCAGCCTAGTTCAATGGCGTTTTGGATTTTCCTATTGTACTCACACAGATTTTGAGGGTTACTAGGTTTCACAATTTTTTTGAATATGCAAACTTTGTTATTCACATTTATTTTCAAAAACCTAGCTTACTCAAGAATAAGCTTACTATTTAGGAAGAGCAACATGGATGCATTTTTTTCTAGCATTCTTTCGTTTACTCTTATCATGGTTGCCACTGTGCTTTGATACTTTTTCATTCTGTAGAGAGATAGATGTAATGAAGGCTTTCTTTTTAGCATGCTTCCTTGAACTAAATCATGTCATAGTCATGGAAATAAAATCTGAATGTTACAGCTCAATGAACTATTGTTGTCCATCCTTTAACAACATTGTAATATCCTTTAAGAATTTAACTACTTCAAAAAATTCCTGCTCTGTATCCTCACTTGACATCTGCTTTCTCTATTCCCTCTACTAAAACCTTGTTTCCCTGTCACGTTTTGGCATGCAATAAAGGTTTGGCTAGATGTTTTGGTTTTGTCTTAAATATTTGTATTTTTCCACAACCTGGCAAGATCATAGCTCTGATACCAATGAAATAAACCTAGGTAATCTCACACAAAAAAGCAAGTCTTTTGCATACACAAAGTTGGCAGATGTGACAAAAGGACTTGTTAAAGGCATTATCCATACTGCTTATGTTTCTAGCAAAGGCCCCTCCTCTTCAAAGTTGTGTTTTGGAAGGAAGTATTAGACACGTGCTTCCATTTAAATTCCAATACTGTGGCAAGGTTTTCTCACCCTCCAAGTTCTCAGGGCTTGATGTGGACAGTCACCCCTCCATTTCAACCATTCAGTTGGTGATAATTTTGGGTGAGGATTTTGTATAGTGGTCTTTGGAAGGCTATTTCTTGTTAGTTCCTGCTGGGAACTATAGTGGAGGCTCAAGTGTTAACTGGTGATTAAATTTTTGTAGCTCAGCCAATCAAAAACATAAATATTAATTCAAACAATTCTGTTCTTATGTTTCTAATATTTTAATAGTGCAAACTAATCATTTTTTAAGTATAATTAAAAAAAATACAATTTATCTCCATTCTCATTGGATTGTTAGAAGCAAATGTAGACTGACGATGCAAGAGAACGCACGAAAACCTATAACAAAAGAAACGTGTCTGTTTTTAGCAGGGACAGTTACTAGCGATGGAGATTTAAAAAGATTTTTACCGAGTCCCGGGGTCGTGAAAACAGGTGTCCTGCACTTCACTACATGCGGAGAAACGTGGCTGGTCTGTAGGACATTGGTTGCCACACCTCCAGGTTACATATGCAGCAAGCTTCACTATACAGAGGGATAGAGAAAATCTGTTCTTCGCAGGTTGCTTTTTTCCCTTGTTTCTATAGAAATACTTGTCCAGATTTGGAGAAAATTTTGTTCAATGCTGTGAGGTCTGCTGTGATGAATGAGACAAGAATGGCAACTTCTCTTCTTCGTCTCCATTTCCATGACTATTTTATTAATGTAATTTCTCTTGGTTTTCTTGGTATCCCTATTTGAAATGATGGAATGGGTTCACATACAATTTTTCTTGCAGCAATCTTGGAGATGAACTTAGTTGCAGTGTGGCATTCGATGCAAACTCGGAGGTTCTTGACAACTCTAATGGTTGTTCTAGGGGACGTGTTTAATAATCCAAATGTAATTTCCAACTTCCCACTATGGTGGCAGAGGAATAATTCTTTTTCTTCCTCCACCACATCATTCAGTACATGCCTTGAATCTAGAGAATACCTCGCTGCCTTCATCCCCTGAACCATTTTAGTGACTGTTTTCTGGGATTGTATCCATCATCTGTCCTTGGTACATCTCAGAATTAAAATTAAGGTGAAAATGTGAACTGAATCAGCTCCCAAATTGAAATTTTTTTGTTGTTTGATCTAAGTAGACCCTAAAAATTTCCTATTAAGCCTATTTGGATGGTATGACAAGTGCATGCTTTTGGATTGCAGGTGTGAGGCTTTTTCAACGTATCCGAGAACTTATGACATGATACACACCAGTGGTGTCTTCAGCATATACCAAGACAGGTAATGACTCATTTTCAAAAGTTCATTACCTATCTAACATTTTGAATTAAAGCTTCAATACCTATCTTTCCCACCAAGAATGCTCTGATAGCATAACCTTATTAATTTATTTGCTGTGCTAATGTGATTATAGTTTTATAACATAAGAAAATCCTTTATTTATACACTAGAGATGCTATCGTGTCAATATTTGACAAAGGGTAATCAGAAATCAAAAATTCAAATAAAGAAAGCATTACATATTAGAAAAAAGTTGACACTGGAATTCACGCTAAGGCAACCTCTAGAAACAAAGACACAGAAGGAAATTCAAATTCCTAGCAAATCTCTTATGAAATGTACCATGTGACATCCATTATACCTTTGTTTGCAAGCTCATCATCTCCAATAAGAATTCCTGAAAAAATCTGATAAAATTTTGTTAGATACCTACAAAACTTTAAATCCAATAGAAGATTTACTTCAAATTGTAAGAAATATTCTTCCATAAATCCTGAAAGTAGTCTTGTGAGGGTGTATTATAGGCCAATTTTCACCAAAATTGTAAAATTATCGCTATAGATCTAGCTTCTACCTTAAGGAGTCAACTCCTATACACGCATATCACCAAGCAGTAAAATTTTCGCTTTAGATCTAGCTTCTACTTTTAAAGAGTCAACTCTTGTACACGCATATCACCAAATACCTGCCCTTGGAGACCATATTGTCCCCTCTAACACATGGAACATGACAGAGGAATCACTTTATAATTCAAAGCATTTCAACCAAGAATGACAAAGAACAAGCTATTCACACTCTCAATTATCTTCCTATACAATTCATCACAGTTACACTTTGTTTCCAACTATCTAGCATTTTGTCATGTGAGCAGCATGCTTATGTCATCATAGGAGAATGTTGTTACCGTCAGTAGCTTCTGTGATCTGTATAAGATCAGCTAATCTCTCTCTAATGCTCATTTATAGCTCTCAAAGTTTCTTCTTTTATCTTAAAATGCCACTACCCAATAAATGTGTGTTTAGCAATTGTTAAGTATATTCAGTTGTAATCTAGTCAAATCTGAATAGGAATAGATCATCACCTTCATAGAGAACCAGTGGTGTTCTCTGTAAGCTTTGATGTAGGATGGGGACCATGGATGGCTCCTTCAACTAAGTTTTAGTTTACAAGAAGAGGCTCATTGTCAGTACAACATTCACTGATAAGCATGAAAATATTTTTTCCTAGGTTTAAAGAACATAGTAACATGATCAACGAGGCCAAAGAGGAATTGTGCATGGACAAAAAACATCACCACAATAGTTACCATCATGGCATCACCAGATTCATCTTGATATTTAAGAGGGTACAGTATGACATGGCCTAGCTGCAATTCCCACTCTCAACCCCTCCTCTAAGCTCCCTGTCTTCAATGTTCTGTAGAACAATCAATATTTTCAGCAAATCTTATCATCTTACTTATTGTAATTGAGTTGCATTGACTATGGGTCACTACCTTGTACATGCTATAGTTATAGACAACTTCTAACATACGTAAATGCTGGATGTAATTTTTTTTTTTTTCATGACAGGTTATTTCAGAAGGGAACATAAGGCAAAAGATAGAATCGCCAGTTGAACATGACTGATAAGAGAGTTAAGGATCTCAACTAAAATTACATATAGTTTGAGAAAATAACTTTTCTGCATAAAAACTCTATGCAAAAATATTTTAGCATCAAAGGTTTCAAATTTTCAGATCACTTAAAGTGCCCTATCTTCGGTATGCATATAATTTTGTTCACATGTGTTTTCTTTTATTTTTTAAATTGCTTGGTTTCTGTTCCTGACAATAGAGAAATTGCAACTAGTCTGGTACTGCAAAGAGATCTTGCCAGAATGCTTATGAGTGATAAACTATAATATTTATTATTTTTTTTGCCTTGCAAGAATCAGTGATTGGGACTCAAGAGTATAGAATTGATTGGGACTCAAGAGTATAGAATTAATAAGAGACCAAAAACATAATCTTAAAAGTTCCCAAGTCAGAATAGAATGCTCTTTGATAAAACTAGAAAAATTATTTTGATCTTTTTATAATTAATCTTGGGAAGGACAATATACACGGTATATAGCTTTATTCAGTCTTATCTGATCTTACTTGACTTCTTATTTCTGGCATTGTCAACAAAGCCTACTTTAAAAAATAATTATGTAAAGTTCTTGATATCAAAAATTATTAAAGGATTTGCAAGATCAATATTTGCAGAAAGAGAAAGCATAAACACATACAAAGACTTTTGTTTTGAAGGCAAACATGTTGGCATCATACCGATTCATTTTCATATCGGTAATGAGTTCATTGAATGATTTGGGAACTGTTAATCCTTCAGGAAGTTCTTCTTTGCTTGCTTGCAGAAGGACTTCATATATATCTTGTGCCATTCTTCGCACCATGCATGACACCCTAAATCTTCTGTCTTTAACAAAAAAGTTAAATTCTCTACCTAAACAAAAGCAAACCTGCATATTATCAGGTACTTCAATTTTGGGAAGATGCTACAATCTGGTTAAGACATACTAATGACGAATCCGCCCTCCGCAAAAGGCTTGGTCCTAATCTCCTGCTAAGACAATCTGGAACAGAAACAAAGGCAAGCCACTGCGTTACTCTTCAAATTTAGCAGTAAGGAAAATTTATCTTTCTAACGTGCAGTTCAAATTCCAAATCATAGCTTAAAATTTGTCCTAGTTTTACTCTGACTAACACACAAGTGCCCAAGAATTGCCAATGGGACCTTAAAGAAGTATATATCTTAAAAGGTCCACAGTGAGAATGCTAAACACATTTCCAATACAATCAGAGAATCGAAGAACAAGAAATCTAATCCAAATCTTAAGATAAAATTGAACATGATGCAATGCCTGAAAACTGAAAGCTATGTCAACTAGCCCATCTTGAAGTTGGGGAGAATTGGGCAGTTGGGTTCATATTGCTGATTATAATAAGATTTGTACAGCTAATGCTCTATAAATCTTTTCATTTTATAAGAATTATACAACTGTTGCTCTATAGTTTTCATCGTACTAATGAAAGCAACTTTTTCCTCATCCAACAACTACGTGCTCACATATCAGCCTTACCATGGCACCAACTTGCTATTGCCAGTGACAATGTAATTCCAGAATCATTCCAGAATACCAGGGAGATTCAAGCATTTTTAGAGAACTGAAAACTTCAAATACTAGGAACATCAAGTTGGTGGCCAGAACAAATGTAGAAAAAAATTAAATTTATTAATTTTGAAGATAGAAATTCACTGCTCTGAAACTTGAGATTAACATTAACAAAAAGTGAACTTGCACCTGACTTTCCAGGATTAAACTGCTCTCTGATTCACAAAAACTATTGAGGGCCCTATAACTGCAGATAACTCAAAATTAAGAGTTGTAATGCAACATAGGTAGTTGGCCCAAGGTAATATCTGCATCTAAAAACACTATACAAGTTACAATTTATTTTCCAAAACAAAGAGCATAGCAAGGCTCAAAATGGACCCTTCCATTTCAAAGAAAATTATTAGGCAACATAAAATGGAGTTCATTCTTAAAAACATTATAAAGAGCTTTAACTTGAACATTAACAATAGATTATGAGATAGTTCTGAAGTGGACTGGACTTGCTTTTTCCCATACATTTACAATTTAAAAACAACAAAACTTTCTCAACAAATTACAAATCTTGGTGAAGAATATTAGATTGCCAAATATATTGTATGTCCAAAATCATTTGGGTCTGTACCATGTAGTTTCTGATGTTGTCAAATTACCATAATAAAACATTATAATTAGATTTGCATAGGCATCTATATAAGCTCAGCTTCATTGACCGATTGATAGTCATCTGTGGGCCATTTTGGCATCCTCCTGATTATTAGATAGTTCTGAAGTGGACTGGACTTTCTTTTTCCCATACATTTGCAATTTAAAAACAACAAAACTTTCTCTACAAATTACAAATCTTGGTGAAGAATATTAGATTGCCAAATATATTGTATGTCCAAAATCATTTGGGTCTGTCCCATGTAGTTTCTGATATTGTCAAATTACCATAATAAAACATTATAATTAAATTTGCATAGGAATCTATATAAGCTCAGCTTCATTGACCGATTGATAGTCATCTGTGGACCATTTTGGCATCCTCCATTACTGCTTTCCTCATTTCTTTGTTGATTTACAAGTTTTACAGATTGTCTAAAGTCTCCAAATAGCCTTTCAAATTTTAACCCTTGAAGTGAGCATTGCCAAAAAAATATGACACATGTGTAATATTTGAATCCTAACAAATTGATGATCATAATAGAATTATGTGTTCTTTAAATGCAACAGTTTCTGTTTTTTTGTGTAATTGTGATTTTTTATTTTTTCCAAGACAAGTTTATCTTGTTACTTGCATACACAGGAAAAGCAAAAGCAGCTTTTAATATAGAAGGTACAACATTGCACTCTGCACTCCTCATGCCATTAAACAGATGTACTTACATTCCCTTGAGCTGGTAATCAAGATTACTCTCACATTTTCCCTAGGCCAAAACTATTATGCCAGTTTTAGGCAGGAACTTAACTGCCCTGCAGCTCTTGTTGAATATGCTTTCCAGCTTTTGTTTTTTGTTTTTTGTCCTGTCTAATTTGTTTCTATGAGGCTAGTGATGTATGCAAATAGGAAATATTAGTTTTAAGTGTCTGGTATGTAGTAGTATGTTTTATTTCCTGCACACTTAATAGTGGATAGATAAGCTAAACCTCATGAATAAATTTGCAGCCATTCCTCCTGATTATCCTCTGGCTAATTTTGCAGTTGTATTGTGAATTTGTTTTAAATGATGGGAACCCCTTAATACATTGGTTTATCAAGATAAAAACCATTGGAAAGTATGTATGAACATATAGTAGTGACTTGTCCACCTTTAGTATTGTGAAATAAGCTTCTCTTATCGTGTTCGGGAAACTAAGCTTTTATTTTTGTTTATTTGTGCATCTGCATAACTATATGGTTCAATCTAATGTTACTTATGCATCTCCAAAACAATGGTAGGAAAAGACATTTAAAAGAGATTAAACATTAGAAAGGTGTAATCTATCATAGTCAACACTATATGCCAAACAAAGAAGACTCATTAAGAGGACCTCCCTATTCTCACCAATTACTGTAAGATCTCCTAAATATATCAAGTATGTTGTCTTGATGTGCATACATGTATTCATGTGTAGGCATAGCTATGTGTGTGTATGTGTGTGAGAGAGAGAGAGTTATTGTCTTGATGCGCACCCATGTATGTGCATGTGTGGATACCTGAGAGATAGGACTTGTGATGCCATTTTTTAACAAGAATATAAGTTGAGTTTTTCTTATGTTTTTATTATGATGATAATCTTTTTTCTCATGTTGTCAGTTAAAACAAAAGTTGGCTTCAGCAACTGATGCTATCAAGTCTGTGTTTGGTAAAGGCAGGGAAGCACGTGAAAATGTTGTAAGTTGTAAAACTGTAAATGATGCACCTTTATTTTTCCATGAAGGGCTTACTCAAACTTTTTTCTGCCATTATTTTAATGATTCTTATCCCATATATCAATTTGGTGTATTTCTAGACTGACAAACTAGAGCAACTCAAAGAGAGGATGGCAAATGGTTCGAGAATTATTTCGTGATAAAGAGTCGACAAAATTTTTTATTGTTACCATACCTACGGTATATATGTCTTTCTTTTAATTTACTATTCAAAATTTAAATTCTGCATATATTAATGCATGAAGACTGCATTGGCAATAGAAAGTAGGGGATAGAAATTTTCCAGATTTCATCAATTGCATCTTGACCTTAATAATTCTAGCCAAAAAATGCTTAAATATTTTAGCAACATTGTAGGATAACTATTGTTTTAAAAAAAAACAATCCATATTTAAAATAAGAAAGAGCAATACGTCATGAAACTGACCAACCTAATACAAAATAATGGCCTCTCCAACATTTTTAAACACATTGAAGGATAACCATATGAATAAGAAAGGTAATTAGAAGGATAGGAATAGAAATGCTAATGGACATCTATTTATTTAATTTTTGTTTGTCTTTCTGTAAGAATCATTTACTTCTATTTTTCATGCCTATAAACTAGTACTTATGGTGTGAGAATTGCAGATGAATTCACTTTCATTTCTCCATGCTTTTTTACAGATAGATTATGGCAGTAAGTGAGAGTTCAAGACTATGAGCTTCACTAGAGAAGGAAAATGTTCCTGTAAAGAGGCTTATTGTTTATCAAGTTTTGCCACTGTCTTCATTTGACTGCAAGTTTTGTGCAATCTAAAGAAAGGTATTTTTTTTTCCATTTTGGAATATTGTTCTAGTACTGTAAAAGCTTATGGAGGCATATGTAATGTCCCTTCTCGATATTTCTCTAAACCCTGCAAGTTTTTGTGATTCTTTTCTATGTGATACTATGACTTTAATGAAATACTGAATAGCAGTGTTAAAAATCAATATTTATTATTGAAACCCTTTTGCACATCAAAGGTTATTAGTATTGCAGCAAAAAAAAAACTTATAAAATACAAATGCAAATATCAAAATTACAGTACAAACCCTTATACATGCATTACTCAAAATAACATGTAAGTGAATTGAAGCAGCAACAGAAACCTATTTATTATTCACTATAACAACAGCAATCAAACTCACAATAAATGTTGCGATTAGGAGCTAAATAGGAAGTACGGATGGAGGTACAGATTGTACAGCAGATGTACAGTCACATTGAAGGATATATTGTGACTGTTGGAGGATGGTGCAACAGGGCATCCAATGGTATGGTGGCCTCCCAATATTGTAGGACAACAGAGGAAGGTAGTTGTTGGCTGTTGCTTAGTAGCAAACAGTTGGAATTTTCAAAACAACAGTAGCCACTATGGGAGATAGACTCAAATATGAATTCTCTTACCAGAATGTTCCAAATTGAAAATGAGAATTAAATTGCAACTTATCAACACAAATGAGATTCCTAGATGAAACTGCCTCAAAGAACAAAGTGTTTTCCTCCTTTGCTCTTGCTTGGAAATCAAGAGGGTTTTCGTTCTCTGAATTTGCGTACTCTAAGGTTTTTTGTCCTCAAGTGCAATAGATGAACATGGATGCCCAAGCTATGGAAGAAGGGAATTGATATCATGAAAATGAATTGTCTCCTTTGAGTGATTGCCTCTCTTTTACAAACTCTATTTTGGCGCACAACTTTTTAATTCCGTTTTCCCTTCAAAATTGCTCACTTAAAAACATTCTAATAAAACATTAGAAAAGGCCTTATTATGTCCCATTTAGATTGCTCACTTAGTCTTATTGATAATAATATCAGAGTTTTCTTTTTACAATGTTTCAAATAATATTTCTAGGACTAATTTAAAACATTATTATTAAATTATTTTCCTAACTGTATCCCTTAGCCTATGGATTTGATGTGATTGTAATGAAGAACTCTTGAGGAGTCTAGAAGAAACAACTATGTAAATCTTGTTTGAATTTTATTCTTTTTTCTTCTACATTATTATTGAAATTATGTGCAAGTAGCTCACTTGAAAAAGTAAAGAATCTTGAAAATCAGGGAAATTAAAGAAAACTAGGATATATTTTAGTGACTCCATTTTTTTAATCAGCAAAATAGAAGAGCTCATATTAATATTGGAAAAATATTTACACAATAAGTAGAAACTAAGTCTTGTTGCTAACTTTCTAGTAAGTAGTCTCCAAGAACTTTGACTACAAAGAAATGAAAATGTGAGGACAAATGTCTTTTCAAACATTGTTTCTCAGCTAATTGTCATCTGTGAGTATACGTGTGTAGCATTACGTTGACATTCCATAAATTTAGCCTTCCTAATAGCTGACTCTCTTGTAGAATGCTTATTAAGTATCTGCAGTCAATAGCTGTGTTAGTGCAAGGTCCCAGGGAGGGGCCTGCAGCTCCTATTTTTACTGAACAAGTGACTCCATGGAAGATATAAATTGCTGCAACAAGAAAATTCAGAATCCTTACTAAAACAACTGAAGCAAGGATTTTTTTAAGGAAAATTTGTGCACATAAGAGGGCTGGAGTTTTGCCATGCCTGCAAAGTCATTTTAAGATTAATTTCTGCCAAAAGGCAGCCCTTTATTGCTGCAATACTTTCAATTAATTTTTAATTTGAAACTGACTTTTATATATTTTCTTCTAAATATTTGGAAATGGCAACAATTATTTTTTTGCATGAGACCAATAGAGAAAATATAGGAGCTTCCCTTTCGTGGAACCACTACCTTATTAATTGACCCTGCTTCTCATTGTCGAGATTAGCTTTGGCAACTATAAAAGTGGCCTGGTCTGTCTCTCCAGGAGATGTTGCCATATTTGTAAATTGCTTGCTCGCAAAAGATGCTTTTGGTAGTTGGAAAACTATGGGAATGCTAGGAACTCCAAGGAATTGATGGATATAGATTAAGGTTATTCCTACAATCGTAGCAAGGGACCTTGTCCTACAAATATTCAGAATGCAGTCAGGCATTCTTCAACTACAAGTATTAGGAAACACCCATGTTTAACCTTCAAGAAGTTGCACTTATTAAATTAAATATTAATATATTATGGATTCCATATCGAAAAACCTAAGAACTGAAACAAATTCTCAGTCATCTATATTTTCAAAAAATGGAAGACTAAAGTTAAATCCAAAAATAACACATAATATTAGCTATCCCTGGGACTTAAAAATTCCTTACAATGTTGCCCCAAATAGATTAATAAGTTATAGAAAAGTTTAATGTAAGAATGAATGGATTTCCATAGATGCCTAAAGAAAGATAGATCTCCAAGTTTTTGTTGTGCAACTATGGCATTGATGTTACCAAAATATATAAGGTTCAAAAGTTAAAGACCCATGCCTTAGAACAAGGAAATGCTCAATATTGATTATTCCACTTGTTGCAGATTCAATATGCATGAAGCTTTGGAAAATAGGTATATTACCACTACTTTGTATGAACACATCTACATCAAGGCTGCCTAGCAAAGTTGAATGGCACAGGAAAGGTTTTGTTTTACCTAAACAGCCTAAAGTTAACAAAATATTTTGATTTTACTTCTCCTTCTAATCCATGCTTCCAGTCTCTATAAAATCAGTTGAATATTTTTGTTTTCAGAATTGAGAGTTTCTGAGGTACAACAACTACATACAAGAATAGTGTTTTGCCTACGAATGATAGTTATCAGGTTAGAGATCAAAGAACAAGAGTGAAACTATACTGATGCCCCTGAATAAGTAAAATAGGTCAATAAGACTCTTAAAGTACATCCCATCTAAATAACATGAGGAAGCAAATAGGAGCTTTAAAAGATATAGCTAAGATAAAAGACAAAAATTAAAAAAAGAATCTAGCTAACAAGGTGGGTTAAACCCAAAATGGTCAAACCCTAAACCTATCAAGAGAATAATTCTTTGTATTACAGATATAAGGAATAACCATTAGAATAGAAAATGCCTCACTAAAGAAGATTTTTTTTGCTGCCTGTTTGAAGTAAAGTAGGTGCAAAGAGATGTAGAGTGTTTTCCATGGGTCTACATTAAACAAAAGTGGTCTTCATTGCTTATAGGAATAAATAAAGATATTATTGGATCTAATCAGCCGTTTAGTTGAAAGATTGAAAACATTTTCAACCTTAATAACATCCCAATCATTATTTTCTAGTAATAAATTGAGAGATTGTTTGAAATGGATGTTCATTTGGCTGAAGTTTGTTGCAAGCTTTGCATTCTTTTCTGTTTAAAGTCAGGCCTAAGTCAATATTTATCTCAAATTAGTATGGTGTCTTTTGTATTATTTAGAGAAGTAATATGTATATTGATTTGGACTTGGCTAATGCAGGTTAGTTGTGGTTCAAATATTTTTAAAGAAGAGAGTATATCCAACTTGTGTATGGTTTTGTATAATGAACACTCCTCATGCTTCAATAATTGTTGCTTAGTGATTTTTTTTTTTTCAATTTTATAGGTAGGAACTTTTTCCTTTTTTGTTAATAACAATTTTATGTTGTGCAGACATTCAAAGCAGGATGGACTTTTAGATTTCCAAGAATTGTAAGGGTGAGATATGACAAATGTTGGTCTGAATCATGGTCAATGTTTATTGACCAATTTTTTTGGGTTTAAAAGCATTAAAATCCTGTTAAAATTGTATTAAAAAATCACGTGGTACAATTCTCAACAATTATCAACCATTTTTCAATCTGTGTTTCTTCACGAATAGGGTTTTCAACAATTTTTTTTCCTCCATGTGTGCTTTGATAATGATAACTCTCGACGTAATTTATATATATATTAATGTTTAATACATGTATGCTAGTTTATAACTCGGGGAAAATTTACAAGGTGTGGAATATACAAGAATACTAACATTCATACAACAATCAGCTATTAGATCAATTATTCAATAACATGCTATCTTAATAAAACAACCCCTTGCAGAGAAATAATGACATATTTTCTCTTGTATTTGACTTTTTTGAGTTTTTGATGTGCAAATTTTGAAACCTTATTTTTAGGTCACAACTCCAAATTGGAGAAGTGAAAGGTGAATACCAGTGAGGAAGATTTTGGAGGGGCTAAAACCAATAGTGGTGAGAAAGTTGTGGATTTGCAAGGGGATTAAATGGGTCAAGTTCCTATGGGAGGTCGTTGCCCTTTCAAAATGATTACAGTTAAGAAAGGAGAAAATAATACAAGTATATGAAAATAGGAGTATTTTGTTTATATAGTGTATGTAAGTTGTACAATGTCATTGGACATTGAATGTACAAATACAATTTTGATTTGCCAATGAGGCTTAATAAAGTAAATTTTTAGAGTGGTTTTTTCTTCATTCATAAATATTGTGTTGTGGCTCCTCTTGATTTGTAATTTTTTTGTGTTTGTGTCTGATCAATCATATTTGTTCAAACATTTTAGTCTTCATTTCATGGTGTTTTTAACATTTGAATATCTATGATACTTGAAGTTTATATGTATAAGTTTGTGAGGATTAATTAAATTAGATATGATTTGTAATGACTAAATATATGGTTAAAGTAATGACTAAATATAATGATTAAAGTAATGACTAAATACATGACTAAATATATGACTAACACAATGACTCACGACTAAATAAATGACCAGTTAACAACAATCAATGACTACATTAATGATTAAATATATGACTAAACAAATAACTATTATGACTAAATAAATAACTAAATTAACGACTAAATTAATAATCAAATCAATGATTAAATAAATGATTAAAATAGTTTAGTCATAAATTTGGTGGTGTTATAAATAACTACAAATAAACCACTAAAATAGTCACGTGATTAAAATTAATGACTAAATAAATGACTAAATAAATGACCAAATCAATGACCAAATTAATGACTAAATAAATGACTAAAATTGTTTAGTCATAAATTTAGTGGTGTTATAAATGATTACAAATAAACTACTAATAGTCACGTGACTAATGTAGTCATTTATATGCAATTTTTAGTAGTTTATTTAGTCATATATTGTTGTTTGTGTATTAGTGGTGTTTCATTGCTTTGGAGTTGGTCGAAATTCACATGAATCCATCTTTACTCCCCTTTTTTTGAACCCCTACAATTCAATAAGTAATGTTAATAACATAAAAAAATTAGTATAAAACTAAGTATGAAAGTTGGGATGAAAATAAATTATGAGTGTAAATACGTAATTTTTTTATCTTACTAGAAAAAACACTAAGTCCTAGGAAATCATGATTAGTCCAACATAGCACACCATACAACATGAAGGACTTATTTGATGGATGATGTGATATTCCATACATTCTTATGCCTTTCCATAGCAGTTGCATCTCATCAATAAAAGGCACAAGATAAACATCCATGTTTTTAACTTGATGTTTTCCTGGAACAATGAGAGTCAGCATAAGGTGCTCCTTTCTAACACTCATCCATGGTGGAATATTGTATACTATCAATTTAACTGGCCAAACACTATAATTTGAGCTCAGGAAAGAGAATGGGCACACTCCATCAATTGCAAGACCAAACCTGATACTACGGGGTTCATCTTTAATTTTGTTGGCCATTTTTCCTCTGTGTTTCATTGCCTTGGAGTTGTCCAGAATTCACATGAATCCATCTTTACTCTTTTTCTTTGCATGTCGTTCCATCAATTGTGCTAGTGAATTGCAACGAAATATTCGTTGAAGTCTAGGTATAATTTGCATGTGACGTAAAACCTTCTTTGGAACTGTAGGACCTTGTACATTTGTATGATATCTCATCTCTTTGCATACAGGGCATTCTACCTTGTTTTGATATTCATCTCTATATAGAATGCAATCATTTTTACATGAATGAATTTGCTTATATTCAATACCCAACTCAACCAAAAACAGACACACCTCTCTGCAAGTTGATGGCAACACATTCTCTTCAGAGAATATTTTAGTTTTTAGTGCCCTGTAAGATTGCCAGAGATTAAATCAATTGAATGTTTGACTTATGATGAACATGTTTGATATGCCAATCTATATTATGACTATTTATATACAATATATGGTTTTAAAATCCCCTTAAAGAAATATAAACAAATTTGATGAATGTTTACGAATTATGTACACCAATTGACAATGCAAAGTAAGAAATAGATTTCAACTCACTTTAGTAGGGTAGTGAATCCTTTGTATGACCAACCAAATAGTGGCTTGATTTCTAATAATATTAATGTGCATGTCAGTTTTGAGGTTCTACTTGCAACCGATTTGAACACGAGTTTCTTCGCTACTTGCTTGATGGATTCTTTAATGTTGTTATCATCAACATTATGTTGGTGGTAATTACCCTTGCTATCCTCGTTACTGTCAACCATATCATCATTATTGTCATCATTGTTTCCATCCCTAAAGAAACTTGTAAGCATTTCATTCAATCCTTCTTCATGCACTGCATTTTCACTATCATAATCATCATCATTAAGGCTAGGTGGCATGTCATCAGTGTATGCGACTCTCATCAACTCTTTAAATTTCTCAGGTGGTAGTTTCTCTTACATCTTTCTCTTCTCACCCTGGTATGGTTTAAAGGATGATTTGGATCATCCCATCCAAATCTTAATAACTCAGTTGGATCTTGGGAATTAGTATGTGTTTCATCAAAATCTTCTACCTATCAACAAATGCAAGCATTATTTAATGTTTGGCAACAATTGGATAAATCATAAATGTATCAATTTCAAATAAATATAATCAAATATTGCTTAAAAAATAAAAATATAAATTGTATGAACATATATACATCAATTGAATAATGAAACATTATTTTATAGACTACCTTTTTTATACAATAATTTAAATAAAACACAATTTTGACAACATAGTTTATAAAACATCAGTCCACACTCATTTATTATTTTTTGGTTTTAACTGATTGTAGGAGGCATACTACCAACTGGAAGCTCATCATATATGTAACTTCTTTGTACAATCGCTTGTTTGAATTGTTTCTTTCCATGACATACAAAACATCCACAAACAACAATTTTCTCGAAGTATTCATCCCATTTACTATAGTCTTGACCTACCTCTTCTTCAGTGCAATCATTTGTTGTGTCTGCAGTATCCATTGTCATATCCTCTTCCACCCACTATTGTCTACATGATTTAACAATTTTAGGTCCACGTCCACGTACATATTTTCTTCTTTTGCTAGTTGAACGCTCAAACTCTACATTTGCTTGAATCTCCATCTAAAATAATCAACAACATGCATTAATTTATGTCAAGATTGGATAATACATTATAAATTTCAATAATATTGTGAAAAAAGATGGATGTATCACAAAATGCCATCAAATCATTTTTTCCTAAGTTAAGTCAAAATTTCAGTACTATTGATGATGTTTTCTACACAGCAACAATTCAAACATAATATGAAATCCTCTCTCTTGAAAGGTAAATCTTTATCAGCAAGCCTCAAGAGATAACCCCAAGGTCTCTAATGTCAGGTCTTGACAATGCATAAACAATTCAGTGATAAATGTGAAAATATTGGTAATCACAAAGGGACCTTACTACAAGCAAATATTGAATCTTTAACTTATCAAATCTGGCAATATGATGATACTTCAATCCTAAATCTAACTCAAATGATAAAGAAATAACAAAAAATTAGGGTTTCAAAGAGATTACTAAATTAAAACTACTCCTAAGATTAACAATGTTAATGATGAAATACTTGAAATGGACCAATCCCTCATAAACTAAGTCCTGCTTAACCCAGATGAACCTGCAATCTCACAGAAATAGTGCAATCTTCTAAGGTATTAAACATTTTTAGATCATGAACATTCATCCAAGACAACCCAATTGCAATTGAAATGAATAAATCTCCACAATCAAACTAAGCATAATGAATATAAAGGTCCAGGCTAACTTTGCAAAGCAACTAACAATCAACTAGCTGCAAAAAGTATGGACCAAGGATTGTTGCAAACACTTCAAGCATCAAATCATAAACACCATCGAATCAGATCTAAATATAAATCTAACATTCATCTAATAACCATGAGCAATTTGAAAAGATAGAATCACAAGAACCATGCAAGATAAGTCAACACAAAAGAGATCCCCAGAAAATCACAATGTCTTCAATTATATTGAATCACCAAATTTCAGCAACAATTCCAATGTTCTGTTATAGCACTTGCTCAGAATGAACTAACTTCTACTTCTGCTCTACTGCCTAATTCACTCTAAGAGCTATTTGTCTTTTTTGTTCTATGTTCTCTATTCTATATCTTACAAATGAGGTGAAATGCCAAATTTATAGGAACCTCCAAAGCATGTCAGCCCAACTAATGTTTACAAAAATAAATGGCCATAAAACAAGTCGGCCCAAGGAGAATTCAAAATAAAAAAAATTAGCATTAAATGCTTGAACTCAATCCGGGTCAGCCTGGGATCTTCAATACAATTCGAACCAATGCACAAGTTTCAATGCAGTCCTATATTAACTGCTTCCTTCCATTCTTATCCTGAGCGCACCTCACCAAGTCGGCCAAGGGGGGAAGTACCTTGAATTTCTCCTTTAATCAAATTAATTTCATCTCTAGAACTTCCTTGATGACCCAGTTAAATTCAGCCTACACTCACCAAAAACCACTATTAATAATATCTATTATAACATGAAGAATTAGCATTAGTCCATCATCAATAACATATTCAGCATTCAAAAAAATCTGAGCAAAGATTGAAATCAACCCAGAAACATTGTTAAATCGCCATCTTCACAGTTCGAGATTTCAAGCCCCCCACATAATCTAGGCCAGAAAGGAATTTCAGGGAAATCCAAGCTAGGTGGATTTTCCTAAAGAAGGCACAAAATCAACTGTTGATCATTAAAAAATTCAAAAAATATGCAGATAATAGTGTAATCTATCAATTAAAATCATGCAATGACAAGTATTTAACATTAAAATCATCCAATTCAACCAATTTTAGAGTTTCACCAAGCTTCCCAGAAAATTCGAAAATATTCGGTCGGACCAGAATTTCACGAAAAGGGCAACATTCCAGAGTTTCAGCACATTCTGGGAAAACGGAGAGGGTGAGGAAAACCGGAGAAATCCGTCCACGCAGGAAAATCTCGAAGCGGGAAGAAAACCCGAATATCGGCAATCTAACACGATCTCACTCAAATTGATCGATGATCACAAATTTGAGGACCATGGGCATGGAACCAGCTTAACCTGAACCTCCTACAAATCTTCTTTGAATCCTAGGCTCATTTGAAAGCAAGTTAAGATGAAATGGCAATGCCCAAGGCATGAAACCCTAAATTTTGACCATTCACTCACAGAGCAAGCTCGTCCATACAGGAATTTGAACTCCAAGCAAAACTATAACATCAAAGCACTACTCACATTCATCAATCGAAAGCAAGGAAACATGTGCATACCATTTGATGAAGTGGAAATTGATCATGGCAACAACAGACAACAATCTGAACGCTCGAGTAAGAAAATCAATGAATCCAAATGCCCAAATCACCAAATCCCAAATGCAAAATCAATATACAATGAAAGATGGGAGCAAATGGTGCAAAATTCGCTTAAACTTAACCACACTCACCACGAAGATCGAACCAAGGTGCAATAATGAAGCCAACAAGACAAGCTAGAGAAGTTCAGAAACCCAACGGGACAACAGACCTCCGAAAAAATATGACCCATGCAGAATTCTGCAAAGACCAGAAATTCCCAAACCATCGCGTTTAGCTAGAGTCTGAATGAAATCTGGGAAAATCCAGATGGGGCAAAAAATCTTGAAACAATGCAAAAACCCGAACTTGGCCCAAAACTTAAGATTTTCAATATGCAACTTAGGGGGATCACTTAAGCAAGCAAGATAAACACTTAGGCTCATGCCAAGGCAAGGAAGATCCTCAAAATCGAAGGGCCAAAACAACAAGAGTGAAAGAAAAAGAGGGTCCTTGTTTTCAGCGGGGCGTGTGTGCAAAAACTGCAAAACAAATGGCTACTCTGCTGGGGAAATGCTCCAAAGCATTTGATGATGAACAAGAATCATGAACCCAAAATCTCTGATTTCGATCCCACTACCAGATAAACAAATCAAAATGCAAGATTAAAGAATCAAAACCAAAGGTGGACTGAACCTTCCATACACTGAAAATCCAAGTGTGTGCACATGAGTCCATTTCCCTCCTTAGGTTACTGTAGAAACCAAGTTCAATCAGGTCAGGCTACGTAAATATTCTAACTCCAAAAGCAACCTGGATAGAGCCTTGCTGCCAGTCAAGCGTCTATAACCCCAATGAGGTTATCGTTGTGACTCTCCCGAACATAGCTCTATTTCCAGCCAGGCATCCATAGCCCCAATAGAGATATTCAAATACCCCTAATAAGTTAAATTCATTTGATTTTCAATATTTTCTCTTTTCTTTTTTTGATATTCTTTTCTTTTCATTTTTTTTTCAACTTGTGAACAATGAAGTTCACACTTAGGGCTGAGAACCACGGTGGCACTGAACCAGAAATAAGATTTTTCACCTGACAAGACCTCACAAGGATCCTACCACAACCTCAGGATTTTTAAGATGAATAAGAGATATAAGATTTCAGAATACTTCAAATTCAAATCAAACCAGTGACCCATCTTCCTTAAATCAAACATTTAGACTGCATGACGATAACAAAGACCTCAACCATCCTTTCAAGACATAGGATTAAAGTTCATCAAGGAAATACTCATAATAGTTCCAGAAAAAAGAATATTTTCTATGCAGGTGCAACACATTCCAAAAAAAACAAGAAGACCTCCAAAGAAAGAGCAGAGAAAAACACACCAAACTGAAAGCAAAACCTACACTAAAGAAAGCAAGAGTAGAAAAGAAAACTTAAAGAGAGCAGAGCAATCTACATTCATTCAAATCAAACTATATACAAAGAAACACTAAAATGACTCATCACCAGACATGATAAACTGAGACCTACACCTATTTGACTTTTCAGTGCATGAACAAGCAATAAGGTGAAAGTAACAGTCCTTAAGAATGCAAACTTATCCTTATACTCAGTAAAGTAAATCACCAAATTGCAACATTCAAACTTAACCTTATTGATAGGAATAATCAGGAATTGAGGCAACCCATTGAAACCATGATCAATCTGTATGCAAGTTGTCTTTCCTAAACTTCCATAATCGAATTGATAAGCTTTAGAATTTTTAGTAAAGAAAGAAACAACCTGATTTTGTACTGCCGTAGACCGGATGTGGTATTCATCGTTCTTCAATTGTAAAGAGTTGATATCTATGTCATCAAGAGGTCTCTACTAATGGTACAACAATCCCCTTGTGTTGGAAACATACAATACAAAATTGGAGGCATCATTATGCAGTACAAAGTGAAATCTAGATTGAACAAGTCCAAAATTATCAACATGGAACTTTTTTCCTGTTGGAGTATTTCCATGAGGAATCAATGATGAGAATGTAGAAACATTGTCTTGTACAACAAATTTCTCAATAGGGCGGTCATGAAGAAACACCGCAGGCTGGCCTTTAAGCACATTTTCACTTGCAGTTGTGTGATCATGCCTATCAATTATGACTGTAATATTACTATTTTCAGCATCATTCAAATTTTCCTACATATTAATATGAGCCACATTAGTTATCTCATCGTTGATGCGTAAAGTCTGTAAATTTTCAATGCTTAACTCATCAACAGACAGAGAAAAATAGAGTTTGATAAATGAGAGAACTCCCTGAATTCTTCCTCATGTTTTTCAAGATGTTCATCAACAACTTGTTGAAATTCTCCCATTGGAGCCTTTTGTGTATCCCTTGCATGTTGTGGCAGTTGTATTTGTTCTTCCACCTCTTTTATGGCTTCCTGACACTGGAAGCATGTGAATTCTGAATGCTCTTCCTCATGTATCCTGCACCAAGCTGGTAACAATGAGTCCTCTAGGTCAATTCTATAACTCAAGCTTGACCAATATTTTATAATCCTAGAAACAAACTCTTCATATCTAGTTTGTATTAGATCTTTATTCTAAATGGATTCCTGGAAATTATCCAATAAACTGAGTTGACTATCTTCAAGATCATCCTCATTTTCAACTGGTTCCACCAAGGCTTCAGTACCACTGGATTCTATTGTGAGATCAATAGGCGTAGTATGGAACATAAGGACTTCCTCTACATCTAACTCCTCAAAAGGGTATGCAAGCATATAATTTCCCATGCTCACCTCTGTTATCAGAATTTCATTGGAGGTATTTTGATATTTTGTGATCATATACTTCATCCTAGGCTCTCTTTCAATTCTAATATGGTTTGACACTCTCTTCTAGGGAAGCCACATATGAGAGTTATCAGTTGATACATATCCATTCAAGGCCTTGGTAAAGTCTCTTCCCAGAATCAGGTCATAAGCATCAAGTATATCAACCACCTGTATATTAATAACCTGCTGAATTTTAGGGTCAGAAGCAACCTACATATGAATCATGTTTAATTCCCCTACAACATTAACTTCAATTCTATCCAATTGTGTAACTTTCTTTTGGGAATCAATAGGAGTAATACCCAAAGCTCGACAACCACCAAAGGGCATTACATTGGTGGAAGCACCAAAATCTAACAAGCAATTGTGCAAGTGCTTACTAAATATACAGACAGAAATCAGGAATGGAGGAGTCTTCGTTTTCCCTTGAAACAGAGTTGAGGGAGTATCTACTTGAGAAACCTGAGTTTTGTCCTTCTCTTTTCCCTTATCCCCAGGAGGCACATGAACTTGATTATGAGTCTGATTTTTCCTTCCCACTGTTTGAGAACTAGATACTTTATTGACACTTTCACTAACTAATTTGTCTTGTGATATGGAACTTGCATTGTAAGCTCCTAGAACTGCATTCCTAATTGTTGGAACTCTCAATAACTCAAATGCATATAGACTTACCTTTAGCTTCTTGAGCTCTTCTGCAACATATATAGCCAGTTGTTCTTCACTTAGATTATCCAAAGTCTCTTTTGGATAGTCTACCATCATGTCTTTGCTTGCTTCAACACTTTTTCCTTTTGACATGTCCATATGTGCTTGTCCTTCCTTTGACAGATACTGCTTAGACACATGAGGATACAATGGATTATTGTTGGCATTAGGATCTGGAGGAGTGGTGAAGTTGTTTGGTGGAATGGAGGTGGTGAAGGGGCCTCCAGCCTGTGGATGTCTATGTGGCATGTCTCTTAAATCATACTTCTTAATAGGCCTATGGAAAGTCTATACCTCTTCAACATAAGCTTCTTCTTCATCCAAGGGGTCATTGTCATTTACTGGATTTTCATCAAACAACTGTGAAATCTCATAACCATTGCACACTTAATCTGCCTCTTCCTTGAGCTGGTCTGATTCTTCTTCAGGCACATTGTCTTTGCTCTGTGGAAAAGGAGCATGGTTTAGGACCAACACTAATGAATCATAGGGAGTATATGGCACCATCTCCTAACTACTTGAATTTTTCTCCACTTCATACTGAAAGATTTAAGTTGTTGTTTGGAACTCTTGACAATCTAACTCAGAATGCTGACTTGTTTTGTGAAGCATACACCATCCTGATAAAGTAGCTTCAGCTAAATATACACCAATAGGAGGCTTCTCTTGATTGACTGGTTGATCCAATGGGGTAGGGACTCCTCCATTGTTAGGCCTCATATTCCAAGTCTCATTTTGTCTAGGTGGTTGTCTCCTATCAAACCCTTGTCCACCAGCTTTCCCTCTATCAAATTTCTGGCCTAAGGATTTTCCTTTATCATAATTCTATCCTCTGTCATTGTTATATCCCCTGTCATGGTTATATCCTCTTTCAGGATGTTTCCCTCTATCAAAGTGATGTCCTTGTTGATTTTCTTGACTTTCTCTGCTCTAATTGGACTGCATATTTCTTTGAGCAGCTTGCAACTAACTTTTCTGGTTACTCAAGTAAGTCACCTCCATATTCAACTTCTTCACTTGTTCAAACAATTCATCCAGTCTCTCCTAGTCAAGATTTCTATAAGGAGGTTGACTCACATTATTTTGGGGATATCCTACTACAATGCTAGTATTTAATGACTGGTTCAAAACTTCATTGTTTTTGGGAAGCTAGGGATGTTTCTCATTGTTGTTGTTGTTGTATGGCTTGCTGATAAGCTTGTTGTGCTTGTTGTAAAGCTAGGCCATGCGCTTGCAATGTAGGATCAAGTGGTTGTTGGGATATATGAGATGGATTATGAGTGGTGATACTCTGAGTGGGTAAAAAATTGTTGATGAGAGGTGGAGGATTCCCTTGGTTTAACATTCCTTGTAAGATGGTAGATGAAGGTGGAGGAATGTAAGTTTGAGGTCCCAATGGATTTTGCATGGTAAAGGTGACAGTGGGGAATGATGAAGATGATGCCATTAAATTTTGCGATGGTAATGACACATTAGGACCTTGAGTCCATTGATTAAAAATATTTCCTTGTCCTATGTCATCAAGATCGCCTTGTGCCAAAGATGTAAACAAGGGATTCATGGTCAAGGTATTGAATTATGCAGATATGGGGGATAGCTAGCATGAGATTGTGGATGAAGAGGTTGATTCAAATTTTGCTGGGGATAGCTGACTATAGGTGGCATTTGAATCACTAGAGGCCCTGGGTGAGGAACCATAAGCAACTGAGGAACCAGATTCATGATTGGAGTATGATTAGTGAGAGCTTGATTAAGAGTTGGGATCTGTCCAGGGTGAGCAGCAGGTCCTAATGATGGTAAAGGTCCAAACAAATGTTGTCTTAAGGAAGTGCTAACCTTTACAACCTCTGCATATGCATCAAGTAGGGTATTAGGAGGATTGTTTCTCCATTTTATGAAGGTAATTGTCAGACTATCAAGTCCCTCATAATAGACTTCTAAAGTAGTGGCATCATCAACAACATAAGGGGCTTGCAGTCGGGTATAGGCTCGATGAATCCTATTGTTAAAGGACCCTATAGGCTCATGGACTTCTCTTTTAACATTAGTGAACTGAAGATAGAGCTCATTGGGACTAATGGGAATCCTAAAATTTTGCAGGAATGCAGTCTCTAGCTCAGTCCAATGTTGGATAGACCTGGCAGGTAAGTGATTATACCAATAGAATGCATTTTCTCCTAAGGAATAAGGAAAGAGCCTAGATGCTACATCTTCATGATTGATTCCCCTATCCTTAAGGCTAGTCTAAAAGATCCTGATATGTTCCTCAGTAGTTCTATTGGGATCATTAACATGGAACTTTGAACAAAAGTGCTTAGGGTTCTTGGGCATAATATTGTAATTGGCAAAAGTCAATGGAGATGGGTTATTAGTGAGGAAAGCCATTGGTGGAGGTGGGGGTGGTAATGGTTTATTTATGGCTGGCTAAGGTTGTTGGATGGGAATGTCCTCAGACTCAAATGCAGATGAACTTGATGAAGATGAGAATGATGGAGATGATTGAGGTGGTTGGGTGGATGATGATTCTCCCCTTATTCTAGTCCTCCTAGACCTGGTGGGAGCTGGAAGTTCTTGAAATTCCTCCTCTCTTGGAGTAGATCCGGTCCTTCTTCTGAATCTTTCAGGAGAGATAGCAGACAAAAATCAATCCAGCTTACTTATTTAGGACCTCCTTCTAGTGCCAATCTGTTGATGATGTTTTCTGCACAACAACTCAGAAAAAATATGAAATCCTATCTCTCTTGAAAGGTAGATCTCTATCAGCAAGCCTCAAGAGATAACCCCAAGGTCTCTAATGTTAGGTCTTGACAATGCATAAACAACTCAGTGATAAATGTGAAAATGTTGGTAATCACAAAGGGACCTTACTACAAGCAAATACTGAATCTTTAACTTATCAGATCTGGCAATATGATGATACTTCAATCCTAAATCTAACTCAAATGATAAAGAAATAACAAAAGATTAGGGTTTCAAAGAGATTACTAAATTAAAACTATTCCTAAAATTAACAATGTTAATGATGAAATACTTGAAATGGACCAATCCCTCATAAACTAATTCCTACTTAACCCAGATGAACCTGCAATCTCACAGAAACAGTGCAATCTTCTAAGGTATTAAACATTTTCAGATCATGAACATTCATCCAAGATAACCCAATTGCAATTGAAATGAATAAATCTCCACAATCAAACTAAGCAAAATGAATATAAAGGTCCAAGCTAACTTTGCAAAGCAACTAACAATCAACTAGCTGCAAAAAGTATGGACCAGGGATTGCTGCAAACACTTCAAGCATCAAATCATAAACACCATTGAATTAGATCTAAATCTAAATCGAACATTCATCTAATAACCATGAGCAATTTGAAAAGATAGAATCATAAGAACCATGCAAGATAAGTCAACACAAAAGAGATCACTAGAAAATCACAATGTCTTCAATTGTATTGAATCACTAAATTTCAACAACAATTCCAATGTTTTGTTACAACACTTGCTCAGAATGAACTAACTTCTACTTCTACTCTACTGCCTAATTCACTCTAAGAGCTATTTGTCTTTTTTGTTCTATGTTCTCTATTCTATATCTTACAAATGAGGCGAAATGCCAAATTTATAGGAACCTCCAAAGCATGTTGGCCTAATTAATGTTTACAATAATAAATGGCCATAAAACAAGTTGGCCCAAGGAGAATTCAAAATAAAAAAATTAGCATTAAATGCTTGAACTCAATCCGGGTCAGCCTGGGATCTTCAATACAATTTGAACCAATGCACAAGTTTCAATGTAGCCCTATATTAACTGCTTCCTTCCATTCTTATCTTGAGCGCACCTCACCAAGTCATCCAAGGGGGGAAGTACCTTGAATTTCTCCTTTAACTGAATTAATTTTATCTCTAGAACTTCCTTGATGACCCAGTTAAATTCAGCCTGCACTCAACAAAAACCACTATTAATAATATCCATTATAACTTGAAGAATTAGCATTAGTCCATCATCAATAACATATTCATCATTCAAAAAAATCTGAGCAAAGAGCGAAATCAACCCAGAAACATCGTTAAATCGCCATCTTCACAGTCTGGGATTTCAAGCCGCTCGAGGAATCCAAGCCAGAAAGGAATTTCGGGGAAATCCAGGCCAGGCGGATTTTCCCGAAGAAGGCACAAAATCAAACATTTATCATTAAAAAATGTAGATAACAGTGTAATCTATCAATTAAAATAATGGAATGACAAGTATTTAACACTAAAATCATCCAATTCAACCAATTTTGAAGTTTCACCAAGCTTCCCAAAAAATTTGGAAATGTCCGGCCGGACCGGAATTCTGTGAAAAAGGGAAATTTTTTGGAGTTTCAGCACATTCCAGGAAAATGGAGAGGGGGAGGAAAATTGGAGAAATCTGTCTACGCAGGAAAATACTGAAGCTGGAAGAAAACCAAAATTTCAGCAATCTAACATGATCTCACTCAAATTGATCGAAGATCACAAGTTTGAGGACCCTGGGCACAAAACTAGCTTAACCCGAACCTCCTACAGATCTTATTTTTTATCCTAGGATCATTCAAAAGCAAGTTAAGATGAAATGGAAATGCCCAAGGCATGAAACCCTAAATTTTGACCAGTAATGCAGAGAGAAAGCTCGTCCATACAGGAATTCAAACTCCAAGAAAAACTATAATGTCAAAGCACTACTCACATTCATCAATCAAAATCAAGGAAACATGTACATACCATTTGATAAAGTGGAAATTGATCATGGCAACAACAGACAACAATCTGAACGCCCAAGCAAGCAAATCAATGAATCCAAATGCCCAAATCACCAAATCCCAAATGCAAAAGCAATATACAACAAAAGATGGGAGAAAATGATGCAAAATTTTCTTAAAATTAACCACACTCGCCATGAAGATCAAACCAAGGTGCAATAACAAAGCCAATAAGACAATTTGGAGAAGTTCTAAAACCCGACAAGACAACGAACCTCTGAAAAAATATGACCGATGTGGAATTCCACGAAGACCAAAAATTCCCGAACCATCGCGTTTAGCTGGAGTTTGAATGAAATCTGGGAAAATTCGGACGGGGGGGAAATTTCTAAAATAGTGCAAAAACCCGAACTTGGCCCAAAACTTAAGATTTTCAATATACAACTTAGGGGGATCACTTAGGAAAGCAAGATAAACACTTAGGGTCATGCCAAGGCAAGGAAAATCCTCAAAATCGAAGGGCCAAAACAACAAGAGCGAAAGAAAAAGAGGGTCCCTCCTTTCAGTGGGGCGTGTGTGCAAAAAATGCACAAGAAGTACCTAATGTCTCGCTTCATCCGTTGTGTCCTCATTTGATATGACATGATTTGTTACCATAGCCTTGTCTCGCCCCTATAATACACAACATAGTAAATAATGTTTAGTACACCAATTATATCATTTCAATGAGTATGCTATCCAACACAAAACCTCACTTTAGTCATATATTTGACATATTGATATCTCCTCTATGTTGTAACATTTGTGAATTCATAAACACCTTCCTCCTTTGGTTGAGGTTGCTTTCTCTTCTTACCTCTTTTGTATCTACAGATTTCATTGTCTCATTTATTTCCACCCACTTTCCTCTCAGTGATTTAGTATTTCTACGCTTTCCACGTCCTCTCTCCATGGCCTCCTCTATGAATAAAAATGTTGCAAAAAAAGCTTTCACCGCACTACTGCCGAGAAGGAAGAAGCAACTTGCGGGATCACAGTAAAAACTTCTCTAACACACCGAGTTGATGAAGGAACCGCAAGACAGCGGTGGTCACCGCACTACAACATGCCAATGGTAGAAGACTTGCAGGAGTCACTACAACATTGCCAAGAATAGAAGGAAGACTCATGTGCCGCCATAGAAGCTTTCACTGCACTACCACTGAGAAAGATGAAGCACCTTGCGGGACCGTAGTAAAAACTGCCCTACCGCACTGAGCTAATGAAGGAGCCATGGGACAACAATGGTCACAAAAACAAGGCAGGAGTTGGAATCATTTCCAACACTCTGGATCCTGTGATACACAACAATGAAAATAGTCACTATACAACAATGATAGGTGTTGAATTAGGTGCACTTGGCGCCGCCTTAGGCACCCCAAAAATATTACATTAATGGCCAAAAGTCGACACTAAAGTTGGTGTTAACTAATGCTAACTAAAGCGTCGACTACTGAATCAAAATCAAAAATTTAAAAATTTCCCACATGAAGGAAGAAATCAGATGACAAAAAAGGGAAAAATGTCACGTGAAGGAAGAGAGCAAGGCACTACTAGCAACTGATGAGAAATTTGATGTAGTTTGTGACACCATAGGTAAGGTTAGATTTTTTTTTTCTTGGTTGAATTCATGATTGTTTACTGCTCTTTGTATTGCATTTGAATTCGTGATTGTTTACTGGTTCATGGCCTAACCTATCCAGGCAACCTCTAAATTTTCCCATCATTATAAATTGTAAAACCTTTGAGAAACCAACAAAAATTTTTACCCTACCCATTTGATCTTTGGCTCAAAATATTATAGCATGAAGTCAAGATGCCTCTGTATTCTTTCCCTAACCTAGGTATCAAGGAAATAGTGAACTGCATGGAAAATATGGGAATTGGGTCGGTCACAACTGAGCAACTGCTGGAAATAAACATAGAAACCGCTTGTTTTTTCCCAGTCGCGCCATAGTCACCGATGCCATGAAAAATTCATGCAATATTTCATTATGAAAGAGTTTTTATGATAAGGTTATCAACACTAAGCAAACCCAACGAACATATTTTCCCTAGGTTATCAACACTAAGCAAACCCAATGAACATATTTTCCCACAAAACAAAACTTTCATACCACAAACTGGACGAAAACTTTCATACCTAACAATGTGCACTTTTTTTTCCTCCACAGACTGGATGAAAATAATTTTCCCTAGGTCGCCTCAAAATGTCAAGCAATAGAAGGAAGTGAGCATTGTCAGCAGACTTTGGCCATAATGAGGTAATTCATTGTCAATTTATAGATTTGTAAATGTTTCCATTGTTTCTTTGAATTTTACTTTTAGTTTTTTATTTCTAAATTTAAAAGAAGAAATATAATTTAAATATATATATATATATAGGGACATGAGACTAACAAAGATAAAGAGGAATTGTAGTTTTTAGTTTTTTATTTCTAAATTTAAAAGAAGAAATATAATTTAAATATATATATAGGGACATGAGACTGACAAAGATAAAGAGCAATTGGCTTCCATATTGGGGGTAGAGGTAGTGAACAAATTGGATAATGTGGACTGGACAACGCTTGCTAGATACATAGAAAAATAATTTGGTAACGCCCCTCAAACATTGCAAACAAATCAATTGTGTCAAAGGGAATCAATTGATTCCCCAACCAATCCTAGATTGAGCAAAAGATCCAAGAGGAAATCAGTGACAGTAAAATCTAAGAATGTGGAATAGGGAGCAAAGACTTCCAATGTCCTAGCCACTCCTAGGACACATACTTCTTCCACCACGCCATGTTATCAATCTTGCATTGGTAGCTACAATACAAATATAGAATACAAGGTGGTTTTAGGGGAAGTCCAAATGATGAATGTTGGGAAAACGTTTGTGAATAGGTTGAAGGAATCATGCCTTCAACGGTTCAAATACCATCTGCATTTGTCATTCTCACAGATACCTATGCAACTAAAAAAAGCAGTTATCCATGACATGGAGACTGATTTTGGCACAGGTTGGTCTGTAAAGAAGATAAAGCTACAAATCTCTCAAAACTACAAGAGATTTCGGTGCAACCAAACAAAGAAGATTAAAAAAATCCCTCCTGAGCTAAGGCAGAAAATAAGGCCAATTGATGTAAGTGTGAAAGTATGGAAAGAGCTTGTAAAATCATATGAGAAGTTTGATGTATGGAGGAAGTCCAATGAGGAGAGTACACAGGTATTTGAATTTTCCCATAAGATTATATCAAATTTATTAAATGATATTTAAATTTTATTTGTGTATAGTTAAATTTAATTAGTATATGTTTTAGGACAAGGCCTCCAAGGCTAGGCTTGAGAAACTTCATGCCACTAATCAAAGTGGCCAAAAAGGTTTATAGGCCTTGATCTATACATTTGTAAGTATATTTAATATGTTAAATGATATATTTTTTTATTTCCTTGGAAAAAGTAAATGATTGCATATTAATTAGTTTAACTAGTCCATGTGCCATGTTTTGACAGGAGGAGAAATATGGCCGCCATCCAAAGCAATTTGAAAAGAATATGTTACAAAAAAATAAATGGAACAATTTTATAATCTAGATGGAGAATGAGGTATCAATAGTTGAGTTTCAATAACTTAGTTGGATATTATTATGTTAATATGTCAATTTGCATCTCTTGTGTTGAGTTGTTTATTGATGCGTAGGATGAGTAAATAGAGCTCAAATATTATGATTACAAGATGACCATTTATGTGCATGAATAAATAGTAGAAGAATGTAGATAAACTCAATTCATCTGACTTTATGCCTCTTGGAAAGCATTCCTCTTGAATCTCTAATATCAGGTGCCCGAGACTTCCATGTAGCTTTTAACTTTCGTTGTCGCCTTTCATCTTCGCTGTCAGACTCGTCTCCTTTTTCCTTATCTGCATTTTTGGCTTTGGCTTCTAATTCATCCCATGTTTTACCTTCCTCCTCTTCAAAATCTTCTTCTTCTTTGTCCTCCTCTGACTCCACAAGAGATTCATCTTTTGAACCTTCCTCATTTGATTATGATTCCTCTTCTACATCAGAGGGTTTGTATCCTTGATCTAACTCTTCTGAATTATCAGAATCATAATCACTAGCTTCCATATTCAAAAATTCCCAACCACCATCTTCAATAAATTTATCGGGATCATCAGTAATAGTTTTCAAAATTGGCTGCCAGTTCAAGTTCATTATGCTTTCATAATACTTTATATCCATGGAGTTTAGTCATTCCTTGATGCCATCAAGAGAAGATTGAGGAATGACGTACATGCAGAATACATCCCACTTGAAGTCTTTGAAAACAATAGCCATATCAAATGGATTTTTCCCAAGTCCTACTCTCTCAAGGTTAACAATTATCAATCTCACTAATAGCGATTACTAAGAAAGGTAATTCCATCAACTCTACCAAACAGTTTGCCATAGGAACAATAAAAGTAGAGGCTTTGAAAGGAACTCCATGAAGACCAAGCTCTCTAAATGGTATATCAAACTCTAGTTCAAAATATTTTAGATGAGGCTGCTCCCATAGCTCTCTTACTCCCTTGAAAAATCCTTGAAACTCTGAATTCTTAACATTCAAAAGATAAATGGAATGTCCTCAACACCCAGTAGAGCTATCAAAAAAAGCTAACTAAAAACACAAACGTGCTTCTGCACACAATGGCCTAATGGATGGTTGTCATAGAAGTCAAACTACTGAAGTAACAACACTGATCGAGTTACCATTTATGCACATAAACAACTAAAATGCGTAACAAATGTTAATTAATACATTAAATTTTGAGATGTGTTGAAATAATTTAAAAAAAACATGTTTTGGGGAAAATATCAACAGTGTAGGGGAAGAAATCATTAGCCCTAATAAAAGCATTTTTTGTTGTTCTTGATACACCATCTGTAAGTTTTGCTTGGATGACAGTATTGAATTTCTATATGTTGTACCCCTAAAATGTCCTACATGTTACAAATATGGAATAATAATGCACAAATTTGTATCGATTTCAAAGGCCAAGGCATTCTGAATAAGGGTAGCTAAACTTGATAAGGATGTAGTCACTATTACACATATTGACAATCCAAAATAGTCATGTAAAGACGACTGCTTGTGAAAACCATAATCAATCAAATTGTGCACATTCAAATCTAAGTTTGAAAGCTTGCATTTCAGTCCATGCATTTAAGTCCTTGTTGAAGATTGAGGATGTCAACAAAAAAGCTTAGAGTGTAGTATTTCCAAATTCAAATCCACTTCTCAGCTAAGGAAAGGAGGTAGGATTATCAGGTGCTACCTCAAACAAAGAAGGCCATAGAAAACATTGAAATAGAAGATTCAATAAGTGAGAAAGCATAGATGTAGACCATAGATAATCAAAATTATTGCAATGCACAGATGCTTGTGATACAAAAAAAAGGTGCTTACACATTAACTGAATATATCATCATCAAAATGACCAGAAAGAAATTTCAAATTTGTAAGTAAACTCTAATAGTCAAGAAAAACAGTCATAAAAATTGGAAGTAAACTTTGGAAGACATGTAGGTAAACTTAATTCATCTGACTTTATGCCTCTTGGTAGACATCAGGATATCCCCTCCTAAAGTTTGGACCACATACATTAACTCCACATAAAACCATACATCCTTGGTCTTCTTGGTTCCCATGCCATGATATGGTTATGCAAATGAAAATGAAGCAAAGTAATCATCTCCTTCTCCACTGGTTGGAAGAATGCATGCTTAATGTTTTGATACATGATATCAGCTCTCTCTTCTACTCTCATGGTTGAATACCAAAATCCATCATGGTGGGCCTCCAGAGTTCCAGTCATCTTTCATCCTCGTCCACCAAATGTTGTCCTGATCCATACATCTACCAGCCTAATTGGCTTTGTTTTTTAAAGCTAAAGTTTCTCCTGAGTCACCAATGTAGCTCTCTCTGCCTTTTCAGACTCTTTCATAGATATAGATCATCTCTGGGATTTAATCATTTGTACCACATGGTTGATGTGCTTTGAATCCTTTCATCTAAAGGAAATTTCCTTAACATAAATACTGCTAGGGAATTTCAATGTTTCCATAGTAGTTGGCATTAAAGTTGGTACCTGTAACATTGAACATTATCCTTATATAAGAATTCCCTCCATCTTGTTGGCTTGTAACACTCTTGATAGTGGCTGCATGAAATCTTATTTTGATTCCTCTTCTACATTAGAGGGTTCATATCCTTGATCTGACACTTCTAAATTATCATAATCAAAATCACTAGCTTCTTGATAGGGAGGTTGGATGAAACAATCATTGTTTCATGCTCTGGTTCTTGCTTGGAAGACTTCTAGGGTGTTGCACTCCACCACTTGAAACCTATAGGACCTCTTCCTTCTTAGGGTCCCCTGGTTTCTCCTTTCCAACCCAACTATCAACTTAGATCCTCCTACCAAGTCAAGTTTTGGTGCAAACTTGCAACTCTAACCTTAGCCCTTAATCCACCCTAAAGGCTACAATCCTCCTAAATCTTGAATTTTGCTTTGTATGGGTGTAAAGGTGTTTCTAATGACTTCAATCCATCCTATTTTGGTTCTTGAGGGTCCACCTAACTCCATTTCTTATTTGCTTCCACCAAACCCTCATTTAGGCCTAAAAAGGCTACTAGCCCTAGGAGCCCCAATTAGGCCTCCTCCGAGAAAACGGGTTAGTTCTCAAAACTTTCCAAAGAACACCCAAATCTTTTCTTGGGATTCCTAGTTCAAATTACCACCTCTCAAGGTTTTTTGGGGTCTTGGGTCTCAGCTATTCGTACAACACCCTAACTTGAAAATGAGCCAAAACTAGGTCTTTTAAGCCCTTTCCTGGCTGCTCTCAAACTGTTAAGTATTCCTCACATCAGATGGATTGATGGAGCTTCCTCCTCCATGCTATATCTTGGAAAGATACTTATCTAACTTCTCCAAGTGGTAATTTGTTAAGGCATTGGCACCTCTACAAATCAAGTGCTCTACACTAAGGTCTTCCCTAGCCGGACTCTTCCTGGCTCGCCTAGGATAAGACTTCCATAGTAGCTCCTATATTTTCAAAAGCCCTAAACCCTACCATATGTACATACATGAAGTCTAGTAATTGTTCCCAAAGGGTCCTACAATTTGTGCAATGGGAAAGTGAACTAACACTCCATTTACACAAAACTGTCTAGTTCAGACCAACAATAGTGTAAAAACAAACTAATTACAAAACAATGCTAGGAATTGAATAAAGAAGCTAACCAATGTCACACAATGCTTGAAGAAAAAATGTACTACATCCTACACAAGTTACTATACCATGATCAATCCATTATAACCTTACTTCAATGCAAAAATTAGAAAAATTACTCTCAAACACAATTTTCTTTTCTTGAATTCACAAAACTTCAAAACATAACAAATGCTTCCAAACCCTACTCCAATGCCGAGGAATTCCATAAATAGGGTCCCTAAAATAGTTATCCTCTTCCTTGGGCTCTTCTTGGCCTCTTGTGGCTCCAATTGAGCAACATTTGCAAATATTTTGCAAGAATTCCTAAAAATCCAAAACCTTATTTTGAGCTAGAACCTAATGATACCTATTCTATGGTCAAGATGACCTTCATCAAATCAAAACCCAACCAAAATTCCATTAAGGCTTACATCCAAATGAACTAAATTTGATTGCTTAGTTCTCCTAGACAAGATTGTCCTAGACAGACCTTCTAAACAACCTATGGTGATCTATGGGTGCTCCTGCACCATTCTCCCCCTTGCACAAACACTAAGGAATGTGGGGAGAGATCAAAGATAAATCAATACCGTACTTCTTGAACTGAGCTTCATCCACCTATGTAGCCTCAGATTCTGGTTTGTCCTTCCATTTGATGAGATGTTCCATGTATTCCTTATGTCGGGTAGACTTCTTCACCCTTGATTCCAAGATCCTCTCTGCTTGCAGCTTGTCTTTAGGAGGTAAGGCTATGTTACTCACATCCTTCAAGACATCCACACTATTCCGATCCAAGTCAGTGGCTGGTCCTTTATACCTGATCAAATCAGCCACATTAAACACTGGTGAAATGCCTAAGTCTGCAGGTAGCTCTACCTTGTAGGCATTCTTTCCATATTTTGCTAACACCTGACATGGTCCCACTCTCTTCATCTGCAACTTGGTTGATGTTCCTTTTTGCAACCTATATTTGTTGAGATGGACCATGACATAGTCCCCTACTGCAAATTGTAGATCTTTCCTAGACATATCCACCTTAGCTTTCAGCTTGTGAGTAGCCTATGTTATTGTCTTCTTCACTTGCTCCCAAATCTCCTTCATGGTCTGAGAGAAATCCTCAGCATGGCCACTCCTATGCTCCATAGCTCCTAAATCTCTAAGTTCACACACACCTCTTGGGTGCATTCCATACACTATTTCAAAAGGACTTCTTCCTATGGTTCGATTCACACTGTCATTGTAGGCATATTCAGCTTGTGATATGACAAAGTCCCATGTTTGTCCATACTCCTTGGTGAGGTACCTGAGAAGGTTACCTAACACTCTATTTATCACCTCAGTCTGTCCATCGGTCTGAGGATGGTAGGCTGATCCAAAAGACAAGTTAGTACCTAATCTGCTCCATAGAGTCTTCCAAAAATGACTCATGAACTTCACATCCCTGTTTGAGACAATGCTCAATGGCAATCCATGGATCCTCACAATCTCTTTAAAGAAGAGATGAGCAATATAGGTAGCATCATGGGTGGTCTTGCAAGGAACAAAGTGACTCATCTTACTGAACCTATCTACCACCACATAGACACTATCAAACCCTGTCTTAGTCTTAGGGAGTCCTACCACAAAGTCCATGCTAATACATTCCCATGGTCTAATGGGAATAGGTAGAGGTTGATACAAACCTGCATTGCTAGCTCCCCCCTTGGCTTTCATACAAACTACACACTGCTCCACATACCTTCTGACATCCCTTGGCAACTTGGGCCAATAATAGAACCTCTGCACTAGTTCCATTGTCTTATTGATACCAAGATCACCACTAAGACTACCATTGTGCTTCTCCTGGATAAGATTCTCTCATTGAACCTTTTGGAACACATACTGATTCCCTTTGAACAAAAGTCCACTCTACAATGTATACTCTGAGAATTGACTATGAAAGTGATTCTCAAAATTAGAACATACCTTATATGCCTCTAAGAAGTCTTCATCTTCACCATAGAGATCCTTGAAACTCTCTATCCCAATGCTCTTTATTTGTATCTCTTGCACTATTAGTAACCTCCTACTTAATGCATCTGCCACCTTGTTCAACTGTCCCTTCTTGTGCTTAATGGTAAATGTGAAGGCTTGGAGGTATTCCATCCATTTCAAATGTCTATTGCTCAACTTCTCTTGTGTGTTGATGTAGCTAAGTTCATGGTTATCAGTAAACACTACAAACTCTTTAGGTAGGAGATAATGCCTCCACTTTCTAAGTGACTGTACTAGAGCATATAGTTCTAGGTCATAGGTAGAATACTTTTTCTTAGCTTCATTGATCTTTTCACTAAAGAAAGTTATAGGCCTGCCTTCTTGGCTTAGCACTCCTCCTATTGCAATTCCATTGGCATCACATTCCACAGTGAATAACTTATCAAAACTAGGTAACAAAAGGATGGGTTGAGTTGCCACTTCTTGTTTCAATTTCTCAAAACCCTTCTCTGCTTCAAGAGTCCATTTGAACTTAGTTTTTAGGCCATCTTTGATTGTATCAAGTACTGGTGCACATATGCCACTAAATTTCCTTATAAACTTCCTATAAAACTGAGCTAACCCATGAAAACTCCTTACCTTTGTCCCGGTGGTTGGTGTAGGCCAATTTAGGATATCTTCCACCTTGCTTCGGTCCATCTTCAATGATCCTTGGGATACTTCAAACCCTAAATACACAAGCTCTTGTTTGAAGAACTCACACTTTTCTAGGTTGATGGCTAACCTCTCCTCCTGCAATCTTTTAAGAACCAACTCTACATGCTTTAGATGTTCTTCTGCTGTCTTGCTAAAGATGAGTATATCATCTAGATATACCACCACAAATAACCCTGTGAAGTCCTTAATCACTTCATTCATGAGCCTCATGAATGTGCTAGGGGCATTGGAGAGGCCAAATGGCATAACTCTCCACTCATATAACCCATCAATTGTCTTAAAGGTTGTCTTCCACTCATCCCCATCTTTAATTCTGATATGATGGTATCCACTCTTGAGATCCAACTTTGTGAAAAACTAAGCTCCTCCAAGACAATCTGTCAAATCCTCAATCCTAGGAATAGGGAACCTATATCTGATTGTAATTCTATTTATAGCCCTATAATCAGTGCATAACCTCCACTTACCACCTTTCTTGGTTGCTAAAACCACTGGTACTACACATGGACTGATGCTCTTCCTAATTAGTCCTTGGTCTAACAACTCCTACACTTGTCTAGCTACTTCTAGGTTTTGATCTGGTGTAAGCTTGTAAGCTGCTTTGTTTGGAAATGAAGCCCCTGGTGTGAAGTCAATCTGATGACTGATGGCTCTCTTTGGAGGTAAGGTTGTTGGTGTTCCATCACTGACTATGTCCTTGAACTACTCAAGCAACTTCTGGACTGCTCCTGGTATGACTATTTTTTTAGTCTTATCTTCCTCCTTGCATTGCACCATGACCACATATCCTTCCCCTCCTTGTTGTAGAGTGTTTATTAACTCCTTGCCACAACTTAACAAGACACTAGGGGTCTTTGACTGTCCTTCTTCCTCATCTGACAATGACTGCAGTTTGAATGTCTTTCCATCCTTCTTGAATGAGATATTGTTCTCCTTTCCATCATCGATGGCTCCTCTGTCATATTTCCATGGTCTTCCCAATAGAAGATGGCATGCATGCATGGGAAACACATCACAAATCAACTTGTCCTTGTACCCTCCAATGGAAAACTCCACCGTTCTCTACTCATTTACAAGAACACTCTGCCCTTTGTTCAACCATGTCACCTTGTAAGGATTAGTGTGGGGTACTTTCTCCAACTTCAACTTCCTCATTGCCTCCTCAGAGATAATGTTATCAGTAGACCCTAAATCCACTATAACCTTACACACTTTTCCAAGCATTTTGCATCTTACCCTGAATAAGGCTCTCCTTTGCTTTGGCTCTTCTTTGACTGGTTGTCTGATTAGAACCCTGCTAAACATCAAGTTCTCCCCCATTTCTGACCCAATGTGACTAACCTCTGGTGACTTGACACTCATAGTGTCTTCTTGAGCATATGCTACTCTCTTTTCTGTATTTCAATAAGATGCTTTCTTCGGGCACCTATAACCTGGATGACCTACTTGACCACAGTTGTAACACTTCATACTAGCAAAGTATGAGTTACTTCTACCTGCTCCTCTTCCTTTATTTGAACCTCCTTGAGGTCCTCTACCTCTTCCATATCCTCCTCTAGAAGTTGTTTCACTTCCATGCTCTGTGAGTTTAGACTCTCCCTGACTTTTTTGTTCAGTCCCTCTACCTTGGTATCCACCTCTATGTCCTCTTTGATCTCTGCCTTTACCTCTGCTCTTAGAAGCCTGGTCTTGTTTCCTCTTACTCCTCTCTTCAATATTTATAGCCAATTGATAGCATTGGTGTACTGTTTTGGGACTTAGAAGAGTCATCTCCTCTTGAATGTTCCACTTCAAGTCGTTAAGGTACCTAGCCACCTTAAGATTTTCATCCTCAGATACATTAGACCTCATGTAAATTTTTTGAAACTCCTCTGTATAGGAATTTACATCTTGCTCTCTTTGTCTCAAGCTCTGTCTTTTCTTGTGCAACTAAATTTCATAATCATTTGGCATGTATAATTCTCTCACTTTGGCAACCATTCCCTTCCAAGTAGAAATAGGTTTCTTTCCTTCCTTTTCCCTCTCTGTTTGAATGAACTTCCACCATGTCAAGGCAGAACCTCTCAATCTTGATTTGTCCACCTTTACCTTTTGTGCTTCAATGACTCCATCACACTCAAAATGGTTTTCCATTCCCTCTATCCAATCCATGACTAAATTAGCTTCCATTTTCCCACTAAACAGTGGTATGCCTTCAAGTGATTTTCCACTCAAAGCCTTCAATGCCTTCAAGAAAGGCTCTTCTTGCAAAACAGGGTCAGGTTCAGGGATCTTGTCTTCCTCTACAACCTCTTCTCTCTTTGGTACCCTGCCTTCCAACCTATCACTGAGCTCATCGGTCTTGGTTTGCACATTATCCATTGCTTGCTCAAGTTGAGCTATTCTTTCCCTCAATAGCCTATTGTCTTCCTCCTGTTCTTCAATCTTCTTGGCCAATTCTGCATTTGTCACCATGTCTGTAGAACCACTAGACTCAATCTTTGACATATATTATTCTATCCCAAATCTTTTGTAGCTCTGATACCAATCTGATAGGGAGGTTAGATGAAACAATAATTGTTTCATGCTCCGGGTCTTGCTTGGAAGACTTATAGGGTGTTGCACTCCACCACTTGAAACCTATAGGACCTCTTCCTTCTTAGGGTCCCCTGGTTTCTCCTTGCCAACCCAACTATCAACTTAGATCCTCCTACCAAGTCAAGTCTTGGTGAAAACTTGCAACTCTAACCTTAGCCCTTAATCCACCCTAAAAGGCTACAATACTCCTAAATCTTGAATTTTTCTTTGTAGGGGTGTAAAGGTGTTTCTAATGACTTCAATCCATCCTATTTTGGTTCTTGAGGATCCACCTGACTCCATTTCTTAGTCGCTTCCACCAAACCCTCATTTAGGCCTAAAAAGGCTACTAGCCCTAGGAGCCCCAATTAGGCCTCCTTCTCCGAGAAAATAGGTTAGTTCTCAAAACTTTCCAAAGAACACCCAAATATTTTCTTGAGATTCTTGGTTCAAATTCCCACCTCTCAAGGATTTTTGGGGTCTTGGGTCTCAGCTGTTCGTACAACGCCCTAACTTGAAAATGAGCCAAAACTAGGTCTTTTAAGCCTTTTCCTGGCTGCTCTCAAACTGTTAAGTATTCCTCACATCAGATGGATTGATGGAGCTTCCTCCATGCTATATCTTGGCAAGACACTTATCTAACTTCTCCAAGTGGTAATTTGTCAAGGCATTGACACCTCTGCAAATCAAGTGCTCTACACTAACTGCAAATCAAGTGCTCTACACTAAGGTCTTCCCTAGTCGGACTCTTCCTGGCTCACCTAGGGCAAGACTTCCACAGTAGCTCCTATATTTTCAAAAGCCTTAAACCCTACCATATGTACATACATGGAGTCTAGTCACTGTTCCCAAAGGACCGTACAATTTGTACAGTGGGAAAGTGAACTAACACTTCATTTATACAAAACTGTCTGGTTCAGACCAACAACAATGTAAAAGCAAACTAATTACAAAAAAATGCTAGGAATTGAATAAAGAAGCTAACCAATGTCACACAATGCTTGAAGAAAAAATGTACTACATCCTACACAAGTTATTGTACCATGATCAATCCATTATAACCTTACTTCAATGCAAAAATCAGAAATTTTACTCTCAAACACAATTTGCTTTTCTTGAATTCACAAAACTTCAAAACATAACAAATGCTTCCAACCCTACTCCAATGCTGAGGCATTCCATAAATGGGCTCCCTAAAACAATTATCCTCTTCCTTAGGCTCTTCTTGGCCACTTGTAGCTCCAATTGAGCAACATTTGCAAATATTTTGCAAGAATTCCTAGAAATCCAAAACCTTATTTTGAGCTAGAACCTAATGATACCTATTCTATGGTCAACTTGACCTTCATCAAATCAAAACCCAACCAAAATTCCATTAAGGCTTACATCCAAATGAACTAAATTTGATTGCGTAGTTGTCCTGGACAAGACTGTCCTAGACAGACCTTCTAAACAACCTATGGTGATCTATGGGTGCTCCTGCACCACTTCCATATTCAAAATTCCCAACCACCATCTTCAATAAATTTATCTTGATCATCAGTAATACTCTTCAAAATTGGCTGCCAGTTCAAGTTCATTCTTCTTTCATAATACTTTATATCCATGGAGTTCAACCATTCCTTAATGCCATCAAGTGAAGATTGAGGAATGGCGTCAATGAGAAGTACATCCCACTTGAAGTCTTTGAAAACAATAGCCATATCAAATTCCTTTTTCGCAAGTCCTACTCTCTCAAGGTTAACAATCTCAATCTCACTAATAGTGATTACTAAGAAAGGTAATTCCACCAACTCTACCAAACATTTTACCATAGGAACAATAAAAGCAGAGGCTTTGAAAGGAACTCCATGAAAACCAAGTTATCTAAATGGTATATCAAACTCTAGTTCAAAATCTTTTAGATGAGGTTGCTCCCATAGCTCTCTTACTCACTTGACAAATACTTGAAACTCTGTATTGATTGTATTTTTCTTGTCCCTCTCTTATTGTTCTTCCTCAATTTCATCAGGATCATGCATTGACCTTCTTTCCCCTCCTAAAGTTTGGACCACATCCATTACCTCCACATAAAACTGAACATCCTTGGTCTTCTTGGTTCCCACATCGTGATATGGTTATGCAAATGAAAATGAAGCAAAGTAATCATCTCCTTCTCCGATGGCTGGAAAAATGCATGCTTAATGTTTTGATAATGATATCAGCTCTCTCTTCTGCTCTCATGGTTGAATACTGAAATCCATTATGGTGGGCCTCTATAGTTCCATTCATCTTTCTTCCTCTTCCACCAAATGTTGCCCTGATGCACAAGTCTGCCAACCAAATTGGCTTTGTTTTTGAAAGTTGAAGTTTGTCCTGACTCACCATTATTAGTTGTAACTTTTTTGAAATTTTATTTTGGTATGAGCACTTTGATATGATGTAATATGATTATGGTTGTGTCTCATATGTTGTAATATTAGATATATAACAAAAAGAATAAATTATTGCATGAAATAAATAATAACTTTTCATTTTAAATGTTTTTTTTGCAGAACATGGGTCTTCCAGAAGATCAAGATGATCCTCAACATGATATAGATCCGAAAAATATTGGTTTTGTCGGTACAGATCACATGGTAGAGGATGGTGATGATGCAGATATGGAAGACACTGAGGTTGATGACAATGATGATGACAATGATGATGATGATGATAATGATGATCAGGATGGTGATGATGATGATGATGAGACAGTTGGTGATAGTAACCAGTGACATTCATGATCATATAGACTACATCATGAATCATTGTTGATATATCATTATGATAACTCTTTTCATGGTTACTATTATATGTATCATTTTCACGGCCTACAATACTATATTGTTGAGTTGTATCATATTGACATGTATCATTTTCACTATATCATTTGGACATGTATCATCTTGACTTGTATCAATTTGAGTTACATAATTTATCAATTTTATTTATATCATTTGTACATGTATCATTTTCACTTATATTGACTATTGGACATATATAATTTTGACATGTTTTTGATGTACTGGCATATTTGACTTTCACTTGTTTTAGTTATATATGATGATGATCTTATCAGTATTGACTTGTCAATTTATATATATATTAAAAGTGGTCGATGATTTTTGGATGGATACTTATTAAGTATGATGATTTTAATTTACTGCTCAGGATGGATGCTATCAAATTAATTTAAATTATAGATATTTGACTCGTTTTAATTATAGATGATGATCATGTTACAATTGGAAGAAAAATTGGAAGCAAACCTGGAGGAAAAACTAGAAGCAAAATTAGACGCAAAATTGGAAGCAAAACTAGAAGAAAAAATGGAAGTAGACATGGAAGCAAAATTGAAAGCCAAATTGGGTGCCAATTTTGGCGCAATTTCTGACGCTACTTCCCGATGCTATTTTAGGCACTAACGAAGGTGCCATGATTTTTCGGTGCTAATTCCAGCGATAAATCCAATGGAAAAGTCAATGCAAAATTTGACGCCGAACTAACCATGTCTGTTTGCACCGAGTTTAGCGCCAACCAAATTGTTCAATTCATGTACTCAAAATACACTAAAATTTGGTGCAAAAGTCGGCACTAATTTTCTGTTGTGTTGTTGTGATTGTTCCTTTTCTTCCATATGTGGCATGTTTGAGGATAAGAGGAGTTCTTTCTGGAGATGGTGGTCACCTTGTTTTTATTACAAGTATTTTGATGGAGCACAAAATCATGTTGGAGATTCATGTGGTTTCATGTATGTATATGATGATGTATTTCATTGATTGACCCTTATGCAATGTATGCAACAAGTGGGAGAATGTTGGGATAAGGTGTTGTACACCTTGCATAAAATGAAATATTATATATAGTAAATTAAATAAATATTTAGTGTGGTGCATCTAGGAGGTGTGTTTAGCCACATTAGATATTTATTTGGGATCACTTGTAGATTTTTATGTAACATTGGGTTAGTTATTCTATGTGTGGAGATAAAATAATTAATTATTATTTGGGGGAAAATATTAAATAATGTTTATAAAAAATTAAATGAGGGGTTAATGGTTTTGTGTGCTCAAGATTTTGAGGTACATGGTTTTATCTTACCATTTGGTTGTATTTGTGTGAACTTATGTCTATAAAAGAAAACACATGATTAGTGGTTACAATTGGTTGGGTGAGTGGGTTGTCATTGTATTGAGTCTTCTTTTAAGGAGTGCATATGTGAAACATGACATAGGATGTGTAGATTCATACTTGGACACATTGAGGATGCATATAAGAGGCTTGATGTTTCAAAAATATTCATTCTGTGGATGATGAAAATATGAATTATACAAAATAGTAACAATTTAATGAAAGTGCCAAATTCACACATCAACAATCATTTAATTAAGCTCGAGATCTTGGCTCAACATGAAATAACAAGCAATATCATCATAGAAAATACCTTGATTTGATCCGTCATGGGTTGCTCTTCAAAGTAACATAACCATGAAATCACAATGATAATGATAGATGTTCAAATATGGATGATACCTTTTGCTTGATAATGATAATAATATCTTGATTGCTTGATAATGCCTGATAATGATAGTTTGATTAATTGATAATGCTTGATAATGATAATGCTCTAATGATCTTGATAATGTTCTAGCTAAGAGATTAATAAGGGAATATGAATGAATGAAAACTTTGTATTTATATTTTTCACTTGATATTTGACCAATGGTGGAGATTAATTAGAAAGATCAATGGATAAGAAAAATCAAGATAAAGTAGGAGCTAAAATTATAATTAATAGAATGGGGTAGTTAAAAGAACTAAATGAATTTATTATTTAATTCATAAAGATAGTTGGAGGAATAAATAAAATATTCGTTTTATTTTATTATTTTAGAGGTAAAGATTTGATTTAAATAAATTATTTTAATCTATTTGATTTGAGGGAGGAGGCATCAATTTTATCTTCTCAACTGAAAGTTCCTATTTAATCTCCCCTTCTCCTAAATATTTGTGATATTCTCATAGATCACCCAGGCAATTAGAGGAGGAAGAGTACAATGCAAAGAAGCAAATAATGTTACTTCCCAACATCTAGTTGGGTAGTTTCTCCTCAAAATATTTTTACAAAATTGTTATTCTTCTCTTCAAGACTCAGATAATGATGAAATGCCTCATGATTCTCACTAGTGAATTTATTCTCCTAGAATGTTTGAGATCTTACTTATCTCCCCAATAAATATTTTGTACAAAATATTTATAAAAAGTAGTTAGCTTTAGATTTTCTCTATTAATAAGAAGTGAAGATTACTAATTTTTTTATTTCAATATATTGTTGTGTCATTTGGCTAGTCAATTCTATACATTTTTAAAAAATCTCAACATTGGTCATGGAGGGGTTGTCACGTTTCTCTCCTAAGTGGCTTCAACATGTTGACCATGATTCTAACCCCACTAACCATGTGATTTGGATTCCTCTTAAATATTAACAATTATTCTTTTGGTATTATAAATATTTATGCTTTCAAGGATGTTATTGAGAGATCTCTTTTGTTGGCAATGGATTGTTGATTCATTGCCTCTTGCCACTTGGGTTATGTTCAAGGAATTTAATATTGTGAAGATGGTGTATGATAAAGATGCCCCCTACCTTTACATTTGAAAATTGGAGAATGAGAGACATGGTATTACATGCATGCTAAATCAGGTCTTATTTATCCCAATCTAGGTTGCTTCCACAATCATTCTCATTGGTACACGCATAATAATATCTAGGTTGGTTCTGACAAATTCTTTAAACACCTAGATTATGTGATGATTTTGGACAATCTTATTTTTCCTTTTCCAAATATTTTTCACTCTCAATGGAGCCTATGTCAGATGTTACCTTATAAAATCACACTCCCATCAAGTTCAAAATTCAATGGAAATTGGGAATACCTCATATTTGTAAAACTCATTTTTTAAAATACTTCTATGCTAAGTCATTAGCCCTCATTAGCCCACATCAGGAAAGTATGGAACTTAGAAGCCTAGCCCACTCAACCAATTGGCTAGATTTCTTGGTAGAATAGATTCATCAAGTGTACATCTCACTTCATTTGTATCTATGGATGCTAGCTAGTAATTTTTTGGTGATGTGTATATGAGGCCACAACCTTAGAGCTTGACAAGGCTATTTTAGCTATTGAGGCTGACCCCTTTTCTCTTGCTTCATAGGTCAAGGTGGTTGAGCTTTATCATTAGAAGAAAATTACTGATAACTATTTAGCTATAGGTGCTCAAACCAAAGGGCCATATCCCATTAGCTTAATATTAGAGATAGAGCTTCATCTATTGCCACTTGGGTTATGTGCAAGGAAATTAATATGGTAGAGATGGTGTATATCAAAGATGGGACCCTACACTTACATTGGACAACTGATGAATGAGAGACATGCTATTACATGCATGATAAATTACATATTTTGTATCCCAATTTGGGTCACCATCATAATAATTCTCATTCATATACATGGAATAATATCTAGGTTGGTTCTAATAGAGTCTTTAAATGTAGATTATGTGATGATCTCTACAACTTCCTTTTTTACTTCACCAACATTTTTCACTCTTAGTGGATCCTTTGGTAGATATCACCTTATTAGATCATACTTCCATCATGTTCAATATTCAATGACAAGTGGGGATACCTTATAGTTGTAAAACTCATTTTTTTAAATACTTCTTCATTAAGTCATCAACCCTCATTGCCTTGCATCAAGAAAGTGTGGAACCTAGAATCTTGGAACACTCAACTAATTGGCTAGATTTCTTGGTGGAATAGAGTCAACAAGTGTACTTCTCACTTCATTCAAATCTATGGATACTAGATGGTAATTTTTGGTGATGTGCATATAAGCCACAAACTTAGAGCTTCATAGAGCTACTATAGATCTTGAATTTTACCCCTTTTCCATACTTTGTAGGTCATGGTGATTGAGCTTCATCATCATAAGAAAATTATTGATGACAATCATTCATCTAGAGGTGCTCAAATCAAATCTAGATTGCACTAGCTTAAGGTTAGGAATAGAGCTTATAAAGAGTTTATCTAAGCTCTCATAGCTCACAAAAATTCACATGGTATCAAGTATATCAAGGATGGGGATAATGCTCCCAAAGAACTTCTAAATATTATCTAGTCTTTTGTCAAACATTATGAGCAATTTTCACTACCTAGGAAAACTATCTTAAATATGACCAGGCCCTTCAAGGGTGCCTCTAAGTTTTCTCTATCAACTTTCCTCCTCACAACAATAATTTTTTTATCAAGTGCTCTCCATTGTTGACCTCAAGGAGTTTATAATTAATACCATGGCCAATGATAAGGCTCCAAATTAGGATGACTTCACTTGTGAATTTTATAAGGCCTTTTGGGATTGTGTTGGCAAGGACCTACACAAAGTTTATCTTAAATCATTCCAATCCAAGTGGTTAGGGAAAGTAATTAACAAAGGAAATATTAAATTCATACCTAAGTTTGGAGACCCAAAGGATATTTATAATTGGAGGCCTATCACCTTTCTTAATGTCTCTTACAAGATAATTGCTAAAACTTTGGTTTTGAAAATGTGTCATCTCCTTCCTCAAATTATGAGGCTTGAGAAAACTAGTTTCATTAAATCTAGGTATATTTAAGATAACATCATTATAGTTTGGGAAGGTCTCAACAAAAGACTTTATTCTCAAAAATTGGTCATTTTCCAAGGCCTATGATTGTATTAAATGGCCCTTTATTCTAACCATGCTTCAAACTTTAGGATTTGGGCCCTTAATTCAATATGTTACCATGCTCTTCATAAATGCCTCATCTTGCATTATTATTAAAGGTTAGCATTTGAAGGCCTTTGGGTTTTTCAAATCCATTCACCAAGGTTGTCCCTTGGCTCTAATTCTCTATGTGCTTATTGTTGAAGAATTTGGTTACTTTATGGCTCATTTGTGTCTCAAGGGTTAGACAAAGGTATAGGTTTACCTAATTCCTCAACTAAACTTGTTAATGGACACTTTGTGGATGATTCTTTCTTCACACTCTTAGAAGAGGAGTAAAATATCTAACAATATTTTAAGTGTTTAGATTTTTTTTGCAAAGCTTTTGGCTCTACCATTCAGTGACATGGCTTAATGTTATAAATAATCCTCCCTCCCCACACCCTCCTAGTTCAAATTTTACAATTAGAAATAGGATTGGTCATGGAGAATTTTTTACATTTCTAGGCATCCCCTTTGACTTATAGGCTTCACATGTATCCTTATGGCAAGTTTTCCTTATTAAAATTGAAAAGGAAATAGCATATAGGGTCACCAAGCCCCTTTCTTTATCCATGAAATTTCAAGTTTGTTCCAAGATTATTGCAACCAAGTAGATCATGTTTATTATTCCTCATGTTGGGCTCCTAAGGCCTCTTAAATGAAATTGGATAAGCTACTTCATGATTTTCTTTGGGTTTCTTCATAAAATTACAAGGGATTTCATAGGGTTGCCTAGGAGTTTTATTGCCTCCCCTAAGATTCTATAGGTTTGGAGCTTTTATCCACCCAATGTAAGGGTTTGGATCTTTACATTGAGTGGATCATTCATGCTCGTCAAGGTGATGATGCTTGGAAAATCCTTGTGAAACATTGCATTACCTTTGGCCATCCTTTGGACAACCTACCTAGAAGGGGATTGGGCTATAAACCCTACTCAACATGAAGAATGCAATGCAAATCCAAGGTACTTTCATGATAAAAATTATTTGGTGAGCTTGGGAAACCATGAATCCCTAGCTTCTCTGGAATGGTTATAAATTCTACAATGGGATTTCCATCAACCAACAAAATATATAATGGTCCCCCATTTTACAAGGTCACAATCCCCCATTAGCAAGGTTGCCTTAGGTGTATGCCTTGAGATTTCACAAGAAAGAAATTTAAACTCTACAAGACCTCTTCTATATAGATTTAATGTGTCTCTTGTCATAGAATTAAGTTAAAGCTAAGTTTCATCTTTATAATAAGGATTGTGAAACTTTTGATACAACCACAGGGGAAATTCCAATTCATATGGTTCACAAAATTGGTATCAATTCATCTAAGCCCTTGTAGAAATATTGGAAATGGTGTTCAAACACTACTTTCCAAAACTACAAACCATATAAGGATATCTTTAGCTCTCTCTTTGCTTTCCCATGGTTCACACTTTGAATCAACAATGGCATCAATTTGATAACATATGTTCCATAACATTTGGTTAGCTATTGCGGAGCCCAAATTGACTCAGTTTGTCTAGTGTATTATTTCCCAAGGCCCTCTTGTTGGCTCTAGGGCATCCCATTTGGGAGTTCCAAACCCTTGTTTCCTATTTTATGAGCAACCATAGTCTTTGAAGCACCTAGTATGGCTATGTCCCAAAGCCCAAAATATTTGGACTTAGATCCATGTTGTTTTCAAACCCTTTAAACCAAAACATTTTTCATGGTACATGGTTCTTTTAAGGGGATTGGCCTCACATCCCTCACAAATTCAAACATATTTGACATGCTTTCAAGGTGGAGTTTCTCTTTAGCATATGGAAAGATATAAATTCATCTTTTTTGCCAATGTTTATGTTGATTGACATGTTTCACTTTACTCTAAAGCTATGATATGTTATAATGTTTTATTGTATATTCAAGTTGAAGCAAACAAATTTGCACTTGAGGTGGCCCAATTATAGGTGTTGCTTGACCACTGGGGCAATACCCCTTATGTGGTGGCCAAAGTTCCTCCATCTCCCTCTTCCTCCAAGGGTCACTTGCCTTTTTGCAAGGGTCATCAACTTGAGGTAATAGGGAGACTCACTCCTATGGTTCTCCCTCGGTTGCAAGAAGGGACCATGGTTAGTGGGGTTGGTCACAACTTGCTCTTCAATGATTCACCTCCTTGTCACTCATGGGATGATCTCTAGGTGGCCTACTAATGGTACATCCAACTAGTTTGATTTGAGCAAGTTCCCTAAATTGCCTCTTGCTATTTTACCAACCTGTGCTACAAAAGAAAAAAAAGATAAAAATAAGGATGATGATTGGTGGGACCCTCCCATGACCTTGCTAATGTATGAGAAAAGTCAAGTGACTGGGATTCTCCTCCCCCCCCTTTGCTACTACTTTAACCATCTAATGACATTATATTTTCTTATATGTTTTTATGCTCTAGACTTTAACTCCATGTGGACTCTAGGAGTGTGACTTTTTTCTACCCAACTATTTGTATTTAATTCATTTCATGGTACATTGAGAGAATAAATAAGTATTTTAACCATTGGGAAAATGAAACGGGAAAAGGGACTCACAATACAAGAAAGGAATCCCTAATCCAAAATTTTCCTCTATAGGGGGACAATTCATTCAAGGAAACCTAGGATCCCAAATTGGATTGACTATCAACACAAAGGTGAGCCAATTCTCAACAAGGGAGACCTAGGAGGATTCCTTAGGCTTTGAAGGGTTCACCACCAAGAAAAAGCTTGGGAAATACAACTTGATATTCAACTCACAAAACCTAGTAATGCAAGCCAAATAATGAGTACAAATGACGAAATTAAGCAACAACAAGTTAGAATGTATGTACCTAGGAATTCTGGAAATGTGATAAGGATTCTGGAAATACAAAAATGTTGTCAAAATATGCTAGGGAGGACTAAGATGACCTTACCATCTTCTTAGTCCTGCGACTATTTTTTGAGGCAAACACAAAATCTTCGGATGTCAAAACTGAATCTAAAGGAATCTTTGAAAAATGCCTCTAGGAGGAGTAAGACACCCTTATTGTCTTCTTAGTCCTGATCTAAATTTTGACAGTTTCAGAAGATGATCCTGAGGCTCAATGTCCGCAACTTCTCAGATCTTAGATCTTGAAACTTCCAAATCTGGCATGTAGGTGACTTTTTGTGAAGATGACAACTTTGTAATGCAACTTTGCAACTTGGGACTTCAAATGATCTTCAACTTAAATCTACAAACACAAACATACAAGAGAAGAAAAACTTGTTGATTGTTAGTAAATGGGGGCTTGCCTTGGTCAAACCCCTTGTTGGTAATTAAACCTTGGAATGAAATGAAATAATGGAGGGGAATGATGAATGAACAAAGTACTATGTTGCAACTCACCAAACCCTTATCATGAAATTTGCAAACTTGTGTGAAGTGGCTAGCTTGAATGTAGATCTTGAAATGCTTGAATGCTATATAGATCTTGACTTGAATTGCTTGCTTGAATCAAAATCCTACATCACAAATGTTAGCTCAAAAATTCACATGATGCAAGAATATCTTTGACATGATGTTTGAATCTTGATGATTGCTCCAAATGCTTGATGAACTGCTCTTGAGTGCTCTTGTGAACTCAATTATGTTATTAGGAATGCTCTCACAAAAGTCTTATGTTAAAATGAGTGAAAGAACCTTGTATTATACTTATCCATGCTTAATATCTCGAAATTACACCACACCAAACTGACATATGAATTCATTAATTAAAGGAGGCTAAATCTCGCCAATATTTGAAATTAAATCTTGAAAATAATTTGAGGGGGACTAAAGTGGCAGCTTAGTCCCGAGACTTGAAACTCAAGGCACAAACTCTAAAAAGGGGCCTTTAAAATGAGGATCCCAAGACCTTTGGAAGACAAAGATGTCCTAGGTGGCATTTTAGTCCCAATCCAAAAATTAAGGACACAGCCAAAATCATTAAACCAAAATCATTAAATTATAATTTATCCTTTGATGTTTGTCGGGATTAACCATAAAAAAATACAATTTATTAGGCTTGTGGATGCAAAATAGGACCAATTAAGACATAAATAAGGATAAATAAAGCAAGACAAACCCAAACAAATGTGAAAATGTAAAGGTATGCATTTTCCTACACTACAGTTTTTAACTTCAAATCTAGACCAATATTTAAGATAACTGCTAATAATTCAAAGAGTGGGTTTGCGATGGATTGAAACCCTAGAATTAGATAGAAGTGGGTAATAGTCTAGACTCTAAATCACACCCACCATTTATCTGATCCAAACAATGGAATACCTAATTTTGTTAGGGGAGAAGATCTAGTAATTGAGCATGTTTCAATAGTTGTGATAATAGTTGTTTATATAATGCCCAATAGTTGTGACTTGACTAGGGGAGAGGACCCAATACGTGAGCATGTCTCAATAGTTGTGATAGTAGTTGTTTATATAATGCCCAATATTTTTATCAATATTGGACCAATAGTTGTGACTTTAAAGTTGTTAGTGTTGATGATGACTACCCATAATTAAACACAATGTATTCTTTTGATCTAAAAAGAAACCAATCATGTGATTCCACATTAACGCTCAATAAAACATGTTGTGAATGCACAAGTGTTGGTCTCACTTTTTTTTTGGGCCTTTTTGGACACCTTGACAAAAAGTATGTTGATGTGGCATCATATTTAATGATGTGGCCTTGAAACCTTAGTTATAAGTAGGGGACTTGCCAAGTAAGCTGCTGTAAAAAATTGGGAGTGATTTGAAATTTCCACGTCGGATAATTAGAAGTGCAAAGTTAGGGTGCACAACTATTAGGTCCTCTCCCCTATCCATAATTAAACAAAATGTATTCCTTTGATTTAAAAAGCAACCAATCATGTGATGCCACATCAACACTCAACTACCCATGATGTGAATGCACAAGTATTGGCCTCACTTTTTTTTTGGGCCTCACCTTGACAAAAAGCATGTTGATGTGGCATCATATTTGATGTGTGGCCTTGAAATGAAAGTTATAAGGAGGGGACTTGCCAAATAAGTTGCTGTAAAAAATTGAGAGTGATGTGAAATTTCCACGCAGGATAATTAAAAGTGCAAAGTTAGGATGCACAACTACTCAGTCCTCTCCTATACATTCTGATTTTTAATTAATTAATAAATACGACAGGCTGGATTGGCAGGGACGTTTATCCAACCCGACAAAACGGTGCAAGAAAAGGGGAATAGTCCCGTCAATTGACGTCCTTTTTCGTGTCGCGCATTTCCAAGAAAGCATGGCGACATTGTGAACGTTCATGGCGACATCGTCCAGATACATGGAAAATACGCTAGGACAAAAATAACCGTTATTAGACAGAAAAGAACAAATTCCAGCAATAGAAAAGCTGTGGGACCCTGGATGAGCACGCTATGTTAACACACTGTACATTTCATGTTAACATTCCATATCAACAAATTACACATAAATGAACAGGAAAAACAATATAATATTATCAGTGCGTTCAAATATAAACAAGAAGAACAATATGATATTATCAGTCCGCGCAAGGCGCCACCCAGACATATCGGTCTAGCTGCTTCATTACCAGTGCCACTGCGATTTTAACACCGTCTTTATTCCTGCTGTTCTTTCCGCACGAACTTTTCGAGGAGATTTTGACTCTTTGCCTGCTCTGCTTCGACAACATAACAGACGGTATGGACTGACTTGTTTATTCTGTGCTTTATTTATTTTTATCTGAGATGATTACAAGAATTTCCTGTTTACAGTTTAGTTTGATATTCCTTTTCTGGTATTGACTTAATCTTGATTATTCTTTTGGACTTTAGTTTTTGTTTATAGCTGTTTCAATATTTGCTTTCAACAATATTCTTTAACCGTTTATTCTTAAATTAATAAAAATAAAATTTAATCTGTCTTTTCCATGACTGGTTCCATTTAAGCTATGACTGTTTCCACTTTACCGAGGTTGAATTCGTGTATTTTTAAGCGTGGGATTGAGTTTTGTTTAATTTTTTATTTTGTTTTTCACACGGAGGGAAATATTTTTTTTTTTTTATAAAATTAAGAAGTTAAGAAATTATCTAATTTGATGAGATTTAAATTTTAATCTAAAAATTAAAAACTACGCCATTTATTTTGGTTTTTGTAAGAGATTTATTTTATTTGATCTATTTTTGTTTTTTCAATATTTAAATCTTAAATAAAATTTTTAAGTCGTAAATATTTTTACAGGTCAAGAAGTCAAAATTTTGGACTAGATGCAATGTATTTGCTCTCCATTTTAACTTTTAAACTGTTCTGGTTCATAAATAAGACAAGTTTCAGATTTAGCTCGGTAAAAGTCAAATTTATTATGTCCCATGTACGAAAGTTGCTTCTTGAAGTTTAGGAGCGTACTTCGAAGTGTACTACAGTTTAAAAAATTCAAAAAACATATTTTTAGACCAAACAATTTGTTGTAGAGGGCTTTAAACCAACAGGATTTCCTATTTTGACTAGGACTTGAAGCAATCCTTGACTGACTGGCTTATTATGGTTCAAGGGGACATTATATTTGCTAATGGTGACTTGACAGATACCATATTATAGTGAAAAATATTTTCCAAACATTGGACTCAATCTCATTTTTGGCATGAGTTATTTTATATTTTGATATAGATTCTGAAATCTAAAGTGAATCAGGCTTTTTAAATTGATAGAAGCTGTTTCTGGAGGATTTGAACCTAAATATTTAGGTGTTAAAACAACAGAAGTACTGACAGGTACTTTATATCAAGCTGTCTGTTACATTTTGTTTTTTCTTCAAATTTTGTGGTCTTTCTTTTATCACCGTTCTTATTCATTCTGATTAGAAATGGAGATTACCTAATGATTCATACGCTAAGCACATTAAAACCCTTTCCATCTTATAAATAATACTTATCTTGTTGTCCGAAGTGAAGTTTCCGAAACGTGTCAAATATTTGTTCAGATATTTTTACAGTGCCCGCTCATTGACTCAAATATTTGTGCACTATATATACACAGCTTCAGACACCACTAAATTTTTATAGTGCCCGCTCATTGACTCAAATATTTGTGCATTATATATACACAGCTTCAGACACCATAAAAGCTTCATGAATCTCAGTATCTGTTCCTTAAGCCCTCGGGGCAGGCTTATTTTCTCTACATTTAACAGGCATTGATTTATCCACATCTTTTTAACTGCTCATAATTCAATTCAATCCAAATTAATCTCTTTCTAATTGTTTTCCACCCTCTCTTTTGTCTAGGCAGACTCAATTAAATCATATTTGACTTTAAATCGCATTTTACATGAGAATGTAATTTGTGTCTGCTTGCACGGCAATTATTCTTGGAAATATATATTACAATTTGTTGGTATTTTCTCAAAGTTGTTTCATATCTGTATAAATGGCACTTGCAGGAAGGGTACCAATTCAAAACGGCACAGCTTCCTTTCAAGATTTAACAACCATTCGGTCCGAGTGTACATAGCGCGGCAGTCCACTATGGGTTCTCTTGCAGTGGAGGAAGGCCTGGTATATCCAGATGTGAGAAGGGACGAGTCCGTAACGGACAACTATCATGGAATGCTTGTACCTGATCCTTATAGATGGTAACTTTCTGTACTGAGTTTCTACTGGGAAACGGTTTCTATGCTTTGTTTCCATTGGAAAAATAGTTTATGTGCTTTGTTTCCATTGGAAAACAGTTTATGTGCTTAATTGTAGTGGAAAACTATGAACTGCTGAATTGATAACTGTAAATGCAATTAGAATTTCATATTTAAGGGTAGATTGACCTTACAACAATCTGCTCTAGTCCACTTTAGGTGGACCTGAGTAATTTTCTATGTACACCTACTCTGAATGTATGGAGTTGGTTATGGACTTCGGACAGGTCTACCATACTATTTGTCGAAGGCATGAAAACCCCCTAGGTTTCATTTGTAATTTTTAATTTTATGATAAGATTGTAATGGGATATAGATTTAGTCATCATTTGGGTATCAGTAAGAGCTTCCTATCAATGGTGTTTTAATTTTCTTAATTTTTTTTCATTTGAGTGTTTTTACTAGCAAATTGTGAGAGTGCTTTTAAGTTAATATTTTGGATCATACTTAGTGATTCATATGCTTATTCTCTTGAGTGATCCATATTTTTACTTTCTTGATAACGCATCAAGGAAAGTGATCTAAAATGTAACTGAAAAACATTCACATAATTTTCTAAGAGAATTATTCAAATTCATTTACATGGATTATAGAAATATCATACCTGTTATCAATAGAATATGATTTATGTGTACTTATATTGGAAGTTACACATGAAACAAACAACTTATATCATAGTTAAAGACTAATCAAAACCCAAATTAGCAAGTTAAATATGTTGACCTGCTGTTCATTTGGACCAGCTAGGACTCGAACCTAGGACCTTCCATTTGCTACTAGAGTGCTCTACCAACTGAGCTACTAGCCCCTCTTTAGCCAGCCCATCATCGGTCCGGGTGTGGCTTATAACCAACACCCCCCTTAAGCCACACTGCCAGTGCTTGGGGCTCCTACTTTGGCTCTGATACCCCTTAGTGAGATGCTGCTCATTTGGACCAGCTAGGACTCGAACCTAGGACCTTCCATTTGCTGCTGAAGTGCTCTATCAATTGAGCTACTTGCCCCTCTTTGGCCAGCCCATTGTCGGTCTAGGTGTGGCTTATTTCCGATAAAATAAGCTGTTGAAAACTAGAAAGAGTTTTTAAAAAGTTGTGTAGTTAAATCTGAATAAAAACATCGCATAATTTGATACAATGTAAAAACCCCACCTACTTGATAATGAATGAGTTAAGGAACTCTATAATGAATGATTCATAAGGCACAATACTTGTTGAAGGTTTTACAAATTGAGTAGCGAGATAAGTGGGCTTGATCTTGGGGGAAACTCCATGGTTAAGTGTGCTTGAGTTGGAGTAGTACTAGGATGGGTAATCCCTTGGGAAGTCCTGATACTTCACCCCTATGAGCATCACCTATCTGCAATGAGTGCTATGTGGGCTATTCGTGCTCATGAGAGATGTATTCTTGTGAACCAATGCTCATGAAATATGGATCAATAAATTTGACCTAAAAAAGACTATATGATTAAATTCTGATAAAAACATCACATAAATTGACACACTATCTACAAACTAACTACTTATATCTACAAAGACAGCCCAAAAGAAATAGTCTATCTATAGAAGATGATAGAGCCCAAAAGAAATAGTCTATCTATAGAAGATGATTAGGGATTGTTTAAATTTTCTTCTTCTGATAAGCATATATTGAAATGAATCAGGCTGGAAGACCCAGATGCTAAGGAGGTCAAGGATTTTGTTGAGAAACAAGTGCAATTAACTCAATCCTACCTACAGAATTGTGAGACAAGAGAAAAGTTCAGGAAACAGATCACAGCTCTTTTTGACCACCCTAGATATGATTGTCCATACAGACGTGGCAATAAATACTTCTACTTTTTCAATACAGGGCTGCAGGCTCAGAGTGTTCTATATGTTCAGGTATGCCAGTTTAGTTTGAAGTAAATGTAGATTTGAATGATCCTAGATGCACAGATTTGAGGAGTATGACCAACTTCTTTTTGAATATGCATAAAATTTAAAGAGTTGTGAAATTCTGTTCGTTATTGTGAAAAATAAAGAAGTCAAACATTATATTTCTTGATATTAACTTAGCCGGTGTAATGCCTTACATTAAAATTGTTCACAGTGTTACTGAGATGCTTTTAAAATTCCAACTTATTTCAGGATAGTCTGGAGGCAGAAGCTGAGGTCTTACTTGACCCCAACACACTTAGTGAAGATGGAACAATTTCTTTAAATACATGTGCTATAAGTGAAGATGCTGAATTCTTGGCAGTTGGTTTAAGCTCCAGTGGTAGTGACTGGGTAAACATCAAGATTATTCGGATAGCAGATAAGAGTACAGAGCCCGATTCTCTTTCGTGGGTATGTTTAATGACTTTTTGTTGAGAATGCAGTCGATTTCATGATCAGATGGAACAGAGCAACCAACAAGAAACAGACTTATAATAAATGTTGAATTAGAAATGAGATACTGATAGTATGCACATGGTTTTTATAACAAGAAGAAAGCATTGTTTAGCCATTAATTAGGTTTAGTATAACTTTGATCTCTATTACTAAGTCAAACAAAAGTGTGTCCACAGCCGTTGTATCATTGTTTGTTCTAGGCCCTTTCACTTCTTTCTTTGTACTTTTAGTTCTTTTGAGTATTTTGTTACAAGTTATTTTTGAGATTCATTAGGCGCTTCTTTTTTGTACTTTTTCAGTTATATTCTCTTTTGAGTAAATTGGTCGTTCTTGGTCACTTGCGGATATATATATATATATATATATATAATCTTTGGTTGCAAGCCACAGGAAAATGCTATGTTTCCAAATAATAAATGGCTTAGGGAAATTTTCAAATGTGTGGATACTGTTCTACAAAAAAACAGATAAGCATGAGATGCCTGGCTCTTCTCATTTTATTGGCTTAGGTTCCACCGGCCGTGTAGACTCAAGCCGACCAGAGGCTTTGCTTATCAAATTTGTAAAATTGTTTATAGATTATATTTCACGTTTAGATTTATTTTCATTGTTTTAGGTGTCAATTTTATATTTTTTTCATTTTTTACCAGGTGAAGTTTTCATCAATAACTTGGAGCCATGACAATAAAGGTTTCTTTTACAGTCGCTATCCAGCTCCCAAGTGCGTACTCTTTTTCTCAAATTGATACGTTTCAGGATATTCATCACATTTTTGTTTCAATTTTAATAAGCTTATGTAGTTTTTTAATGAACCATTTGCTTTAGCAGAGGAGGAGAACTAGATGCAGGAACAGAAACAAATATCAACCTTAATCATCAATTGTTTTACCACTTCTTGGGTACGGATCAATGTGAAGATATATTATGTTGGAAAGATCCAGAGCATCCTAAGTGGACAGTTGGAGCTCAAGTAACTGAAGATGCAAAGGTTGGGGAAACATATATTCAATGTTTGAGATAATGAACTGCACCTTTACATATCTTTTCAGATGGCTCTTTCAAACCTTGCATGACCTTTTTTCGAGGGTTGAAATACTTGTGATGTTAATTGTAATTGGGAAAATGTACTTTACTAAACTTTGAATTCATAACATTGTGAAAATTGAACTTATTTGTGGCAAAGCTATGGTTCTGCTATGGGGTGATCTAACTTCCAATTGCCTTTTTCTTTTGCTGTAGTATCTTCTTATAAATATTTCAGAAGGGTGCGATCCGGTCAACAGGCTCTATTATTGTGATCTTGCTGCTCTTCCTCAAGGACTCGAGGGTTTTAAAGGCAAAGAAGAGATGCTTCCATTTCATAAACTCATTGATAATTTTGAAGCAAAATATGAGCTTGTTGCAAATGAAGATACCATGTTCACTTTGCGAACCAATAAAAATGCTCCAAGGTATAAATTGGTCCGAGTGGATTTGAGGCAGCCAGAATCTTGGAGTGATGTAGTTCCAGAATCAGACAGAGATGTACTTGTATTAGCTGTTGCTGTCAACGACAATCAACTTATATTAGGTTACTTAAGTGATGTTAAGCACATTCTACAAATACGGGACTTGCTATCTGGCAAGAGGCTTCATGATTTGCCATTAGATATTGGGTCAGTTAATCGAATCTCTGGAAAGCGTAAATACAAGGAGATATTTTTTGGTTTTACAAGCTTTCTTACTCCCAATATCATTTATCGATGCAACCTAGATGCTGAAAAACCAAACCTCGTAGTATTTAGAGAGACTATCGTTCCAGGCTTCGATCGGAAAATGTTCGAGGCTAAACAGGTATTTTGTTGTTTTATATTGTCTTTTGCTTTTTCGATTATTTAACCAAGCATTTTTTGGGGAAAACTGTTCTCCTCAATTTTGTTAAAAAGAACTAGACCTTTTTAAAACATTTAAATTAATTGGATAAAACATAATATACAAATAGCATCACAATAAGCATACAATCATTTTGAAGTGATTAATTCCAATCTTTACATTAAAGTCAAGTAGGCTACTGCAAGAATAAATTAAAAATGTGTTTATACAATAACTAGCTTATCTAGCCTAAAATTGGGTAGGATTTCGCAGAGATAAATCAGAAAAAGGTAGTTTTTGTCTATAATTAAGGCTGTTTTTCAGCATTTTGCCATTTTCAATTGCCGTTTAAGTGTAACTGATAGTAGCAAATTGTTCCATTTACACTATGGAATCCCTCCATAGTTTCTTGCATTGTTTATCCCTCCAAATCAAAGTTTTTTATGTTTAGCTTGTGCATTTGATTTGTTTCTAATGTGCTTTAAATTAAATGCCAGGTCTTTGTTCCTAGCAAAGATGGAACCCAAATACCAATGTTCATTGTATGCAAGAAAAATACCATTCTTGACGGTTCTCATCCGTCATTGCTATATGGTTATGGGGGCTTTAACATTAGCATCACTCCATTCTTTAGTGTTAGTCGTATTGTCCTTTTAAGGCATTTAGGAGCAGTATTTGCTGTTGCAAACATTCGCGGGGGCGGTGAATATGGAGAAGAATGGCATCAAGCGGGCTATCTTGCAAATAAACAAAATTGTTTTGATGACTTCATTTCTGCTGCTGAATTCCTTGTATCAGAGGGTTATACACAACCTAAAAAGTTGTGTATTGAGGGAGGCAGTAATGGAGGGCTTCTTGTTGCAGCTTGCATGAATCAGGTATGTTCAACCCAATTTAATGTTCCTTGGTTCCGTATTCTTAATAATTATTTATGTCATTTCTTGTTTTTGAAACAAATGATATGGGACTAAAAGCTAGATATTATTTCCTTTTTTGGTCTGAAAGCAGAGGCCTGACCTATTTGGTTGTGTGCTGGCTCAAGTGGGGGTTATGGACATGTTACGCTTCCATAAATTTACTATTGGTATATTTTGAACTGGGCATATTGACAATATTGACAAACATTCCATAAATGTAGTCTAAATAAGTTTTACATTGGGATATAACGCAAAGCAATTTGTAAGCCTATACTGAACTTCTTAGTTATGGCATCTGATTTTGGTTGTTGCTAAGGAATTTACAATGGGCATTCATAATCCCGCAGGGCATGCATGGACTACAGATTTTGGATGTTCGGATAATGAAGAAGAATTTCATTGGCTGATTAAGTAAGAACAAAAATCAAGCATCTGTCGTGATAACTAGATAAATATTTAAAGATATACTGTTTTGGTGACTTACCCTTCCGCATATGACCTTTAACTGTAGGTACTCGCCATTGCATAATGTAAAGAGGCCATGGGAAGAGCCCGGGGAACATAATGTTCAGTATCCCGCTACGATGTTATTGACAGCTGATCATGATGATCGAGTTGTGCCGCTTCATTCTCTAAAACTTCTTGCAGTAAGTATTTCAGATCCAATATTTTGATTCTCGAAGCTTCCAAGCTAGTTTGGCTTGCAGTTCTTGGTTGATGTTTTATTTGCTTTCCTTGCACAAAATGGTACCACAAACGATCCATGTTATAAAATGGAATAGATTTTTAAAGGAAAAATAATATTGATGATCTACTGAATAGATAATTGTTGGTGGTTTGACTAAAGTTTCTCAGAGCAATCAGTCTGATCCAAACATATTTCTCTAGTTGTTAATATGTATTTCTCATAATCTTAGGGTAGCTAAACACACAAATTGTTCATGTTCGACAAAATTTGATGACATTACGATGTAAGCCATCCAAATTGGATTGTTTACATAAATCTATTATATCTTTGTTGCGTATGAACAATATTTTGTGTAAGTTCTTAAAAGGTTTATATGTAAATTCGTTGTTTTTATCTTTAAAAAGGCATTGTAAAAAGGAACATCTCAGCATTTCATCAAATCGTGGTTATTAACCAATATGCCCGTAAGCCTGCTTGTGCACTTTTGGTAAAAACCTATTATCTCTATCTGGAAAAATTATGCATGTAAAGCTTGTTTGTGCATTTTTGGTTAAAAATTATTGTCTGTCTTGCAAATTAGAATATGCTTGTAAGCTTGTTTGTGCATTTTTAGTTTTTCATGCCAATTCATGGTTTTTCCTTCTATGAAGATGTAAGTATCATCCTAATGTTATAGGGTGATAAATTGGGATTTGAACTTAAATTTAAATATATTTATCTTTTGGTAAAAGGAGCTGCTCATTTTGTTTTGAGATCGTCTATAGTTATATGTTAATCTGAATGAGCTCTATCGAGTGGTTACAGACACTACAATATATTTTATGCAAAAGTGTAGCGCGTAGCCCACAAACCAATCCAATTATTGGACGAATTGATACAAAAGCTGGTCACGGGGCAGGGAGGCCAACCCAAAAAGTGGTAAGCGTTTTTTCTCTTCACTCTATTTGCATTTTGGCTTGTTAACCGAATTTCACCAAATTCTGGTAAGAGTTAAAAATATATAGCGAGGGTTAGTCCAGGGCATCTTTAAATGCCTGATACTAATAGTGGAATTTATACAATAGTGTAATACTGTAATCTAGACAATCTACAAGAGACCTTTAATCAATACAAGTGATTTTGAGGATGATTGCATCAAATTTTGGTTCTTTTGTAGATTGATGAGAGTGCTGATAAATTGGCATTCATGGCCAAGGTGGTGGGAGCCTCATGGATTGACTAGTGCTCAATGATATGGCTGGTTGCAGTTGAAGGTGGGCAACAAAGAATAGTGTTCGTATCATTTGTGATAAATATTTTGTAGTTAAGTTATCTTGTCACTTCGTGTTAAGAAGTGTTGCTCTATTTCAAAATACTTTCGAATGATATTTAACTTTATAGAAGGCAGACTTGTTTGCATAAAAATGTAACGGTCGTCCAATATAGAATATACATATTTGAATGGTGTACAGAAAATAGAAGCTATAGACCTTTGATGATAAAAAATGAGCAATTTAAAGTATTATCGTTGTTCTGTACCTATACCAGTTTTTCTGACAAGCAATTCTAAGTGTCACATGTTCATTTTCGTGTACCTAGTCCCAGTTTGTCTGGTGCAGCATTCCTCGCATCAAAGAGAATATTTCTGTAGCTGTATCAAAACTTGTCTCTCTGTAACCTATGAAGAGAAATTTATTGACCCAAAATGATAGAACATGGAAAATGAAATGTGAAATACAGTTTAGTTCGACCTTATCAAAACAATTTTCTACACTATGTTTCTGCAATAATGCTAACTCGAACAATCCATAGCGTCATGCTTTATTGTGATACAAAATTGAGAATGATCAGTAGGGCGCATATTGTAGATTTGAAAACACTATGCCTCTCCTCTAAAACCAGCTGATACAATGAATTGAACAGCAGAAAGATAAAAGAAAAATACAGTTATAAACTAGATCATATACTATGCTATTCAAAACCTTTTAGTAGACATAATAATCTGCTCTGTTTTGAAACAGAGTTCTCTGTTATTGCAGCTTCAACAGAAAACAAATACAGAGAGGATAATTTATAAAGATATAAGATGCAGCCTCAAAAACAGTAGGCTGCCCACTAAAGGAAAAAACAATAAAAAAACAGATGTTTTACCCTAATTACAATGAAAACTAAATCATATCTTCTATAATAAGCATGCAACACATGCTTTATTTGCAGAGGGAAAAAAAGCTACGAATTAAAACAAAAAAGAACTGCATTAAAACAAAAACTCGCTAAGAATAGTAGAAGCTATCTTTGCCATGCATAGCTAACTGATCCTGAGTGCTGATGTGTTTCAATTCAACTTCCTTCTTCTATACTAAATCACGGATGAAGTGGTACTTCAAATTAAAATGCTTTGTTCTATTGTGATGAACCGGATTCTTTGCTAACTTGATGGCACTCATATTGTCACAATAAATCACTGTAGGCTGAATTTGCTTCTCTCCAATTTCTTCGAAAACTTTTCTAAGCCAAAGAGCTTGTGTACCTGCTGAAGTAATTGCAACATACTCGGCTTATGTGGATGAGAGAGCAACCATGCTTTGCTTCTTGGAACTCCAAATAATCAAACCAGAACCAAAAGAGAAACAATTTCTAGATGTAGACTTACGATCATCCATACTACCTCCCCAATCTGAATCACTAAAGCCAACAAGATTGAACCTTTTAGAAGAATAGTAATGAATACCAAAATCTAGAGTACCTTTCACATACCTCAAAATTCTCTTAGCTGCCTTCATGTGTATTTCTGATGGATTTGTCATATACCTTGAAACAAGTGAAACTGAATATGCAATATCAGGCCTTGTGTGGGTTAGAAACATCAAACTCCCAATAATACTTTTGTAAGCTGTCTCATCAACTAATTCAACACCATCATTCCTTCTCAACACAACTCCATGGGCACTTGGAGTGGAGTATGGATTACAATCAACCATGTCAAACTTCTTCAACATATCTTTTGCATATTTGGTTTGACAAATAAAAATTTCATTTTTACATTGATAAACCTCCATTCCTAAAAAATATTTCATGAGACCAAGATCTTTCATCTCAAATTCTTTCATCATAGTAATTTTGAACTCATCTTTCATCTTAGAACTACTACCCATATACAACAAATCATCAACATACAAACTTATAATAAGAATATCATTACCTTCTTGTTTGTAGTAAAGGGTAGGTTCACTCTTACTTCTCTTGAAGCCATTCTCTTGAAAGTATCCATCAATTCTTGCATACCATGCTCTTGGTGCTTGCTTGAGGCCATACAAAGCCTTCTTCAATTTTTAGACATGATTCTCTTTTCCTTCCACTTGAAAACCTTGTGGCTGTCCCACATATACTTCCTCTTCTAAGTACCCATTCAAAAAGGCACTTTTCACATCCACATGTTGTATGCTCCAATTCTTTTGAGCTGCTAATGAAATCAACATTCTGATGGTCTCTTGTCTTGCAATTGGTGCAAACATCTCTTCATAGTCAATCCCATATTTTTGTGTGAAGCCTTTAGCAACTAATCTTGCCTTATGCCTTTCATCACTTCCATCACTGTTATGCTTAGTCTTGTAGATCCATTTGGTGCCAATCTTCTTCTTGTCATGTGGAAGCTCTGTAAGCTCCCAAGTATCATTCATATGAATGGAATCCATCTCTTCTTTCATTGCTTGCATCCAAACCTCATTAGTACATGCTTCTTCAAAACATGATGGTTCAAAATCAGCCTTGGTAAATAAAGCAAAATTAACTGTCTCACCTATTGGATTTTCTTCATGTGCTTGATTGGCACTCCTTTGATAAATATCACTCAAACTTTTTACCTTCCTTCTAGAACTTGGAGTTGAAGATGGACTTGAAGAATTAGATGAGGGGCTGTTTGGTGGATTTATTTGGAACAGCAACATTAGTGGGCTGTCATGATCAATATCATCATTCAAAACAGATTTTGACTTCTCCATATGGCCTTTTTGATGACCATAAACTCCCCCTTCATCAAAAATCACATCTCTTGAAACAATAAGCTTATTAGTGAGAGGATTATATAACCTGTAAGCTTTGCTTTCCTCACTATACCCAACAAAAATACATGACTCACTTTTTGCATCTAACTTTTGTCTATTCTGATCAGGGACATGAACATAAGTTCAACAACCAAAAACTCTTAAATGATTAGCATTAGGCCTTTTCTCATACCATGCTTCATAAGGAGTCATCTTCTCAAGTGCACTGGTGGAACTTCGATTGAGAATGTACACTATTGTAGCAACTGCATCTCCCCAATAAGAGTTACTCAATCCCTTGGTTTGTAACATGCTCCTTGCCATTTCTACCACAGTGCGGTTTTTCCTTTCAGCTACTCCATTCTGTTGAGGTGTGTATGGAGTGGTGAGCTGCCTCCTGATGCCATTCATATCACAGTAATCTTGAAAGGCTCTTGAACAAAATTCTCCACCACGATCAGTCCTTAAACATTTGATTTTGCACCCTTTCTCATTTTCCACAAGTGCTTTAAACCTCTTGAATGTATCAAGGGCTTCATCCTTAGCCTTCAAAAAATACACCCAACATTTGCGTGAGTAATCATCAATAAAAGTGATAAAATATGATGACTTACCCAAACTCTTTGTTTGCATAGGTCCACAGATATCTTAATGAACAAGTTGAAGGGGGTAATGGGCCCTCCATGCAGTGCCTTTTGGAAACTTTTCTCTTGCATGCTTTCCTTTAGCACATCCTCCACAAACCTCCTTGTGCTCTTCAACCTTGGGCAAACTAGAAACTAACGCTTGTGAGGTCAAAAGCTTCAAACTGTGAAAGTTTAAATGGCCATACCTTAGATGCCACAACCAACTTGTATCCTCAAATGCCATATTGGCAAGGCTGTTGTTATGTTCACCAAATCTCAATAGGAACATCCTATTTTTCGTCATAGGAACAACTGTGACTACTCTGTTGCCCTGACTCTTATCAAAAATTGTACATTTCTTATTTTCAAAGACAACTCTATAGTTCTTTTCACACAATTGTCCAACACTTAACAAATTATGTTTTAACTCAGGAGTGTAATAAATATCTTTAACATTCTTCATACCTTCTTTTGTGTGGACCTCCATAGCACCTTTTGCAGCAACCATCAATGATTTATCATCACCGAGCTGAATCTTTGACTTGAAACTTTCATCCTTTGTTGAAAACAACTTCCCATTTCCTGACATATGGTTAGAGCATCCAGAATCTAGGTACCAAACATCTTTACTAGTATTTTCACCTTTAGAATAAGATAAAAATAAATTATCTAGAGGATTTTCATAACTTTCTTGAGCATAATTAACATTTTTACCTTCTTTTAATCTACATTCTCTTTTAAAATGTCCATACCTATTACAATGGTAACATTGAACATTCCTTTTATCAAATCTTCCTCTACCTCTGCCTCTTGAACCACCTCTTCCTCTTGAAAAACCTCTGCCTCTACCTCTTGAATTATTTTGATTTTGACCTTTACCTTGGCTTTGATATTGCTTTTGCTACTACTGTTGCCATCATCATTCTTTGTGATTTGTACTTTAGAGGAAAAGGCTTTCTCAACACTTTCTCCAAAATAATCTTTTAGTCTTTCTTCATGTGATATCAAAGATCCAATGAGGTGATCGAATTGAAGGGTTGTCAAATCCTTACTTTCTTCCATTATTATGGCAACGTGATTCCATCTTGGTGTGAGAGATCTCAACACCTTTTTTATCAGAACCTCTGTGTTCACAGTTTCTCCAAGTATAGCCATCTTATTGACCACATCTTTTACTCTGACACAATACTCACTCACACTTTCTCCTTCTTGCATCTTTAAATTCTCAAATTCTCTCTTCAATGTTTGTAACTTGACAACTTGGACCTGATCACTGCCTTGGTAAGCTTCTTTTAGAGTCTTCCAGGCATCCTCAGCTGTCTTTGCACCTGCAATTCTTGGAAATAGACTCTTGTCTAGAGCTATTTGAATATGAAACAATGCTTGAAAATTCTTCTTCTTAGCCTCCTTCCTTGCTGTTCTTTCATTGACTGGGAGGGCATTCCAATCAGCTGGCTCTTGGTAACCTGATTCAACAATCTCCCACAAATCTTTTCCTATTAAAAAAGTCATCATTTTTATACACCAATAATCATACTCATTTCCATCAAATTCTGGAATGGGCAAGCTGTTAGAATTCGACATGATAATCTTTGGCAAAATTCGAACAACTAGATCTTAAACCCAAAACAAAAAACCTGCTCTGATACCAAATGTAGATTTGAAAACAAAATGCCTCTCCTCTAAAACCGGCTGATACAATGAATTGAACAGCAGAAAGATAAAAGAAAAATACAGTTATAAACTAGATCATATACTATGCTATTCAAAACCTTTCAGTAGACATAATAATCTACTCTGTTTTGAAACAGAGTTCTATGTTATTGCAACTTCAACAGAAAACAAATACAGAGAGGATAATTTATAAAGATATAAGATGCAGCCTCAAAAATAGTACGCTACCCACTAAAGGAAAAAACAATAAAAAAATAAATGTTTTACCCTAATTACAATGAAAACTAAATCATATCTTCTATAATAAGCATGCAACACATGCTTTATTTGCAGAGGGAAAAAAACTACGAATTAAAACAAAAAAAGAACTGCATTAAAACAAAAACTCGCTAAGAATAGTAGAAGCTATCTTTGCCATGCATAGCAGATTTTTTCCTTGTTGGAAAAGCAGGAATCTCCATCGCATCAATTATCTTCACATATGCCATATTTTCTTATTAAAACTCCATGATTTAGCTAATAGGAATATAAAGGGAGCCCTAAACGTTAGGGATCAAAAGAAACAAAAATCTTACAAAAAAGAGAAAAATGAATGGCAAACTGTTCTTGTACTTTAAGCTCATAAGGACAATTGTAAAAGTAAATAGTTGTGAAAGCTTGCAAAGCTGGTCGATTGAGAACCTTGCAAGAACACAAAGCCATTCACCAAAAGTGGTAGGCATGCAATTATTTTCATTTTTAGATCTAACTCAAACAAAATATTGTCAAGTTCATTGGATCAATACATGCGGCATATACTAAATATTAGTAGGATATACTGCTGTATCACATCTATTCGACAATTTTTTTGGTGGATTGCAACAAAGAAAAGGAAAAAGTTAAAAACCATGAGACTAAATGTCATGTTCTTATTGGTTATCAGAAGTTTAAAGTAATGACTAATCTTGGCATACTACAAATAACATTATTATTCACAAACTTCAATTAACTGAAGGATACTGAGTCCAATTATAGAATGGTCAGAAGCATACAGCAGGACCTTTGGTTTTTATGATGGTTAAAAAACTGGATATATCATATAAAAAAGAAAATATTTTAACAAAGCAGGACAAAATTTACAGCAAAGAACTTTGAAAGTTAAGAAACTAATGTGCGATAAGCTTTTATCTTTGGTTTTTATCATGTTTGGAGATTCAGTCATCTCGTTGTTTTTATCTTGCTCTTTATGCTTGAAGGTAGCTGACTTCACTTCTTCCATGATCCCCCTACAAACACCTTTTTTTTAAGTTGAATTTAATAATGTCTGAAAAATGCAAATCAAACATGAAATAAATAAATAATATTATATAATATGTTAACTCCAAGCTTAGACCTACGTTGTCAAAGAATAGGATGCACGACATGAGGCACAATTAAAATAGCTAGATTAGGTTCCTTTTACTTCATTGTTCAACTGAGATCATTTGTTAATATGATTACAACTTGTTGAGTAATGTAAAACAACCTCCTTATAATGCGTCATTTGCTAGTGATTTTAGAGGTACAATCAATGTAGAACAAATCTATATTATTTAAATGTTCTCTATGTAATATGAAATGATGGATGTGGAAAAATCTTCATAATGCAACCATTAACATTCCAACAATCCCCCTTCAAGTGAAACTAGAGTATTTAAAACACATTCAGTGTAATATAGCCATTACGTAGACAAGAGAATGTCATGATGATAATCCCCCTTTATGGCAAGCTTTTTGAGACACAATTGCTTCTAAAACATGAACTTAACTCTCCATTAATGGCTTGGTGAAGATATTCACAACATCGTCCTCTATCCTAAAATTGCCAAATGATTTTTTTTTAATTTGCAATAGATCATAAACCTTTTGGTTGATCTTTGATATGCTTAGTCCTTGCATGACTCATTCTTTGCAATCTAAAAAGCACTCATATTTTTATAGTGAGTTATTTGCACATCCTTTGGCACATGCAAGTGATATAGCATCTCACATAACCAAATTGCTTCATTCAACAATTGAGCCAATCTTAATTTACTTTTTCTTAATTGTTGATTATGAAATAGTGTTTTGCTTCTTGGAAGACAACAAGATGGCCATTGATCTAACAAGTAAATACATATTAGATCAATTATGGGTATGATAGAGCAAACTTTCCACTAGATAGATATTTTGAAGGATCTACCTCTTATGTACCTATATCCTTTGTCAACTTATTATATAGGTCACATGGAGTTTTGGCAACTTTCACGCCCTTCATTTTGAATCTTGTTAATGTTTCAATTATTTGGCATATTTTGATTGAGAGGCAACAAACATGCCTTGGTCTTGTCAAACTTGCAAAGCTAAAAAAGTAGTGTAGCAACCCCAAATGTATCTTCTCAAACTACGAGGTTAATTGTGACTTCATTTTAGTAATCAAATTAACATTGTTCCCTCTCAAAATCAAACAAACCATTTAGAGAATAACAATGCAAATTTTTCAATTAGTATCTCTATCACATATAGATTGGGCTCCTTTTTAGGAATTTTGAAACACAACTCTTTAAGATGTCATCCAATCTTCTCAAATGTTTTCTTTAGTCTACAAACCAAATGTTTCTCACCTTCCTTTTGTAAAAGGCACTTAATTTTATTTTATTTTTAAATTCAATTAGCAACAACTGCCAACTTAGCCAACCAAGCATTTTTCATCTAGATTAGAAGTTTTGATTTCAAAAGTTCTTCATACACCATGGTAACGACAATCAACGTCACACTTATATGCTTACACTCAAAAGTGTTAAGCTCCTATGATTTGGTTCATCCCTAGACCAAGACCTAAACCTTGAGGGATCATGGTGACCCTACCTATGTATCCCCTCGTGGTAATCAAAGGCTTCACAGTTTACCCCACAATGTTAGAGGGACTTCATTCTCTCCTCTTGTATGAGATCTCTAATCTCATCTTTAAACTATGACTATTCATTAAGCTTAAGTTATTAAATTAGTCAATTATAATATAATTATAATAAGTTTTCCATCAAGTGTTGGGTCCATATCAACATTACCAAGCATAATTAGTGTACACAAACATTCACAATATTCACAAGGGGAATATCATACCATAATTCCAAAGATACACACAATGATTGTCACAAGCATACCTCCATATACACAAGTTGATTAGCTTATACACATCACAAGTACAATAGTGATTGGATCATACACAGATCACAAGTACAATAGTGATTAGCTCATATGTACATCACGAGTACAACTATGACTATCTCATTTACACATCACAAGTATAACAATGATCAAATCATATACATATCACAATTGCATTAGTGATTGGCTCCAACATACATCACAAATACATAGTAACTAGCTCCAACACATCACATATACACAGTGACTAGCTCCAACATACATCACATATACACAATGAATAGCTCCAACATACATCACATATACATAGTGATGAGCTCCAACATACATCACAAATACACAGTGACAAACTCCACCATCCAACATACATCACATACACATGATGACTAGCTAACACATCCACAATGGCTAACACATGTCCATAATGCATTCCGGATAGAAAAGAATGTTGGTGCATTATGCACTACATCATGGGTCCTATCCTTTCCTCTGGTCTTCTACACCATTGGACAAATGGGAAGAGGATTTGATGCATCTCATACTACATTGTAGGTTCATCCTCAACCCTACAAGGCCAAGTATACAGTCTAACAACCAGGAAGGGGATTTGGTGCATCTCATACTACACTGCGGATCCGTCCACCATCCCAAGACTTTTCACAAGTAGTGAACCTACCATAACCCAGTGGATTTTGACTTCAATCACCTATAGGCCACCAATGACAAGTCTATCCACCTAGGAAGAAGTAGCTCCCGACATATACCACCTTGTGACCTTAGTGATATTGTTAGCTATCTTCTTCACAATCTCAAGTAACACTTGGCATTGATCACTTTGCGCCCTCAGTGACAGCTAATGAACCCCCTCAATACAACAGTTAGCCTCAGATTACCGTTACCTGCACGGATTGGTCCTGACTCGTGCAGTCATTACCTTATCATAACCAGGTTAGCCCATAGCAACCTTCACCTCCATGAACCAAGTGAATGTCAACTAGTCCCTAGCAATAACCCAGACATCTATCATTGACATAGTCCAATGACTGTCTGTCACTACTCAAATATCCCAGAGGTTCACACTTGGGTGGGTCATACATAACATGAAACACAATTATAATCAACAGATACACTGGCCTATACATAGAAACCTATAGATATGGATTTGGTTTTCAAAAACACATAAAAGTTATATGGAACCAACACAAGATGGCCTTTACCCAACATATACATATAATCAAATATTGACTAAAAAGTAGTCAAATCAATTACTGCATTCAAATTAGTATTCAAAAACACATTATGAATCAAATATAAGTTATTAAATTTTCTTAGCTTGATCATACCCATTTAGCACCCATTTGAGCCTCAAATCGAAGCCTATTAAAGAGAGAAGGTCAAACCAATTAAGAACAACCCCAACCCTTGGAGTTATCCCCCTAAACCCTCCCCCTAAGGACTTGAGGTCACAGAGGCATCCGTCGCCCAAGGACCGCCTACGTACCTTCTCTAAACAAATCAAAGTAATGTGTAGTTCTTCTCACAAGGTTTCTCTCAAGGAATGCATATGCACTATTTCATAGTATAAAAAACTTATGTCATGACACTTCCATCCACTTATAGAAAAATCTCAAACTAAACCTTACCATAGTTATTATTCCTAACTCAATGTGAGCATCCTCGAACCCCTTACAATTTCCTATCAAGGATATCGTGCTACCTTTGGTACCTTGATGATAGTACCACATAACTTATAACATAGGGTTATATTTAGGCTTAGAGTGCAATAACATGTATACAACATGATTGGGTAATCTTAGATATCACATGTGTAATGGTTTTTGATATCTTAAACTACTATATTATACCAATGAATAACCCCTTAAACATTCATACACGAGGATAACATGGTAGAATAATTATCTCAATTAGGATACATTTACTAACACTAAGAGCAACAATATTCATCATCTATTCACGAGGTGACAATTATGTGAAGCCCCAATATGGCTCCAAATGATATTCAACTAATATGATTAAGCATCATGATCCTATTAATTTATGAATTCAATTTCCATTAGAATGTACCATACCTCAATAGGCCATACAAATATTATGTTAACTTCAAAAGATAAAACACAATAGTTACAAACTTGTTCTAGACAAAGTTAATATACAAATCAACTCTATATGGTTGGAAATAGTTTATCTACAAGATCATTAGATGATGATGCACACTCAATAATATTGATAGCAATATTATTCTTAACCTTTTTGCTTCATTTATCCTATAGCGCAATCCCACATTCTTATAATAGTTTAGTTTATGGACTAGATAATATTTGCACTTTTCACTTATAGCTAAATACTTCTTATAATTGCATATACCAATATGCTATGATATCAACCATATCATAACCATTCTTTGATATATTTAACAAATATAGTAAACTTAGGTTTAAAACTCATCCACTAACCTTAGACTTATTAAACAAACTTCATATCATATATCATTGAAATAAATGATAGTTTCATTCTATTTGATCATAAAATAATTTGGTACAAGTATAGTTTTAGTTTCATTAATGAAGTCCTTATCATCTACATTATTAAGTGATTGTATGCCAAATCTTGTATTAGGTGTATTCTATTCTTGGATCATGTATTATAAGGTGTTTTTATCGCTAGAGATTTAACCCAGACTTCCTTGCCATCTTGTTTCACCTGGAGTCTCAATATAGAGGTTTAATGAACTCAAGGTAAGATCTTATTTGATCTCCCACCATTGTCTCCTTGAAATTCCACACCTAGATATTCAAATAATCCTCCCTTGGCTATAGAAAATTCCATGCTTATGATTTCCTAATAATCACAACTTTCACACATCAGGTATTCTAGCATTTGAGATCTTGGGCACCCTACAAGATATTAGTTACCTCTAGATCTTGGTTTCCATAAATAATTATAAGGAATGCTTTTTATTCTATTTAATATCATTCTATATTGTGGTGTATATATATAGATACGAACAATGTTACCATAATTTGCACCATTCTTGCACTTGCTAATAAAATTACATCCTAATTAAGAATAAGAAAATATACTATTCAATTTATTGATTATTTAACTTTTGTACATAACATGAATCACCTTGAATAAATAATTTTTAACTACTGTAGTGTAGAAAAATGTATCCCTTTTACATTTTCTCACTTGTTTGGGGCCTCCTTTTTAAAATGGACTTAATAATGCCTTAATTTAGTGTTGTTAAATGTACCCCTTTACATTTTCACACTTATTTGGGCCCTCTTAATTAAATTGAGCTTAATTATGCCTTAATTATATCTCTTTTATTCATTTACAAGCCTAATAAATTACATTTTCCGAAGGGAAAACCCAACAATAATTAACGCCTAAACATAACACTTTACATTGAGCAATGTGTGTTCCAAGAATAGGGACCTGGGACCCATTCGCCCATGGGAGAATGGGTCCTCCCTAGACCTTTGGACCTAAATTTAAATTATGTTTTTAGCGGTATTTTAATGTTTTCAAATCTATAATTCAATGTCAGCTTGTGATATTTGAATTTTGGGAAATTAAGGATACATACCTATAAATACAAGGTCATTTCACTAAGTTTTACCTGGAATTTCATGAGAAGCAACCTAGAATTTTTATGTGACTTCACAAGATCTAAAGTTGATGATCAAGAGCATTCAAGAGAAGATATAACAAAGATTTATTACAGCAATCAAGATCTATCCATCATGTCAAAGTCTTCTTACATCATGCATGTTTTTGGAGCTAACATTGTGATGTAGGTTTCAAGATCAATTCAAGCATTCAAAGCATTATTGAAGTTTCAAGATCCACATCCAATTCAACCATTTCATGCAAGTTACAGACCTCCTAAGATCTCCATTATCAAGGTTTCATACAAGGGTTTGTTGAGTGGTAACATAGCTTTGTTCATTCTTCATTCCCTCTTTCATGTTTCATTTCAATTTAAGGTTTGACCAAGGAAAACCCCCATTCATCCAAAAACAAAAAAAATCTCTCTTGTGCATGTGATTGCATATTTAGGTTGAAGAAGGATTGAAGACCTTTTGAAGAGCAATATTTACAAAGTTGTCAAAGTTGCAAAAGTTGTCAAAGTTGTCAAATCACAAAATCTAACCTACAAATATGATTTATGACTTTTCGACACTGAAACTTGGACAAATAAGAAGCTACAGATCTGTGTTAGAGGCTCCCAAATATTGTAGGAAAACCCTAAGAAAAGACCCATTCATCCATGGCGAATGAGTCCCAGTCAACCTTCAAAAACTCACTTTTGGTGTCTAGTAAACACATCTTTTCCCTTCTTAGATTTGCAATCTATTTTCTGATTCTGCAAATACTGAGTTTAATATTGTTGTTTCAAGTGTTAGATTGCATTTTGGAGTTGATTGCTATTTTTAGTTTTTCTCCCCAAAGTGTTGTTTGACCTTGACCCATGTCCTTCAATCATAAGGAAATCTAAATATTTTCACTTTGGGTTGATTCACCCAAGGGTTGTTAATCAATTCATTGTGGGGATCTCATTTCCTAATGAAATCAAGGAAAATAGGTCTATCTATTATAATTTTGGTGAACCCCCTCTCATATTACACACACCTATTTTTCTTCATTTCAACTACAATAATGGATAATTCCCAATTTCTTATACTTAGTTGTCCATTAATGGGTACCATATTATTTGAAGTTCAATAGTAATCATAGACATATTCTAAAAATGGAATATCAACTCATCCTATATCAATAGAAACCCTTGATTATTAATAAGAAACATATCTCCAAAATAGATGTTAGAATATATCATTTAATAATATATTAACAACTTTTGCCTATGTTTACAAAACATAAAAGCTAGAAATTTGATTGATGACTACCCAATAATCCTTTTAATTTTTTCACAACCTAGATTTTACAATTCAACTTAGGTTTATTTGACACATTCCTTATCTCCAAAGTATGAAGTTTCAATAAGAAACATTAAAGAAAAAGCATTAAGAAAATATTAAGCATAGGAAGAAAGAAATAACTTATCTATAACTAATGTGTGGTTGCCCCTACCCCTACATTGGTGAATCTGAGTTCTTATTTCTCCTCTTCACGTTGGCTTCCTTCCCCTCTTCTCTCATGTCCTTCCCTTCCCATGCCTTACTTTGAATTGGTTTTTTATATTTAATGAATAATGTAGCATGTTCTCCCATTTCTATGAGATTTTCTCTTTTTCCTACAATCTTTGTTGCCCCCACACTTCACATACTTGGTTATTTAGGTTGACTCCACTTATATCCTCTACTTAAATCCATGTGTTAGCTTCAAACGCCCTTCCTTCTTCCACTACATTTCCTCTTTCTTTGCCAAAATGCCTCTACAAGTCATCTCAGCATGTCTCCTTTGTTCACACCTTCTCTTTTCCCTTTTATCCTACACGTTTCTTTCTTCCTTTACTTTGATGGATGTTCTTAGCCTATTCAAGGCTTTTCTCCTAGCACAAGCAAGGATAATGTTGGATATGGTTATGGAATGTGGCTTTTAACACTTGTCAATTGCATCTTCTTGAAAGTTTCTAAAGCCTTTTCAATGGATCCATTTTGTGCATACTTTGCAATCTTTCCATTCCATGAGACCACATTTCCTTTAGGGATTTCATCCAGCCTGGACATGACTTCTCTCTGCTCCATATTTATGTATAGATCTATGTTAGGAAAATTGCAATGACTTCCTCCTATGCCTTCCACTCACCCTTCAACTTCTCCTCCCTCTCTTTGCTCATATCTTCCTCCAAAATATCACACAAATATCCACAGACAAGGGAGTCATGAAGGTTTAATAGCAAACTAGCCTCATTTTTCTCCACATGACCTGAATTCTTTTCTTCTAGTACCATACCTTATTAATGGCATGACCCTCCCCATTAATCTTGCACCCCTCTCCTCTTTAAGTATATTTGTCTCTTTTAATAAATTCCTTCCTTCTCCTCATTCCCTTTTCCTATTCCTTTCTTTTCATTATTTATTTCATTGACCACTCGATGTCTACAAGGAATGTTCATCTCGATGGGGATGTGACACCTTTACAAACCTAGGAGCTTCTTGTATGAAGATATCTTCCTTAGAATCTCCTTGAAGAAACTCACTCTTGACAACCAATTGATGCACCTAGTACTTATACTTTATTGAAACTACAAGAACTATCATAATTGTAGTGAACCTTGAAACTAGTTAGAGAAATCATCTCATTGTAGTCAATGTCATTAGTTTGAGAGTACCCAATGGCTACAAGTCTATATTTGTATTTCTCAACTTCTCATTTTGAATTGAATCATGCCCTATAGACCATCTTGCAACTAATGACATTTGTAACTTTTAGTAGCTTACACAACTCCCAAGTTAGCTTCTTCGTGAGAGAATAATATTCATGTTGCATTGTTTTCTCCCAAGGTGGATTGTCCTTGGCTTCCCTATACATCTCTTGATTAGTCAAATCATATACCTTATATATCAAAGCATGCTTTGTAAATTGACTTCTTGTCTTTTGATTACCTAAAGCATCTATCTTCACTAAAGTGTATCAACAAAGGATTGCTTGGTTTATTTGGGTATTTTACTTCCATTGCTAAAGGCTTCTAATATCTCCTATGTAAACTCTACCCCTCCTTCAACTTGCTCATTAATTGCAATTTCATTTTCCCCTTCACTTGCATTCCTTAAATTCAATAAGGAACACCAAGTGAGATAACATATATTGGGAATCATGATGTACTTATCTAGTTTGATAGTTCAAGTGTTCCATCCTCTCATGCCACAAATGACTAGCATCATCCATCAAAGCAATCATTTTTCTATTTTCTTAGATAAAAAAATTTTCAAATATTGACTAGTTATCCTTCAAAATACCATGGCAAGACTCATGTTCTAGATGAATATTAGCTTTCAAAATAACAATATTAGTTTATTAATAGTATTTTCTTAGTTTGTTAGTTTATGAATAAATATTATCTATTTGGAAACATTTTGTTCCTTCTTGAATTTTCCTCATTGTAATTTTTGTATGATATGAATGCAAATGGACTTGATTTTGTTGTGAAAAATTTATGTTATATGTTTTCTTTTGTTTGCTCATATCCCAATTTTGGATTTGGTATTTTAAAAGGTTATGACCAATCTTTACTAGATTAGTAATCTTTAGTTGTCATAGATTTAGCTTCCTTGAAAGGAAAGGGAATTATCTTACTACATTAATATGGAGAGTAATGTACATTTAAAAAAAAACTAATATAAACTATTATATAAAATATAACAAAAACATAAACAAAGAAATACATAGCACTAGTATTATATGGAGAAAACCCTTTTGAGAGAGAAACCCCACACTTCAAAACCTCATCAATGTATTATCAAATGCATAAAAAGATTACTATTGAGTAGGAAAAGCGATCCTAGATCCAATTAGGTTAACTAAGATTATCTCCTTTTCACTTTGACTCAACATTCAAACATAAACCAACTAGGGTTTTATGATTAGCTTGCTACCACAAGGGAGAGCCAACCTCCTAGGGTTTATGTTGATTTGAGTTGTTAGGATGATAAATTTTATGTGTGTTTTAACAAGCCTATTTTACATATAACAGGTCAGTGCAGGATCATGGGGTTCCAAACTAGGCCCTTAAGTGGCAATGAAAATTCAGAAAATAAGAATTAGCCAGCTTGACATAAAAATTTGAATAGGTTATTGACATAATTTGAAAAATATGTAAGAACAAAATTTTTAGAAAATTGAATATAGTTTCAAGATACTAATCCTCTTTTGGAAAAAATTAAATCTATTTGGTGAGATTTTAAAATTTAAATACAGTAGTACTAAATTTTCAGGAAAAAATAAAAAGCAGGTGTATGTCTAACCAACCTAAGTACAATAATTTTTTTTTTAAAACTGTCAATATAAGTAGAGGACACATTCCTAGATGTGCCACTTTTTTTTATAAATTTTTGCAAGTAAATAGTTAGTTATGAATTTTTTATTAGAAATTTTAAAAATATTAAAACTTGCTTGTTTGACCACCATAACTTGGTCAAAAATTTATGAAAATCAATTTTTCCCTTTTTTGTCCTATAGTATGGGAAGCATAGAATGTGCCACATCTTTTGAATTCAAAAAATGTGAAATCATTTGAGAATTATAGATTTTTTCAATCAACCTATCAATCAAGACTTTAGTTAGAATGCATGTAAAAAATCAATAATAACTATCTATTTAATTCCAAATAAGTCATATCTTATATTGGTGGAAAGATAAAAAATTTATCAATAAACCCTTTTCATTTCATTAAATTTGGATTAAAAAAATGTTGTCAACCACTTTTGGGTCATATCGCCACTTTTTGGACACCCATGATCCTACACTCACCCTAACCCTAGATTTGAAAATGTAATTTATCACATGTAAATGAAACTAAAATTCTAGAAATAAAAAGTAGATCTAAGGAGGGTACAATGTTGTGCACTTGTGACTTGAATTTGTGGTTGAAATAGTAGGTCTAAGGCACAGGGTGCCCTAGACTAGCCTCCTCTTTTTTTAGATCTGCAAAGTTTGAACTGTGGATTAAGGTCTACAATGTGTTTTTTATAGTTGTCTCCCACTAAAACTCTTGGATTTGTCTTGCACACATGAAAAGAGGGGGAAATATTGTGTTGTATAGGGGCTTGCCTAAGTCAAACCTCACTTTGATATTTATACCTTGATGTATAGTGATTGATGATGATTAAGAGGGCATACCCTAGGTCAAGCAGAGGCCATAACAACAATAATTGACTAAAATGGTAAATGATAAATAACAATGTCACCTTGATGTGAAACCCTTGATGAAGTGATGGCACACAAGTTGCCACAAAATTTCATTGATGGATTCCTTGAACGCTTGATAGACCTACAAAAGGTTAGTTCCCAAAACATAATAGATTGATGTAACTAGCATGTAGAGGATAACTCGATACATTTTCATGATTTGGTATGATTGATCATAATAGGTTCTTGCATATAATTTGCTTCATTCATCTTGATGTCTTGCAAATTTGATCTTGATTGATGAAAGTATTGTAATAATGCTCCTAAATCTATCCTTGACTAATTTTAGGATCTTCAATTTGCTCAATAGGTTTTTTTAGCTCTCGTTAGGATTTCAAATGATGAAAAAGACTAGTATTTATATGTAATTATTCTATTTTTTTGAAAATAAAATACTAATGGCTAACAAATGAAATTGGAAATTCAAATAATAAAATACCAACACCAACATATTCAAATTGGAGCCAAAAAGAGGTAGTTGAGGGAATGGGGCGCCCTAGACCAAACCCCTTCTTCAAGGCCCAAAGTGTTAGGGGTAAATATTAAATGCTTATTTTCATTCCCATTACTTTATTTTTCAAAGATATTCATAAAACAGGTAATTAAATCCATAATTAGGTCCAAGCACATAGGGGGAGCAAAACCTAGTGTAAATTTTTCAAGGGTGACAATTTTCAATGCTACATTTAGCCCCCACTTTAGTGAGAGTATGAACATATGCTCAAACTCACACTAAATTAAGAATTAGCCAAGAAGGGTTCATTTATCCAAAACATTTAAGAGATAGGATGACATTAAATCTACGAAATGTGCTAGCCCCTAGGTTCAAGATCCTATGGAAAAACCATATAAGGAAAAAGGAACATATAAAAATGAGGTGCAATGACAAACACAAAGCAAACATGACCAAAGAAATAAAAATAAACATAATGAAGACACAAAGAAAACACAAGAAAATACACGAAGCAAACACATGGAAAACACAAGGCTAACATGATACCATACACAAAGAAAACATACCAAAGACACAAAGTACACACAATAACAAAAGGCTATTGATTCTGCATAAAGAAAATTGGAAAAGTCCACTCAAACAATAAAAAATAAGACATAAACACAAGGTTATTACTAAAAAGGATTCAATTCAATAAGGTAAAGAGACCTTAGTCTTTAATTTATCTCAAATACCAAACATCATCCGTCAAATGTGTTAAACAAAATGGTGCTCTCATAAGGATTGACAAGTTGCATTATGCCAAATCACTCATGAAACGCATGGATACACTGGAAAGAAAGTTGTTTTATAAGTTAGGTGGCCATATAAAAATGTTCAAGTACATGAATCAACAAGATATTTTATGCCAAATCCATGGACTATATTGTCTATCACACCTCAGGGAGTGCAGAAAGGTTTAATGTCATGGGAGACGAATCAATTCTTAACGTCATAGGGGATAAATTGATAACCACACCTCAAGGGGTGTTATAAACAACACCACCACCAAAGGGGTATGTCAATAAGTCAAATCTCACAAGACATTGATAAAATGGATAGGGTGATATGCCCCCCTTAAAATATCAACATACTTGCTATGTTCGTATTTTAAGGAAGACAAGGGGAAGAGGGGATCCTTGGAAAGAATACACACCTCCCAAAACTGTTCATCCTTTCCCCCAAGTGTAAATTCAAAGACAACCATAATGGATTATCGTGTTGTGACTATAGAAAGAAATTGTTGCAGTTTGGTTGCCATTGATTTCAAAAGTTCATTGGAGTATGTTGCAGTCTAGCTGGTTGGTTGCCAAAGTCTCTAAGAAATGCTCTACATTTCTCCATTGATGATGTTTTTCTCTTGCACTTTGGAGGTTAGCTTCAGGGTTTTTCAAGGCATGTGTGATCCAAGTTTCAAATCATTTAAATTATTAGAAAGGTGTTTTTGATAGTGACAGACTTAAGTCTGTGTTGATTTTGTAAGGATGTTCTTAGAGGTGTAAAGATTGGCTTTTCATTTATCTACATTTATTGATATGGTTGTGCAGATCTAAAATTAAGTTCATGGATATGTGAAGAGGTTATATCCCAAGTTTCATGTCAATAATCCTTCTGTGGTGAAATTTTGAAGTGACAAAGTGCAAGAATGTGTTGTCCAATGACTAGCTTTAATATTTGTCTACTTGCACCAATTGAAGGTTGTATTTTTCAATTGTATGAGTTTTTGTGGACACTCCACATGTCTCATAGTGTCCAAGGGTTGAAGCGCATAAATATAATTCTTGTTTCTTGTACTGCACATATGTTTCAAGTCATTTTGTGAAGTTATGCTCCTATTAAGTCCAACTAAGGCATGTCGATGATGTGCACCACAAGTTTATGTGTGTGCGGAGCTTGAGAAGTGTTTGAAGGTGTTTTATGGGTCATGTTGACTCATCTGGGAGAAGCGAAGATAATGTTTTATCATTCTTGTGTAGGTTGCTACTAGTGTGAAGGCTAACATGCTACAAGTTACATGTTTTCTTGCTTATGGATGACCTATTTTGAATTTTCAAAGTGTACAAATGATTCCTTTTGAAGATAAAATGTGTGAAGAAAGTCTAGGACCAGGTTAAGCATGTGTTGGAATCTGCAAGGCATGTTCATCTTCCTAGTATTGCATGTAGTCTTTTGGGTCTTACCCTCTACATGTTTCATGTTGATTGTTTTATCCTTGGCCGACTTGGAGATGTAATATTTTTGTTGTTATAGACTGACATGAGATGTAATCAATGTAATATCATGTATAAATTGTAAATATATTTGGTCTAGGGTGATGAATATATATGTATGTGATGCATTATGACAATTGTGTAAACGACTGAAAGAGAAAGAGTAGAAGTAATAGATCTTGTCTAGTTTCATTTTGATCATATCTTTGCGACAAAAGGGAAGTGAAGAAGTGTGCCTTATTTTTTGCTGGAGGTAGTGAGCCAAATACAAGACTTCTTGTCTGTTGAAATTAGTGATCTAGTAAGCAACTGAAAATAAATTTGAAGAAGTGACATAGCAAAATTGCAATCATCAAAAGGAGTGACCTTAATTTTCAATTTCAGACAGTGGAAGGACTATCATTCTATAATATTTCTTGAGTTCCTACTTAGTTCAGGAAATTGTAGCTTCCTTGGTTTGTGGCCCTAAAAAAAAGTGTGATCAGGGAGTTGTAGCTTCCTTAGGAGTGACCCTAAAACTGTTATCAAGGAGTTGTAGCTTCCTTGGGTTGTAGCCCTAAAACAAAGTTGTGAATGTTGTTCATATTGTGAGGTTGGATTATAACAACAACTCCTAGCAACTTTTCTCACCATGGTTTTTCCCTTGTGATGTTTTCCATGTATATCTAGTGTTGTGATGTGGTGTACATTATCTTTTTCTTTCATGTTCTTACTTATGCAGTAGAGTTTAAAGTATTTGTTTGTTTTGGAGGGTTTGAGATTTGATATAATACGGATTCACCCTCCCTCTCAATATTCCTATGTGTTCAAAAATTGGTATTAGAGCCTAGTTCCTTAGAAGAAGCGTAACAACTTAAGGAAGATCCAAGATGGATCAAGAAGGGTCTCATAAGGAACCTAAGTTTGATGGAAAATATTTTAACTTTTGGTGATTCAGGATGGAAACATATTTGACCTCATTAGGGTTTGGTGTTTGGAAATTTGTCAAGGATGGTTATGTTGTTCCTTCTACTCCTCCAACTAATCTAGTAGATATTAGGGCCTATGAGAATAATGAAAAGGCTTAGAATGCTATCTTGAGTAGCTAGTAGATTTTGATCTTGTAAAATTAATGCACTACAAGTCAAAAAAGGAGGTATGGGAAAAGCTTAGTGGCATCTATGAAGGAGATATTAAAGAAAAACAAGCCAAGTTGTAGATCTACAAAGGAAAGTTTGAGAACCTAAAAAATGTGAGAGGATGAAGATATTGCAGGATATCTACTCCAAGTAGATGAAGTTGTCAATACAATTAGAAGACTTAGTGAATATCTGGAAGAATTTGTGGTGGTTAAAAATGTACTAATATATCTTCATAAATCTTATAGTCCTAAAGTATCTTCTATTGAGGAAGCCAAAGATTTAGATAAAATTTCAATGGATCAACTATATGGTGCTCTTACTGCATTTGAAATGAGAGAATTTGACAAAGAATAACAAAAGAATGAAACAACTTTCAAAGCCAGTAAGAAGGAGACCTATGAAACATCTGATCAAAGTAGTGACACTGATGAAGAAGAAGCAAAATTTGTAAGGAAGTTGAAGAGGGGTATCGAAAAGTACAAAGGTAAGATACCTTTCAATTTTTTTAAGTATTGAGAGGTTGGCAATTTTGTTTCTAAATGTCCCTTAAAATACTTTGAAAATAGAAACAAAGATTCAAGAAGAAATAAGTTCAAAAGGAGTCTTTACTCTAAGGAAAATTCATGCTCTTCAAAGGATGATGAATCTACTAGTCCTGATAATGAGGATGAAATCCTATTTTTTGCTACTAAGAAGACTTAAGATTCAAGTGTTGTATGTACTAATTTTCATGCAAAAGATGAGGTAAACTTCTAGGTGATTGATAGTGGTCGTTCCAACCACATGAAAAGGGATAGAAGCAAGTTTATTAATCTTGTAAAGTGGAATGGAGATATAGTCAAGTTTGGAGATGATACTTCATTACAAATTATGGAAAAGGTAAAATAAGTATTAATAGAAAGCACACATGACAAAAGATGTTCTTTATGTTAAAGGTCTCAGACACAATCTTCTTAGTGTGATTTAGATGTGTAGAAATGGACACTATCTCATATTCAATGAAAGAGGATGTGAAATCAGAAAATGAATGTTTGGAAAATTGGTTGCAAAAGGATCTAGAGCTAATGGTGACATATACAGTCTAAGGGATGTCAATGGTATAAATTGTCTTCTAGAAATGAAAAAAAGTGAATGTTGCCTTTGGCATAGGAGAATGGGACACATCAATTTTGACAATCTTGTTACTATCAATTCATTACATGCAATAAGAGATATTCCCAAGATAATCAAGCCTTTAAGCCTTGTGTGAAAGGGATGTCAGTTTGGAAAGAAAACAAGGAATAAGTTTCAATTCCAAAGAGTATTCTTCCTCTATACCTTTGGATTTGATTCATACTAATTTGTGTGGACCTACCAGATTAAAAAATTTGAAAGGAGAAAGGTATTTCATGATTTTTATTGATGATTTCTCTAGGATGACATGGGTTACTTTCTGTTGGATGTTGTGGATATGGTTGCTGATATGTGGTTGTCATTGATGTCAACACTATTAGCATTTGGTGTACTAGAGGTTGTATATGTCAAGGATATTGAGAAAATTATAAAAGGAAGTGTTCTAAGTTCCTTGTGGAACTGTGCAGGTCATGAAGGTGCTTTGTTCTATACATTGAATATTAGTTGGTGTGGATTAAAGGGTTTATTGCTGAATGTTTCTAGATCATCTACCGAAAGTTTCAGAGGTTTGCGTGAAGTTTTGAGTATGTTGTGGTCTGACAATGTTTTTGTGGTCTCTGTTAGTGTTCCTGAATGAAGATTGTGTGATTATGTTAATCTTAATTGTTGTGGATGCTTCTCTATTGTTTCTTGGTGTTCTTGGATGTCTCTAGATCATTCTCTATCATTGTGGTACGTCCACATTACTCGGAGAGCTCGTGGTTGAAGATCTTTTTGCGCATGTTCGGTTTTTCATGTTCTTGGCTGACATGTTGGTGGTAGCGTGTTGTGGATCTTCGTGGTGAAATTAATTAAAGTATTTTTGTGTTGGAGATATTAATTTGGGTCTCCACTATGTTGTGGCCGACCTTGGTGGAGTTGCATTGAAAATTTATTTGTAAATTTGGGCCGACATTGAAAATATATTTTATTTTCTTGGTCGACTAAGTTGTGATGAAATCCCATGTAGCGGATATATATGAGCGATTGGTTGAGAGAAGTTAGTGTTTGCATAGTGTGAATGTATGTTAGAGAAAGTGTAAATGTGCAAATAGTGTTTATATCATTCAATTACTGAGCAGAGAGTGAAGAAGATTGAGGAAAGTGTGAAGAAGGTTTTCTAAGCTTAATTGGAACTGTAACCAAGCTTGTGTAGAAGCTATTCTTTCAGTTCGTATTTTGTGGATCTAATCCATATTTATGTATTGTTGGATAGTGATTCCTCTTTTGTATTTGAGCAGTGAGCTCTAGGCAGTGTGCTTGAATGCATGTGCATTCCCCTTATTATTTCTCTTTATACTTTTAACAGAGTATAATCTTGTGGACTAACATCCACCATGGTTTTTCCCCTAACAACATTTCCACGTAAAAAATCTTGGTGTTATTTGTCTCTCTAATGTGTTAATTGCTTGTGGTTAATTTCTTATTCATCAAATATGAGATTAAAGTTAAAATAAGTCAGAAAAGTTTGAGTTTTTGTGACAACTGATTCATCCCCCCTCTTAGTTGTCTGTCCTCATTTTTCCAACACTTTCTTGAAAGATAAATCCGATGCTTTTAGTAGATTCAAGATTTCCAAATCAATGGTTGAGAATCAAGTGAATGCTAAAATAAAGTGCTTAAGGTCTGATAGAGGAGATGAGTTCACATCAAATGATTTTAATTTTTTTTTGTGAAGAACATGGAATAAGAAGGCATCTATTTGCTACTAGAACTCCTCAAAAGAATGGGGTAGTGGAAAGAAAGAATAGGATTGTTCAAGAGATGGCAAGGACCATGCTAATGGAAGAAAATCTGCCTAATGTTTATTGGAAAGAAGTTCATATTGTAGTCTACATTCTCAATAGAGGTTATAAGGCTTAACAACACTAAGACCCATATGAGTTATGTTATGGAAGACCATCAACTGTCAAGTATTTTAGAGTCTTTCGAAGTAAATGCTACATCATAAGAGATGAAGATACATTGGGGAAGTTCTATTCAAGAGTTGATGAAGGTATCTTTCTGGGATATTCATCTCATAGTAAAGCATACAGGTGCTACAGTAAAAGAATGGGAAGAATAGTTGAAAGCACAAATGTAAATATTGATGAAGATCTACATCCGAATATGTATGAAATTGAGGACTATGGATCTAATGCACCTCCCTACTTACAAGATGATGAAGAAGAAGAAGTTGAAGAGAAAGAAGAAATAGTAGAAAATCATAGTAAGACTATTACCAAGTATGTTCAAAGGAATCATTCATAGGATTAGATCATTGGAGATAAGAATGAAGGAGTGTTGACTAGGAGAAGGCTTGCAAAGATAAATGAACAAGTAATGTTTTTTGTTATCAAAGATAGAACCAAAAAATTTTGCTAATGATAACAAGGATGAAGGATGGATACAAGCATTGGAAGAAGAATTGAATCAAATTGAGAAGAATTAGACTTCAGAACTAATTCCAAGGCCTATAAACAAAAATGTGATAGGAAAAAAGTGGGTATTTTGGAATAAGTTGAATAAAAATGGAGTTGTAAGAAAAAAATAAAGACTGGTATGCAAAGGCTATTCATGGGTAGAAGGAATTGATTTTGAAGAGACTTTTGCACTAGTAGCAAGAATGGAAGAAATCAAAATGTTTCTTGATTTTTCAGCCCATAAGGACTTCAAGGTATATTAGATGGATGTCAAATCAACCTTCCTGAATCAAGATTTGGAAGAAGTCTACATAGAGCAACCTGATGGATTTTTATTATCAGAAGAACCAAATATGGTTTGCTGACACAAAAAGGAATTGTATGGTCTCAAAAAGTCTCCTAGGGCTTGGTATTCAAGGTTGGACAAGTACTTGATTCAACAAGGTTTCAAGAAAGGTATTGCAGATAGTAATCTTTACTTCAAGATTGAGGATGAAAGAATTTTGATATTTGTTGTATATGTTGATATATTTTTTGGTGGATGATGAGATGTACAAGAATTTTTCTAAAGAAATGTAGAAGGAATTTGAAATGTCTATGATAGGTGAGTTTTCCTTCTTTATTGGTCTTCAAATTGCTCAACTAGATGATGGTATCTTTATTTCTCAAGTCAAGTATGTCAAGGAGATGTTGATGAAGTTTGGTATGGAAGATTGCAAACCAATGAGTACTCTTATGGTAATTGGTTATCATTTGAGCAAAGATTATGAGTCTCTCCTGGCTGATCAAACTCTATATAGATATTTGATTGGAAGCTTGTTGTACTTAATTTCTTCACGTGACCTGATATTATGCATGCGGTATGTTTGATTACAAGATTTCAAGAGCTAATCCTAAAGATACTCATATGAAGACAGTCAAAAGAATCTTCAGATATTTGAAGAGAACTCTGAATTATGGATTATGGTATCCAAAAGGTAATGACTTCGATCTAAGTGCATACACTGATGTTGATTGGGCTGGTTGTGTTGATGATAAAAGGAGTACTAGTGGTGGTACTTTCTTTCTAGGTAATAGGTTGGTTTCATGGCATAATAAGAAGCAAGATTTAGTATCTTTGTTAATAGTAGAAGCAAAGTATATTGTTGTAGCATCATGTTGTACTCAGGTGTTTTGGATGAAGCAAACATTGAAGGATATCAAGATAAAGTATGATGAACACATTCCTACTCTATGTGATAATACAAGTGCTAGCAATACTTCCAATAATCCAGTGATGCATTCTAGAACCAAGAACATATCAATCAGGTATCACTTCCTAAGAGAAAAGGCTGCAAATAAAGAAGTGAAGTTGGAGTATGTATCTACAAAAGATTATATTGTAGACATTTTCATAAAGGCACTTGCAAAGGATTAATTTGAATATCTCAGACATAGGTTAGGGGTAATTTCCCTTCCTTGCTAGATGCATAATCAATGCATCTGTCCAAGGGGAGTAATTCAATTCATAACTTTATTCTTGGACTAATGAGGGATACCTCTCAAGGGGAGTAGGTAGTGGTTGTTTCTTCAAGGAGGAGTCCTTTTTCCTTTTGTCCTTGATTTCAAATGGGGAGAGATTGTGCACCAAAGTGGTGTGAGAATTTTTTTATCATCAATGAAAAAGTGGGAGATCATTACAGTTTAGTTGTCATTGATGTCAAAAGTTCATTGGAGTATGTTGTAGTCTAGCTAGTTGGTTGCCAAAGTCTCTGAGAAATGCTTCACATTTCTTTATTGATGATGTTTTTCTCCCACTATTTGGAGGTTTCCTTCATGTTTTTTCAAGGCATGTGTGATCCAAGTTTCAAATCATTTAAGTTACAGCCAAAAAGGTTCTTTTGATAGTGATAGACTTAAGATTGTGTTGATTATGTAAGGATGTTCTCAGAGGTGTAAATATTGGCTCTATATTTCTCCTCATTTGTAGATATGATTGTGTGGATCCTAAGTTAAGTTTATGGAGATGTGAAGGTGTTATATCCCAAGTTTCATGTTTATAATCCTTCCATGGTGAAAGTTTGAAGTGACAGAGTACATGTTTGTGTTGTTCGATAATTGGATTTAATGTCTGTCTACTTACACCAATTGAAGGTTGCATTTTTTAGTTGTATGAGTTTTTGTGGACACTCTGTGTGTCTCATAGTGTCTAAGGGTTCAAGTGCATGAAGGTCATTCTTGTTTCCTGTACCACACAGATGTTTCAAATCATTTTGTGAATTTATGCTCATGTTGAGGCTGACTAAGGCATATTGATTATGTGCACCATAATTTTATGTGTGTGTGGAGCTTGAGAAGTGTTTTAAGGTGTTTTATGGGTCATGCTGACTCATCTGGGAGAAGAACAGATATATTTTTTATCATTCTTGTGTACCACTACTAGTGTGAAGGTCGACATGCTACAAGTTACACATTTTCTTGCTTATGGTTGACTTATTTTGAATTTGTGAAGCATGAAGATGATTCCTATTGAAGATCAAAGGTGTGAAGAAATTTTAGGACCATGTTAAGTTTTTGTTAGAATCTACAAGGCGTGTTCCTCTTCCTGGTGTTGTGTGTAGTCTTTTGGGTATTTCTCTCTACACATTTCATGATGATTGTTTTATCCTTGACTGATTTGGAGATGTAATATTTTTGTTGTTATAGGCTAACATGAGATGTAATCAATGTAATATCATGTATAAATTGTAAACCTAGCTGATCTAGGGTGACGAATATAGATGTGTGTGATGCATTATGACAATTGTGTAATTGATTGAAAGAGAAAGAGTAGAAGTAGTAGATCATGTCCAATTTCATCTTTATCATATCTTTGTAATAGAATGGAAGTGAAGAAGTGTGCCTAATTGTTTGTTGGAGGCAATGAGCCAAAGGAAAGACTTATTGATTGCTGAAAGCAGTGAGCTAGTAAGCAATCCAGAAGATATTTGAAGAAGTGATAGAGAAAAATTGTAATCATCAAAAGGAGTGAGCTTAATGGTCAATTTCAAATAGTGGAAGGACTATCATTCTATAATCTTTCCTAAGTGCTTGATCAATTTAGGGAGTTGTAGCTTCCTTGGATTGTAACCCTAAAAGAAAGTGTAATTAGGAAGTTGTAGCTTCCTTGGGAGTGACCCTAAAACTATTATCAAGGAATTGTAGATTCCTTGGGTTGTAGCCCTGAAACAAAGTTGTAAATGTTGTTCATATTGTGAGTTTGTATTAGGGCAGTAGCTCCTAGTGTATTTTCTCACCATGGTTTTTCCCCTATGGGGTTTTCCACGTATATTTTTTGTTGTGTTGTATTGTGCATTTTCTTTTTCTTTCATGTTCTTTCTTATGCAATAGATTTTAAAGTATCTATTTATTCCAAAGGATTTGAGATTTGATAGAATACTAATTCACCCCCCTAAATATTTTGGTGTGTTCAACAGAAATATGGTTGCACTTAAGATTGTACCACCATGAATGGAAATGAGCATACATATGGAGCTATGAATGTCACATAGTAAGGAACAACACAATAGAAGGGCGATCATTTGTTTATAATTATTAGATGCATCAACACATGGAAGAGCACCATGATCACTAAGTTGTATCTTATTACTCAAGGCCTGACATTCATTTGTAGAATGGACATGCAATTGATGATATGCACAAAAAGAGTTATTGCTATAAAATTTCTTCCATGTTGGAGGAGGAAGAGTAATCAAGCAAGCTTTGATAAGCCTCGACAAAATATGCTCAAGTGCTTTGATAAAGGTGGAGGAGAAAAGAATTTCTCTTGTCAACTAGAAAAGCTCACTCACTTACTACATGATGTTTTAAATACAATATATGATGGCATATGAGATGAAGATGGAGAAGAAGGTTGGAAACTTAAACCTCTTTTTAAAAGATACAACATAGACTTTGCATGATCCTTAACTCCCTATTCCGTGTTTTCATTATATCCATTTTTAGAAAGAATTTTATATCCAAGTCCATAACACTTATCCAACTCAGATGTAGAAGTCTTGTCTAAATGTTTATGAGAAGAATTGATTCTTTCACATGAATGTAAATAATTTTTGATTGTTTTAAAGTTAGGCATCACTTGCACATGAGCGATGAAAGCTAAAGAGCTCCCATCACCATCATGGGATGATGTTTTGGATTTGTTGATGTATAAAAAGATTGAGTGAATGAAATGTATGACTCCTATAGAGGAGGGTGTAAAATCCCAATCATCACCAAGACATGTGTTTGAAGATGAAGCAATATTGTGATCCTTATTTGTATTATATTTTGATGATGCTACAACATTTGAATTTGCAAGCTTTGATGGTGAGATTTTAGACCCCCCCTTGAAATGAGGTGTAAAATTTAATGACCCCCCAATCATCACCTAGGATTGCATTCATAGTATCATTATCCTTGGAAGGTAATGGCTGAACTTTTGAAGATGGAATCAAAGTATTAAGAGAGTTGGAAGTGTTATGTTTGACTTAGACTTGTGAATTACAACTTTTACTATCTGCTTTAACTGTATATATCTTATTATATTCATATTTCATCTCATAGTGAAGAGTAGATGGGAATCCTTTCATGGCATGAATGTATGGTCTACCTAGGAGAAGAATATATGAAATAGGTCCTGGCATGATATGGATAGGGGTAGCAAAAATCATGGGCCTTGCTTTAAAGGGTAGTGTGATTGTCCCTCATGGTTGCTTACTAAAATTATCAAAGCCACAAATACAAAGATCATTAAGTTCTATAAGATTCTTATCCACACCAATTTTATCTAGTAGATCAATGCTACAAACATTAAAACCTAGTCCATTATCAATGAGAGTATGCCTAATCCTAGTTTTATTAATATAAACCATTATTATTAGAGCCTTATGTTTATTTTGGATCTTAAGCAAAGGTAATTCATGTTGAGGGAAGGTAATATCCAACTTTGTTGCTTGCATACAGTCAAAGAAGGTTGCTACATCATTTGGTTTGAAAAAAGGTGAGATATCAATATTTTGCAAGGCCTCTTGGAGCATCCCATGGTATGTAGATGATGTTTGAATTTTCCCAAAGGGAAATTTTAGTTGAAGTATTACAAAGTTTCCCAAAAAGATCATATTATTTACCACTACACTAAGGAAGACTAGGTGGGGGAGGAAGATATGGTTGGGGTAATTTAATAGATGTTGTAATCAAGGATAAAATCAGGATAAACATAAACCCTACGACCCTAATCAAGAAATAAAGAACAAAGAAATCATAAAAACATGAAATAATGCAACACTGTTACCAAAGTCTCCATGCCTCCCTTGATAAACCTCTATTTCCCTTCTCCATTTTGCTAGAATGTGATTGATGCCCTCAAATTATAAGTATGCAACAATAGCCTAGTGTCTATGACAACAAAATATCAAAGAATTATTGTCTCTTAAGAATAAATTTTGGAGTTCATAAGATGATGAAATGAAATGATAGGTGTCTTTTATAGAAAGGACAAATTTGAATGAATGGTCAAGATTAGAATGAATTAATTCCAATCAAGGGTTGATATTAAACAAGGCAAAAGGGGATAAGAATAAGACTAATGAAAGAACTAAATAATTCTAAAAAAGTCATTTAGTTTGAGAAGAAAAGTGGAGAGTTAAATAATGGAAACACTATTTAAATTTTAGAAGGACAAGTCTTTTTGATTAAATGACAATTTTAATTCAAAAAGTGGGAGAAAGGGATAAATTAGAAAGTCATTAAATAAATAAAATTTATTTAATTTATGGAAGAAGAGGATAATGAATAATTAAATAATTGAAATAATTATTTAATTATAGTAGAAAGTGACAACAATTAAATAAATAGAAATTTATTTAATTAAGAAGAAAAGAAGTCATTAGTGACATAATTAAATAAATAAAATTTAATTAATTAATCAAAAGAGGAAATAGAAAAATAAAATGAATTAATTAAATAATTCAAATTATTTAATTATAGAAGACTTTATGACATTAGACAATAATTAAATAATTAAAATTATTTAATTATCAAGAATGAAAGGGGATTTAATAAAGTTGCAGGACTAGGGAAATTTATAGTGTCTACATTTTTCCCATCTTTGATACAATGCAATTTATCACGTTGTGTCAAAGAAATTTAGTTCAAAAATATGCCCCAATGTAAATAGGATGGACCCATGCCCCCTCGGAATTTTTTTATAAATTTTGAAAGAGTTTCAAAAAAATTGAAAATTTATTCTGATAAGAAAATCTGATAGTGGATGAATGCAAGGATTGATGAAGAGAAATGTTAGCATGGCGTTAGTGGAGACAAAGAAAGATTGATATTTTGCTATGCTATGCTTTGTATTTAATCATCATTGGGTAGTAAAATGCAACAAAGGACAACAAACACCATGGTATGATATAGACCAAGGTGTGCAAGGTCATCCCCTTGCAAAATAGACAGTCACAAACAAGGAATGTCCTGACTCATACTAAGGGAAAATTCCCCCCAGTCTTTTTACCAAGACAAACTGAAAACAGTGGTCAAAGAAAAGAGTCATGAGACATCATCACTCCTCTAAATCCTTCATGGGACATCCTCAAGGAAGCTAGTAACATGACTCACAAAAAATAACAAAAAGATAAGACAAAATAGCCCAAAAAGTCAATATACATTCAAAGTGTTTGCCAATAATTCTTTGTTGATGTTTAAATTGACTAGGTGATTTACAAGTTGATTGTTTGACAAGGCCTAGTTTCAGGAGAGAAAACATGTTGTATAAGACGTCAAGTTTGGTTTTGATCATTTGACCACCTATATAAGGCGAGTGACAAAGTTTGATGAATGACAATTTCTGGTTTTAGGAAGGACACATCCTGTATAAGACATAGTTTTGATTGTCTTGATGTTGGTTTGATGTTTGATTGATTTGACAATTGACGGAGTTGACTTGAAGATTTGTTGACTCGTTTGTCTTGTTGGTTTGTGACTCGTGTGATGTTTTGACGACTATTTGTGTCCTAGTTGATAATGTCTAATTTATTGTGACTGGCCTAACAAACCCTAAAGGATCGACCTAGGGGACCTCGAGGGCTCATTGATAGATGGCCTTTCCTACGTAACAATGTGCAGAGACCTCGTAGTTTGACATGACTTGACTTCATTTTATTGACAAAGGACTGAATCGTGATTTGAATTTTATTTGTCAAAACCTAAAGGGACCTAATGCCTCGGGGGTGCATTGACAGAAGGCCTTGCCTACATTAGGTCGCAGAGGCAATGTAGTTCAACTAGAATCAGACTGAAATTATATGACAGACTTTTTTTGGGGGATTTTCAAAGGTTATTTGGATGTTTTTGTGTTTTTTTACATGTTTTGATTTTTTTTGGATTTTTGAGGTTTTATGATTTTTTGTCTTTTTGGCGTTTTATGATTTTTTTCTTCTTTTTGTCGTATTATGATTTTTTGTCTTTTTATGAGATATAATGACCTCCAATGTTAAGTGTAGAATCCAATGAAGACATGTTTCAAGGACATACCCCTAGTCAGGTATAAGACCAATTATTAGGAATGGTATCGACTACGAGAAGGATGACAAAGCTTTATAATGGATGGAATGGGGAAGTGTGGATATGAATTTATTATGGATGGTAATTATTATGACCAATGTATGTGAAAGATTCCTACAAGCATGTGAGCAAGAATGCACAACAATCCAAGGACAAACATGATCTTTCCCTAGTCAAGCTGAAAACCAATTGGTAGGTGATGATGATGACGATGACATTGTTTGACGTGGGAAGGACACATCCCGAAACAATGTGAGGACTGGGAAAGAAATATCCCATTAATGACAATGTGACTAAAAGAACAATGTCTATAGCAAGGCTAGGAACAAAGCCAAGGAATGTTTTGGATGATGTACTAGGTTGCATAGCAATATTGTATGGATTAGGCTTGTTGCATTTGGAATGACTTATTTTTTAGGATTGAATGGGATGATGGAAGGATGTTGGATAAGCGGATTAGACTCCTTAAACCAATGACAAGGGAAAGACAAGTCCAACAATAGGTATGGAAGGATAATGGATTGATTTTGGTAAAAGATAGGAGACATGAGGATTATTGGATGGTAGAATTAGCATTTGATCACCAAGGACTATGTCGCATAGGAATAATTTTTTTCTCAAAGGTATGGGTTTAGATAATGCTATGAAGGCTATGAAATGATATTTCATGAATATTTTATGACCAAAGGATAGACATGTCAAGATTTTTCCCAAAGCATGATTTATGTTTGTACCCCAATCCTTATCAAGGTCAAAGTAGGTGGGAAAATGGATGGGAATAATATGGATTAAATGGATAGATGGAATTGTCACGAGAAAGGCATGGGAGATGAGACAACTTGCCTCCAAGTGTAATGGTCCACATAGATAATTTCTCTTACACATGATGCATGTTTTCTAGGTTTTTATCATGGTACTTATCCAAAGCACCTTAAAAATGGTTTTCACTATTGGGAAAAAAATCTCTTTACTATTTATTTTAATTTTTTTAATACAGACTTGATGTTCTAGATGATCACTAATTGTTATGAATCCTTTGATGGTGTTGATGTAGATGTTATTGTCATGATATGCCAATAGTGACCTTTATGGAGTGGTTGTCTTGTTAGGATCATAGCACTTGCATACAACTGATCAATGTCATTGTGAATCTTTCTGATACTAGGTTCAGCTTTATCAAAATACACCCATCGTGATCGAGTTTCATGGGAGTCCTTATGATAAAGAGTTGCTTCCAAGATGCGATAGATTTGTGAAGTAGGGTTTTTGGAATGTAGACAAGATTTTGGATTATGATGGATGATGGTAGGTGTGGAAGGATTATTTAGACATTTGGATGTAACAATTTTTATTTTCCAAATGGGCATGGTGTATGACAGAGTTTGGAATTTTGATTGGGATAGTGTTTGGAACAACATTTTTATATGCCTTGCGTGATGACCATTTTGAAGGAGGTGGACATTTTTTATATGTGGGAGACCTCTTTTCTTATGGCTCCACCTTTTGATTGAATATGGGAATTGAACTCTTTTCTTTACTTGATCCATTTTTCTTTGGAATCCATTTTAACTTTATTTGTCCACTTGGATTTTTGTATTCAATGGCTTTGATATTTGATTTTGGACTTTAGGCTTGTAAGACTTTTGTTTTTGTTGGTTCCAATTGATGGGTTTACTAATGATGGAATGGTGGTTTATAGTATGGATGGAAGGAGTGTTGGCAGCAACCTTATGACAAGGACTATTCATGGCCCCCATTTTCATGTTTGTATTGGATAAAGTGTCACCTAATAGCATGGAGATATCACTAACATCATTTGATTTTTTGATTGAAGAATAGTCAAGACCTTGATGTCTAGGATTTTCATAAAACGGTATTGGTTCTCGAATGCCTTGCTCATGTAGGCTTGGTCCTCTTCCTTGATATTGCATGCTCAAACATATTCTCTTTGCGATGGGGTATTTTTTATTATGGAAGCAAGATGCGAACCCACCATTGTGTATGTGGAGACTATTACTTGGAATCTTCTCCTCTACGAGAAAGCCTGATTTAATAAAAGTGGATGATCCTAGTTGATAGGATATTTTTGCTTCATCATTTATCATGCTTGTTTCTTCTTAATCATTTTGAATGTCGATTTGATCCATGGTAGCTTTTCCATATTATTCTTTGACTTTATCCATAGTAGCTTGTTTATGTTCTTCTTGATCCATAGTAGCCTTTTTATGTTCTTTGACTTGATCCATGCCATTAGTTTGATTATCTATTTGTATATGTCCAAATGAGGCAAGTGTCTCATTTTGGGAAATGGAGATGCTTGAAGTTTGGATAGGGTTGAGTTCAAATGTTTGATTATGAATGGTGTAAGATGGAAAAAATCAATCTAGCCTAGATAATAGTAACAACCACAACACCTCTAAGCTAATAACCCAATCTAAACAAGAGAAAACAATCAATTGAAGAGAGTAAAACAAAAGAAAAAAAATAAAGCACTCCCCATTGTAGTTGAATCACTTCTCTTATCTCTCCTATTTCCTCTTTTGTAAATATGCCCTCAAATTTGTAGTAGAACTTGTGCAAATACTTGCAAATTGTAAGAAAGAAGTTGGAGATAAGTGGTTGTTAAGGAAAAAATGGAGAAAGGATTCTATTATAGACAACCATTCGAATGGATGGACGAGATCGCTCATCTAGAAAGATTCCAAGATCGACGGATGACGATTCATGAGATGGAGGTTACAAAATGGATGGTTGAGATTAGAAAGATCCCATAGGCAATCAACAGTCGAGATTTGAAAATAAGATAGTGGAGGCATAATGGTCAAATTAAATATTAGAAATCATTAATTCATGAAGAAGGAATCTCTAGACAAGTGGAGGCACAAATAACTTTTCCAAATTATTTATTTTGAGAAAAAAGGCAAGTGGAAGGAAATGGTTATTTAATTAAAATTATTTATGAAATCAATTTTAATTAGATAGGGAAATGGATATGAGACATAAATAATTAATTTAAGTTAATTATTTAATGGAGGAAATGAATGTCATGATATAATTAAATAATTTTGACAATTATTTAATTATGGAGGAATGGGAAAGGGAAATGAATAGACAAACAAGTGCCACGTGCTGGCTAGTACTTGCCTTTATAGTTTTTTAATTATAGTATTTTAGATTTAATAAAAATAAATGCAAGTTTTGTTAATGTGAATAAAATTAAATGTTAATTTTGTTAATTATAGTACTAACATAATCATTTTAAAATATTACATTAATGTTATTTTTTATTAAAATTATGTAAATAATATATTAATTATTATAATTTAATTTGTAATTTAATGCATGCTTATATTCTAATTTAATGAAATAAAAGATAGTTACATGCATTTATATGAATATTAATAATTACTAATGTAATTTTTATTATATTATATAAAAATCGGTTATCTTATATAAAAATAATTATATATTAAGATTTTAAATATAATAAAGATATTATAAATATGAAACAAAATAAATAAATAAATCAAATGATAGTATAATATAATTAGAAAAAAAAAATGATAATTATATAAATATAAAATTTATCTAATAATTATGTTACAATAATAATATGTATAATATAATATAAATTTATTATATTGTATTAAATAATATTGATTGATTATATAATATAAATTAAAAAATATATTTTTTGTAAAATCTATATTAAATAAAATGAAATGATTATATAATATAATTATAAGAAATAATTATGGGGAAATTATTTCATTACATACCATGAATGTGATTAGATTTGTGTACTATGTCAATGGGCTTTGAGCTTCTTAGTCGCACGTTAAGTTTGACCTAATATTGTTATTTTATAATGGGCTTTGAGTTTACCATATCAACCAAAAAAAAAAGCTTTAAAGTAAACAAGTCGGCTAATTGTTTTAAAATTATATATTTGTCTAATAAAATGTGAATATTTAATAAGGACCGAGGTATTACAATTTTGTGGACATTAAAAATTTTCTTAAAAATAGGCAAAATAATAGGTCAATATTATAAAAAATAGGCAAAATAATAGTTCAATATTATAAAAAATAGGCAAGATAATAGTTCAGTTTTCTAAAAAATAGGCAAAATAATAGTTCAATATTATAAAAAATAGGCAAGATAATAGTTCAGTTTTCTAAAAAATAGACAAAATAATAGTTCAATATTATAAAAAATAGGCAAGATAATAGTTTAGTTTTCTAAAAAATAGGCAAAATAATAGTTCATTTTCACTTTTCCTAAAAATCCGTCAATAACACACAAAACATTTTAGCCAATCACAATCACAATAAATTGATTTTTTTTTTTTTTTAAATTATTGTTTTTGATTGGTTGAAAGGTAACTTATTAATAACTAGTTAATTAAGAAAAAACAAAACTCATTGCAATAATATTGTCTAACGCAAGTACTAATAATAATGATTAATATTATTTGACTATAGGTGAATGATAAAAGGTGAATAATTAAATAAATAATTATTTATTTATTTATTGAAAAAAAAGGGGGTGTTAGTGACACAATTAATTTTATTTAATTGATCATAGTAGAAATAAAGATTAAGAGGTGAATTAATTAAATAATTAAAAATTATTTAATTAATAAAGGAATGTGATCAAGAATAATTAAATAATTAAAAATTATTTAATTATGCGGAGATGAGGACCAAGAAAAATGATGCTCGCAGACTAGTACATTTTTCAGTGTCTACATTTTTCGCCTCTTTCACATAATGTAGTTCATCATGTTGTTTCAAAGAAATTTAATTTTGAAAAATGTCTCAGCATAAAGAGAATGAGGAAGGATGACCAGGAGGGTTGTGGTATGCCTCAAGAGGACAAGCGATTTCAAAGAACAAAAATATGCTCTCAAAATGGATGATAAGACTAGAGGATGAAGGATAGAAGAAATGTTAGCTTGGAGAAGATGGATGTTAGCGTGGAAAAGATGGATGTTAGCATGGAGAATGGAAAAAAAAAAGATGAGACATCAAATGAGAAATGATAAAAGACAGATTTTCATTTTTTTTATATGTATCATCATCGGGCGAAAAAATTGTCTCAAATGGATCACAAACACCATGGTATGATATAGACCAAGGTGTGCAAGGTTACCATTTGTGAGAGACAAGCAATCAAAATATAATGCCAACAAACAAGGAATGCCCCGACTCATACTAAGGACCCAATTATCCCAATCTTTTTGCCAAGACAAACCACAGGCAACAAGCAAAGAAAAGAGGTCATGATCCATCATCCTCCCTCTAAATCCTTTTGGAAATCCTCAAGGTAACTAGTAACATGACCAAGAACCAATCGAAAGATAAGATAAATCTAGACCAACAAAGTGTTTACCAGAGAGACTGTGTTTGCCAATAATATTGATATGATTGATTAGGTTGACCAAGATGACCAAATTTGACAGATTGGTTGACAAGGATTGATTAATAAGTTGAAAAAGGTTGACCAATTGACTTGATTAATTGCGCCTAGTTTCAGGAAGGACACATCCTGATTAAGGCAAGATTAATTGACCAAGATGACAAGATTGATTGATTTGATAAAGTGTGATTAGTATGACTGGTCGATGTGACGATGCCTAGTTTCAGGAAAGACATATCCTATTTGAGGAAATAAACACATATAATAAAGTTCACCAAGTGACCATTGTTGATAAAGCACCTAATTTCAAGAAAGACATATCCTGCTTAAGGTAAATGACCAAATTGACCAAAGGCAGTCTAATCTCAGGAAGGACGCACCCTGATAAAAGACAATAGATAGGTCCGAATGAAAAAAATGACATAATGCCCCATTCCAATACAAGATCAATGACCAGATCAGTTGATTGGAAATAAGATGATTGACTGATTGAAGATGAAAGATTTTGTTGGTTATGTTTGCCTGTTAATTCATGATTTGGTTTAAATGATGATTGTTTGCAAACCAAGAACAAGACCAAACTTGAAAAACACTAAAGGACTGACCTAGGTGGCCTTGGGGGATCATCGATTGATGGGCCTTTCCCACGTTATGAACGTAAAGACCTCATAGTTCGACATGACTTGACTTTATTTTATTTGACAAAAGACTGAGTCATGATTTTATTTGGACAACCTAAAAGGACTGGCCTAATATCTGGGGGTTCATTTAAGATGAGCCTTTCCTACATAGAAAATACGCAAAGACAACGTAGTTCGACCCTACTAACACAAACTAGCTCACACTCAGACTTTAGACCCTATTTTTGGAGTTTTGGTGTTTTCTGATGTTTTTGGATTTTGAATTTTTATGATTTTTTTGGATTTTTTATGTTTTATGATTTTTTTGGATTTTGATGTTTTATGATTTTTTTGGATTTTTAATGTTTTAAAAGGCTAATACCATGTGTTATTTCCCATGAAGACGCAAGTCAAGGAATTTCCCCCAATCGGGTATAGGACCAACTTATTATGCACAAGGGGATCAATGGATGCAAATGATGATCATGAAAGCGAAGGACGCTAAATTTTAATGGTTCCTAGGCCATAGGAAGGATGACAAGGCTTTATTATGGACGGGTGCAAGTGGATGACCAGGTGGAGTGATAGTAAACGGAGGAGCATAGACTAACTGTGCATGGCGCCTGTTTTCCAAGTTTTCACCATGGTACTTTTCCAAAGCGCCACCAAAGTGGTTTTTACTTTTGGATGAATTATTTCTCTTTACTATTTTTTTTATTTTTTCCTTTTTTTTTAATTTTTTTGCTATCACCAAGACACCTATTCGCCAAGTTTTCATCAGGGTGACTATTTTATTTTTTTTAAATATTTTTTGTGTTTTTTAACTTTTTAAAAGGATACTCTGAGAATCAAGTGTAGTACTTGTGAAGGTGCATGTTGTTGATGGGATCGTATAATAGTTCTCCTTCAGGAGTATAAATTTGATAAGCACCAAATCCATATGATACTATGACAATATAAGGTCCCAACCAATTAGGTTCAAACTTTTCGGGCTTCTCTCGTTCTGCTTGATTCTTCGAATTTTCTTTCAAGACTAAGTCACCAATGCTAAAGCTTCTAGGTCGGACCTTCTTATTGTAGTTGCATCAAATTCAATTCTGATATGCTTGCAAATGTGTCAAAGCATTTTGTCTCTTTTCATCCAATAACTCTAGCTCATGTATTGGGATACACAATATTCTTCTTGATCAATCAATCCTTGCATAGAGACTCGTAGGGATGGTAACTCGGCCTCTATAGGAAGTATGGTGTGGATCCTATAGGAGTCAGACACTAGTACGGTAGGCCCATAAAGAAATATTGAGTTGGAAGTGCCAGTCACAGCCAGGGTCATTGACAATCTTCTTTAAGATTTTTTAGGATGGTCTTATTAGATGCCTCAGCTTGGCCATTACCCTAGGGATAATAGAGATTAGCAAAATGGTGTTGGATATGGAATCTTTCACAAAGTTCATGGACATCCTAATTCTTGAAGGGGCAACCGTTGTCTATAATGATGGACTATGGGATACCATAGCTGCATATAACATAATTCAGGATGAACTTGACTATCTTCTTTCTAGTAATGTAGGTCATCGAGATGGCTTCAATTCATTTTGTAAAGTATTCAATAGTGACAAGGATAAACTTATTTCCATTTGCAGAGGTGGGATGGATCTTTCCTATGAGGTCGAGTCCCCACTGAGAGAATGGCCATGGTGACGTAAGCGATTGTAGTTCCTGAATTGGCACATGTATAAGATCTCCATGAATCTGACATTGGTGACATTTCTTCATGATTTGATTAGGATCTAGAATAATTGCATTTGAATGCTTAATGTTTACAAATCATGAAATCCAAATTAACACATTAACATGTGAATTAAGCGGAAATATAATTCATGCATACATTTTTGAAATTATGCATTAAAAACTGAAGGTGAAAAGAATGAAATTGGGAAGGAAGAAGAGAGAGAGAGTGCAAATGATCTGATAACGGTGTTCACCACAAGCGTGGCTATGTCTCCGGGTCCACTCCAATAGAGTGAGACCGATCTGATTAATCTCCAAAAATAGAATTACAATTGCACCAAGATCATTTCCTTCCAACACTTCGGCAGCATAACAAAACTTCGATGTACAGAAATGATCAAAAATATCCTTAGAAAAATCTCCCTATTTCTCACAACTTCACCACCTAGACTTGAAAAATCTCTGTAATCCCCCTAAGCCTCTAAACCCCTCCTTTTATACAAAAATTTTGTTCAATTTGGCTGATAACCAAATGATTTACAAATATCACCTTATCTCCCAATTTTACATAAAATCTCCACTAATTTCCCTTATTTACATTTTAGGATTTATTGATAATCCTAATTAATCTTTTAAAATTATTTAGGCCCTTCATTTTATCTTTCTCGGGATTTTGTTGTTTGGAGGTTTTTTCGTTAATCCTTAATAGGATTATTGTTTATTGAATTTTGGAGGGAGTTGTTTTAATTTTAAGGCATTCAGTTTTGAAATATTTGACAAAAGAAACCGATGCCAAATATATCTTAAAGCCATTTGATGGCCTGTTGGTGGCCTACTATTTTAGTAACCGGCCGGTTCGGGGTTCCAAACCCGCCGGCCACCTTTTTTTAGAGGGGTATCCGCTATTTTCATCAACAAAAGCAACCACCCACTTTAGATAGTCAAAGGCAGGCGCGTGGTGTAGTGGATGGTCGGGTTTCTTGCTAATGAAGGGATGAGAGTTCAAATCTCGTAAACAACCTTTTGATGAAAAATGACTTCACACCCGTCGGAGGAGATAGAGAGGCCATGTGGCATGCCAAGGAGGTACCACGTGGCAAAACCTAATTCGCTGAAGATGATGATGTGTAATCCAACTGGTGACGAGGCTGTTGATGTGTCTGATGATGGGACTGATGACTGTACGCTGACAGAGGTTGACGTGTCCGCTGACTGTTGATGACGTGGCATACGGATGCCATGTGTCTGCCTCTGATTGGTTCCATACAATGCCACGTGTCAGATTCCCAGTGGTCCACCTCACTGTCTATACAGTACGAAATGTTGATGTCAGCATTTCATACGGTCAAACTCAACCTTCTTAGCACGATCTTTGACTAACGATATCTTGCACCTACGATGTCAGATTTTGAAAAACGTGTTGCATTGGAAAGCTGGCGACGAGCTCTTTGCGATGACGATATCATTTTTTTCGCTTCCTTGGATGCCCCCTGATCCCAGTTTGACCCAAAGTTTGACTGGCCATAACTTGTGCAAACGGACTCCTTTTCGCTCCGTTCAAGTTGCGTTGGAATCAGGACGTTGAGCTCTTTCTAATGGTGTAGATTCTGGAGAGAATGAAGAAACTTCAATTTTCACTAAAAATATCCACCGGATCAGGCCTCCCCATTGAAGACCTTTTGGACCTCCAAAAGTGACATTTACTCTGACATTAAGTGAGGACTTGGCCTCCCCACTTGTCATGTATCCTCTGTACATCTGAATACCTGGCTCACAAGCATAATCAAGACTGCAGAAATATTGTTGAACATAAACATAACTTTATCACTTCCATAAGCATCTACATCAACTGTCGTAGCCACTAACCAAAAAAAATTGACTAGCATCAAGCTAAACAATAATGCAAAAATGAAAGAGAATAAATCAACAACACATCGATTCTTCACAATAGGAACATTTTTACCCAAGGGACCATCAATTCTTTCAATCATCATTCCCTCATGCTGTACTGTGGGTGCATCCTGCAACATCTGACCCTGGTTAGCTACTCCAAGTTCAAGTGTAGAACCACCTGTACTAACAGACATAAGAGTTAACTCTTTACTTGCATTAATTACCCTCTTTAACTTCCCTGTGTTTGCAAAAGAACGATCAGTCTTAATCCTATGAGAATGTACAATATACTATATGCCATCTTTAAACAAGTGATAATGATTCTTTTCCCTGTAGAAAATTGCTTTGTGTCATAAAGATAAGGGCTACCAAGCACTATCCCACAGATATCCAGTGGAACCACATCAAACTGTACTTCATCCACAAATTTACTAGTGATTGCGAATCTTAAGGTGCATTGTCTTGTTACTTGCAACTTATCATTTTCACAAATCCAGCCTAGTGGATAAGGTTTCTTATGCTGTGTAGTTTTTAATCCCAAGTTTCTTACAACACTTTCAGAAATTAAGTTAACTTGAGAACCACTATCTATGAGTGCATCAATTTTACTGTTCTTAGCAACAACCCTTAAATGAAACAACTCATTCCTTTTCTTATCTTCAGAGAAATCATTAACTGTAGAAGTAGAAGCACAACTAGCAACAGAAACACCAGAAATAGGAGCTTTACCTTTTAGACCCATAGCTGTTATCTTAGTCTCCTCATCTGAATCTGAACCAAGATCCATAACAACATTTACGGCTTTCTCCTTACCTTTATGTTTCTGATTACGTTTCTAAGCCCACTTAGGCCTCAGTTCAGGATGCAACTGCCAACAATGTTCTGCATCATGACCCTTCCTGTCACAATGAGAGCAAGCAAACTTATCATCCTTCTTAACTGTAGTTGTCTTCTTTCCTTTCCCTATCTCTGCAACCTTAGAATATTTCTTTACATCATTATCAAACTTATCAATAAAAGATCCTTTACCCCTTGACTCTAATTGTGTAGCTTGGACACAAACTTCATCCAAGTTGTTAGGATTCAAAACCAAAATAGAATGCCTAAGGTAGGAATGAAGACCTCCTATGTACTTCAACAAAGTGTCCTCGGTGTACAAAGGGACATTCAAATCAATAGCCCTTTTCCTAAATTCATGGGTATACTCTTGAACAGATTGACCCTTCCCTTGCCTAAACATTTGCCAGTCCATCATTAACTATTGCATATGTCCTAGGGGATAAAACTACTTCTTAAGAGCATTAACAAACTCTGCCCAAGTTAAACTGACTCTAACATGTTGTGAAATTTCTGCCTTAGTCTTACTCTCCCACCAAGTTAAAGTTGTACCTCCTAAACGAAGAGTAGCTAATTGGATCATATCAACATCATCTAATAGGTTTTGGACTCTACAATAGACTTCAACTTGTTGAATCCAATCATCCAATTTTTTAGCATTTAGTTCACCACAATACTTAGGCAAGTCAAATTTTACATCCAATTTAATTTTAGGCTTATGCCCACTCTTGAAAGGATTAAAAGAAGTAGAATGAGGAGAAGATGGAGAAGAAGGATAAGAGGGAGGAGAAGAAGAAAACGGGTGATCTGGTTGCTTGCCACCATCTCCATGTTGTTTCTCTTTCTTGTCTTCACGAACATCTTTCTTTGACGAACCTCCTTCACATTCCTTTCGTTCTTTTCTTTCTTGGAAAAGAATGTCCACCTTAGCCTTCATCTCGAGGAATGCTCTTCGAAATTCCTGCTCACTGATTTCTTCAGGAACCTCCATTCCAGACAAGAACATCTTCAAAAAATTTCTTCACTTCCCGATCTCAGGATCAAAGTCTTCGAGCTTGCCTTTGCCCTTCTGAATCCTGGATCTCATTAGCATTCAAGAAAACAACTGCAATAATAGTCAATTGAGCTCTGATACCACTTGATCTGATTAGGATCTAGACTAATTGCATTTGAATGTTTAATGTTTACAAATCATGAAATCCAAATTAACACATTAACATGTGGATTAAGCGGAAATATAATTCATGCATACATTTTTGAAATTATGCATTAAAAACTAAAGGTGAAAAGAACGAAATTGAGAAGGAAGAAGAGAGAGAGAGAGTGCAAACGATCTGATAACGGAGTTCGCCACAAACATGACTACGTCTCTGGGTCCGCTCCAATAGAGTGAGACCGATCCGATTAATCTCCAAAAATAGAATTACAATTGCACCAAGATCATTTCCTTCCAGCACTTTGGCAGCATAACAAAACTCCGATGTACAGAAATGATCAAAAATATCCTTAGAAAAATCTCCCTATTTCTCACAGCTTCACCACCTAGACTTGAAAAATCTCCGTAATCCCCCTAAGCCTCTAAACCCCTCCTTTTATACAAAAATTTTGCTCAATTTGGCTGATAACCAAATGATTTACAAATATCACCTTATCTCCCAATTTTACATAAAATCTCCACTAATTTCCCTTATTTACATTTTAGGATTTATTGATAATCCTAATTAATCTTTTAAAATTATTTAGGCCCTTCATTTTATCTTTCTCGGGCTTTTGTTGTTTGGAGGTTTTTTCGTTCATCCTTAAAAGGATTATTGTTTATTGAATTTTGGAGGGAGTTGTTTTAATTTTAAGGCATTCGGTTTTGAAATATTTGACAAAAGAAACTGATGCCAAACATATCTTAAAGCCATTCGATGGCCTATTGGTGGCCTACTATTTTAGTAACCGGCCGGTTCGAGGTTCCAAACTCGTCGGCCACCTTTTTTTAGAGGGGTTGCCGCTATTTTCGTCAACAAAAGCAACTGCCCACTTTAGATAGTCAAAGGCAGGCGCGTGGTGTAGTGGATGGCTGGTTTTCTTGCTAATGAAGGGATGAGAGTTCAAATCCCATAAATAACCTTTTGACGAAAAATGACTTCACACCCACTGGAGGAGATAGAGAGGCCACATGGCATGCCAAAGAGGTACCACATGGAAAAACCTAATTCGCTGAAGATGATGATGTGTAATCCAACTAGTGACGAGGCTGCTGACGTGTCTAATGATGGGACTGTTGACTGTACGCTGACAAAGGTTGATGTGTCTGCTAACTGCTGATGACGTGGCATACGGATGCCACATGTCTGCCTCTGATTGGTTCTATACAATGCCACATGTCAGATTCCCAGTGGTCCACCTCACTATCTGTGCAGTATGGAATGCTGACGTCAGCATTCCGTACGGTCAAACTCAACCTTCTTAGCACAATCTTTGACTGACGATATCTTGCGCCTACGATGTCAGATTTCGACGAAACGTGTTGCATTAGAAAGCTAGCGATGAGCTCTTCACGATTAGGATAACTTTTGATGACATCATTTTTTTCACTTCCTGGATGCCCCCTAATCCCAGTTTGACCTGAAGTTTGACTGGCCATAACTTGTGCAAATGGACTCCTTTTCGCTCTGTTCAAGTTGCATTGGAATCAAGACGTTGAGCTCTTTCTAATGGTGCAGATTCTGGAGAGAATGAATAAACTTCAATTTTCACTAAAAATATCCACCGAATCACTTCACAAAGTGATAAACATCATGTTCCATTTTAGACCAATAATATCCCATCCTCATGAGCTTTTTACCTAGTATTGGACCAATAGAGTGAGCTCCACATATACTGTGATGTACTTCTTGTAAATTTGGTTGTGCTTCAATTGAGTTGATACATCATAGGATGGTACTATCTAGGTTGTGGAGGTAAAGGGTATCTCTAATGATGGCATATTTGGATGCTTGTTGGATAAAGGTTTTACATTAGTTGGGGGTAAGTCTGGATGGATAATCTGGTCATGCAAGTAACTGTAAATGTCTTTGTACCAAGGAGATTCAATACCAACAAGTTCACACACAAGTTCAGTTTCAGGGACATCGAATGTAGGGACCAATAGTTGTTCCACCAAGAACTCATAATGTGATGCATTATTAGGAATATCCAAGAGAGATCCAATTGTATCCATTGTGTCAGTTGCTTTGTTTTGGATTCTTGGTATTTGTTCAAATGTAATGTTATCAAAGTATAATAAAAAACTATCCACCATGCGCTTGTAGGGCATCAGTTTCTTGTCCTTAGTGCCATAATCATCATTAACTTGCTTGATCACTAATTGAGAGTCACCATAGAATTGAAGATCCTTGATTTTCCATTTTATTACCATTTGTAGTCTTGTCAATAATGCTTCATACTCAACTATGTTATTAGTGCATGGAAAGGCTATTCGAAATTACTTGGGGAAGAAATCTCCTTGAGATGTGATGAGAAAAATACCAGCTCCTAAACCATGACTTGTGTAGGATCCATTGAAGTACAATTTCCATGTTGTCAGTGTTTTGATGACAAAGGTTGATTCATCTGGGAAATCAGATATCAGAGGATGGTCTACTTTTACTGGTGCATCTACAAGTTGGTTAGCTATCACTTGTCCCTTTCTTTCTTTTCATTCAATGTACTCAATGTCATACTCACTTAGAATAATAACCCACTTAGCTAGCCTTCCTATCAGAATTGCTTTAATGAGGAGATATTTCAAAGGATCAATCTTGGCAATCAGTTTTTTCTTGTGATTCAACATGTAATGTCTCAATTTCTGGGTTGCAAATACAACTACTATACATGCTCGTTCAATAGGGCTATAGTTCAATTCATATCCGAAAAAGGTGCAATTGATATAATAAATTTCTCATTCCTTGCCATCATTGTCATTTTGTGCTAACAATGCCCCCAATGCAGATGTAGTCATTGTCACATACAATATCAAATGCTTTCCATCAATCAAAGGCATAAGAACTAGGGGATTCAATAAATAATTCTTGATTTGATCAAATGCTTCTTGACATTTCTCTATCTAATTAAAGGGAATTCCTTTCCTTAATAGATGTTGAAATGGATGGATCTTGTCTGCTAACTAAGTGATGAACCTATGGATTGATTGTAATCTTCCCTATAATGTTCTTAACTGACTGATGTTGGTTGGTGGTGGCATATCCAAGATAGCTTTTACTTTGGTGAGATCAACTTCTATCCCTCTGCAAGAGATAATATATCCTAAGAGTTTTCCTGATTGGACTCCAAAAACACATTTCTTTGGAATTAGCTTGAGCTTATACTTTTCAAGTCATGTGAAAATCTTATCCAAGACTACTAGGTGACCACTTCATTCTAGATATTTTGAGAGAAGGTCATCAACATAATCCTCCATAAAAACATGCATATAATCATGAAAAATAGTAGTCATGGCTCTTTGATATGTAGCTCTAACATTTTTTAGTCCAAATGGCATGACATTCCAACAAAAATTTCCCCAAGCGCATGTGAAAGTTGTCTTCAATTGATCTTCAGGAGAAATTCTTATCTAATTATAACCCGAGAATCCATCCATAAGTGATAGCATTTCATATCCTGCAGTAAGATCTACTATGATGTCGATGTTTGGTATAGGAAAATCATCTTTAGGACAAGCTTTGTTGAGATCTCTGAAATCTGTACATAGTTTGATTTAACCATTTGGTTTGGTGATAGGAATAAGGTTTGATATCCAATCTGCATAATCAATTGAGCATATGAATCCAACGTCTAAGAGTTTCTTCAGTTCCACCTTGACCAAGAGTGAAATTTGTGGATGCATTTTCCTTAACTTTTGTTTGTATGGTTTGGATTTTGGTAGCAACGGTAGGTAATGTAAACAAGTTTAGGATCCAATCCAGACATGCCAGCATATGACCATGCAAAATTAACTTGTCTTTCTAAAAAGAATGCTATAAACTCAGGCTTTTCCTTGATGGTCAAAGATGTTTCCAACTGTATGATTATGGAATTGTCTTGTGTACCAACGTTTACTTCTTTTGTTTCTTCTATTAGCAACAATGATCTCTCTCGATCTATAGGGATACAGTCCAATCCTCCATCCTCAGGTGACTCAAAGAGGTTTTCACCTTCGAATATATCCTTTATTTTTATTTTTTCATGGTCAGCAAGCGCCTTTCGGTTTTCACTTGAAGACCTATTATTTTTATTTGTCATTTTCACTTTTGCAACTAGAGGATAGGATGGCATCACCAAAGTATGTTGCATAATCGAGTTCTATAGAAAATCCAACCTTATGATCCCCACTTGGTATTCCTTCACTAATTCCATGAACTCAGCGATTGCTTCATCATTCTTGAATGTGTCAAAGCTTGGTCGTTCTTTCTGATCCCAATCTATGAGTTGCAGGTAGACAAGGGATAAGCTATCATCGGTATTGTCAAGGGTCATGGTGTAGGAAAATAGGGTAAAGATGGAGGTGGATTCATTGGGTTCTCAAGAGGCTGAATCAATGGTTTCCCAGAAGTTTTTGATCCACTCTTCTCTTTTCAAGGGGACCTTTGGACAGGGACTAGGAAAGGGACCAACTTTAAACATTTGGTTAAATCTTTCCTCAAAGGTAGGCTCACCAAGTTCTCTAAATATTTCCTCAAGGTAATGATTGCTAATGGATATATTGGATTCCAGATCACATTCACATTCATTAGAATCAAAGTCAGTATATGATTCCTCAGATGTCTCTCTTTTATTTGAAGCGTTAACAGTCTCACTTGAGGGTAACCCAATACCCCAAATAGTCACTCTTACTAATACAAACCCCAACCCTTGATTCTTTAGTAATTTAGGAGGTTGTAAGGGTTCTAGCATTCCTTGTTTATTTAATCCAAGACCATTGTATCCATCATATCCTTGTCGTTTCATTATTTGGAACCCTTTTGGATATTGTTCAACTAGGAATCGCTTAGTTTCAGTGTCCTCTTCTCTATACAACCATGTGAGAATGTGGTCATCTAAAGATTATTTGGCTAGTTCCCCCAATTTAGTGAAGGTGGTAGGGGGATTATGAATGATGACCTTAGGCTGCATAGGATACGGTTTTCCATAAGATTTTGACGATTTAGGTAATTTTCCAATGAAAAAGAGACTCTTCATATTGTATTCTTTGCATCCTTTGTCTTGAACCTAAATCTTTGGTGTGGAAGGTGTGGTGAATGGGATGGACGATTTGACAAGGGTGGATGGGTCAATGTAGTGAGATGGAATAGTGGATGAAGTGGAAGATGAAGCCTCTTGATTAATGGGAACCTGACATTCAACAATTCCTTTTAGGTTTGTGCAATACAGAAAAGGATCGGGGTTGCCTGGAATAGTAATTTCAGTGCCATTGTATGGTAATTTGACGCATTGATGGTAGGTGGATGGGACAGCCCTCATGGCATGAATCCATGGGTGGCCAAGGAGAAGATTGTAATGCAAATCCACATCCAAGACATGAAATATTGTGTTTTGTATTATTGGACCAACTCTTACAAGAAGCAAAATCATGCCTTTAGATGAACGCTCAACATCATCATAAGCTTTGATCACAATTTTCTTGGTTTGGTCTATACAGTTCTCAGAGTATCCCAATGCTTTCACCAATTTTAGTGAGAAAATATTCAGACCTACTCAACCATCTACTAGGATTCATCTGATCTTGTGTTTATTAATGCATACTTCAAGGTGTAAGGGGTTGTTATGATTAGATTTTGGTGTGGAAAAGTCTTGCTCAGAGAAGGTGACATGGTGTGACATAGCTAGGTATCCAACCATGGCTTGAAACTCATTGACATCTAGGTTAGCAAGTATGGATGCTTCTTGCAATGCTTTATCGAGGATAGCCCTATGTTTTGGTGATATTTGAGGGAGATCCAAGATAGAAATTTGTGTGGGGGTTTTTCCCAACTAATCCAAGAGATTGTACTGACCTTTTGGCTGTGAATTAGGAGGTCCTAGAATAGTTATCTAGGTTCAACAAGTGGTAATAGCACATTTTAAACTTGGCTGGTTTATAGTAATGGTGGCAATGTGATCATCAAAGGGTCTCACATTAAGGATGATAGTGTTGTAATCATGCTTGACGACGGCATAATTGGCATTATTGTTGTTCCCTAAACTGGAGGCTTTTCCTTTGTCATGGTCTTGCAAGGGAGTCTTGAATATGGTATGATCAACATTGGTTTTGCCTTGTGAATCTCCTACTGTTATGGTCCCATTTTATTGAGGTCTTGAATAATATTCTTGAGTGTCAAACACCTAGTTGTTTTGTGTCCTTTTCCACGGTGATATTCATAGTATTCGTCTTCTTTCCACCAATCAAGTTTGATCAATGAGGGCTCATAATTTTTGGTGTCTGGTAGTGTGATGAAATTAGACTAAAAAATTTGTGAGAACTAATTCAATGGGTTCACCCAATTGAGTGTATGTTTTTTTAGGGCAGGGAGGACCTCTTCATTGTTGATTATTTTGGACTACGTTTAGCATTTTGTTTTGACCTTGTGTTTGGGTGTTTGGTGCATTGGATGTATTTGATGAGGAAGGACCTTTAAGATGAATGGTTGGACCTTTGGTTATCAGTTTGGGATCAACAACTCCATCATTTGTAACATTTTTGTTTCGAGACCAGTATTTTCTTTTATCATTATTGGGTTTTAGATTTTCTTTGTTTACCTTGACTAGTCACCCTTCTCTAGAATTTTGTCAAAGGTTGTGCAACATTGGATTTGTAGACTATTCATCATTTCTTTGTCAAGCTTTTCAACAAACATGGTGACCAATTTTTTTTAGGAATGTGACAAGGGAACTTGCTAACCAAATCTCGTCATCTCTAGTAAAATGAGGTAAGTGATTCCCATTCTTCTTGTTTGGTTGTGCTTAATGTTGCAAGGGTGACACCATTTTTAATGTTGAAGGAAAAATGGTTAATGAATTTGTCAGCCAATTCACCCCATGTTCTAATCCCTGGAGAGAGATGTGCAAACCGATCTAAGGCTAGCCCTATGAGGCTTTGTGGGAATAGTCTCATCAAATAGGTAGGATCATATGATACTTCCATACATGACGTGTTGAATTCTCGAATGTGTTCTATTGGATCCCCTGTCCCCTTATACTTAGGCAAAGGTGGTGTTGTGAAATGAGGGGGAAAGGGTGGCATGTACATTTTCTATCAAATGGAAAGGGGCATAATTCCTCCATGGAATAGGTCTTCTTGTTAGTCCCCAATTGTATGTTTGTCATATGTTGTTGGAGGGCCTGTATTTGTTGCATCAATGTATCTGCAAGAGATGGTGTTGGATTGTTTTGGTTTGGTGTCATGATGTTAGTATTAAGGTCATATGTCGAATTTGAATTGGGATTGATGCTTTGTGGCATGGAACCATATTGATGTGTGTTGTTTTGGTTTGGGATGAAATTGGTATTTAGATTTTATCCAAAGGTCATGTTTGCATTTGGTATAGTGTTTTGGAATTGAGATGTAGACCCTTGATTTGTTCCTTGGATTTGAAAATTTCGTCCTTGATTAGCATTTTGAAATGATGGGATGGATCCTTGATTGATGTTTTGAAATGAGGGTGTAGGCCCTTGATTAACATTTCGAAGTGATGGAATGAACCCTTGATTTTTATTTCGGAGTGATGGAATAGATCCTTGATTAATGTTTTGGAGTGATGGAATAGATCCTTGATTAGTGTTTTGGAGTGATGGAATAGATCCTTGATTAATGTTTTTGTTTGGAATCCTTCATGAGGAAATGTGAACCTTTCTAGATTTATTTGGTGGATGTTGACTTGATGAAGGTGTGCTTTGAAATTGGAATAAGGGACCTTGATTTGTGTTTTGAAATGTGGGTATAGAACCTTGATTTTCATTTTGGAATGAAGGTGTAGGACCTTATGTTATGGAACGTTGGTTTGTGTTTTGGAAAATCGGGTTTGTAAAGGTCTTACCCATTGAATTTGAGGAACTTCCAAATGTGAAACTTTGTCCTTGTGTAGTAGTATGGTTTACCTTGTTTCCAAATGTTGAGATGACTAGGATGTGTGTGGTAGTGGTGTTTTCCATGTGTGTAGTTGTCCCAAGTGGTATGTGATGCCAATCAGGGGAGGTCTTGAAACCACACAACACAATTTCCAATTCCAAAACAATAACTCTCAGTCCCAAATTCTCAAACTCTACTTAACTCACCAAACCCTCACTACTTGTAGCATAACAACCAACATGAAACCAAAACAACCACAGGTATATCTTTTAGAGAAGGCCCATTTAATTCAGGACCTACACCAATTCAAGGACCCATTATGGTGTTCAATAACATATCTACAAACCACTATGGGCTTCTTTGAAACAACTTCCTCAAAACAGGTTTCCTACGCCAACTAGACCCCAAATTAGGTCTATTTTACAAAGAGACTTGCCACAAAACTTCACACCAACTTCAAAAACCACTTGGGTAGAATTAAATAGGTATCCAAACCTAATATTCCTCAAAAAAAATTCAAAAACTCACCCTCCAAGGTGTCTAAACCCAAAACCCTCTTTTCTAGCACATAACCTAGGGTTTTATTGGAAATCACACTTCCATCCCTCACAAAACCTTTCCAATACCTCAATCAGGTCCAAATAGGCTTTCACATACTCAAGTTCAACATATATGGCTGCCCCAATGTAATTCACACTTTACCATACCAAAACCTCACCATTTCACTTGGAAAACTCAATTTCCACACCTAGGGCTTCATGCCCAACACTATTTTTGGCTTCCCCTGCAACCAATCAACATGAGCACACCTATTTCCTAATATATTAGACCCATTCCACAAGTTAAAGTAGCCACAGAGATTGGAATGAGTCAAGTTTTCATTTTTAAGACTTACAAAACCCTTAAAACAGGGTGTAAAAACCAGTCACCAAGAAATTGATCTAACTTTCACCCAAGACAATGTTAGTTACTCAAATCAAATGCAAATAGAATCTAACACACACCCCTAAATTAATTCAAGTATGATTTAGATCATCTTTCTAATTTACAAGCCGTACAATTCTAAAACAATAAGGAAAACTCAAAAAATCTAGAAAAAGGAGTAGTTATTTCAATTGATTTTTTTCTTCAAATCTTCAAAAAGTTATTGAGATCTATGGTTTCCACCTTTTTATGCCATTTCCCACCAAAAATAACTAACTCCACTTAACTAAACTTCCTTTTGAAGTTCATGACCATTAGTATCCCGCCAACTTACAATTTTGCAATTTTTAATTGACATCTTTTTGCAATGATGTGCAATTTTGCAATATTAGCAATATTGACCCCCTAAACACCTAACAAGACTCAACCTTGACTAAATTACAATATAAAATGGTCTTGATGACCTTATTTAAATAAAAAATGAGTCCACACCTAGAACCTACTCAATATCATCCTTGATTGACAAAAAATTTCCAATGGTGCCCCTACACCAGTATGGTTGACATTTGTTGTGATGCGGGCATGTCAAATGCAAATGGATTTTGGGTATCTTCTTCTACAATCATTGAGACATGAAATCCTTGAGGGAGTTTGGAACCCTTTTTAGCTAGTGCATAGAAGAATCTGTTAGGGTCAGCACCAATGAGTTGATCAACCATGCTCAAAACTTTTGGGTCTTGGTAAGCTCTTTCAATTTCTTGAGTCAATTGCTTGTTGAATTCTTCTAGGCTTATGTTTTTTCATGTGTCAATTTGGTCTCTTTGTGGTGTCTCTCTTTGAGGTGTGGAATGATTTGAATTCATTCCAAGGGTAGTGTCATGAAAAGGGTCACTTGAAAAATCCATGTCCTTTCTTTTGGCCCGTGACCTTGTTTCAACCATGTGAGACTTTTGCAAGTTGGAGGATAATGCAAGGTGGTGATGAAACTAAACAATGTTTTTGGATTTTCTTGAATATAAGGATGCAAGGATAATGAGACTAAGGGATGAAAAAGGAAAGGTTGATTAATTGATGATCGAGTAAAATGATATGGAGACTACATGATGTTAAGGCTTAAATGAAAATGCACTATGTTATTTGCATTTTTGGGATAAAGGTGCAACGTGAAATTTGGGTTCAAGGTCAAAAATTGGCAAGATGATGATAAAATCCTATGATCAAAAGGATCTAATATGAATCTAAATGAGACCAAATAAATGCAAAGGAATCCTAAAACTTCAAACAAAGGATGGCAACCAATCTAATGTAAGCCCAAGGTAACAAACCCAAGTGTCATTGACCTTTGTGATAATCAAGGGGATAATTTTGACAAGGTTGATTCAAGGGTAAGGCACAAGCTTGAGACTCAAATTTGACCAAGGTTATAATGACAAAGATTGATAAAATGAAGGATAAAGGTCAATGACAAATAGGATATGCACCCAAGGATCGTCCAAAAGCTTAATAGTCTTCCCATGTTTAAAATTTGAAGGTCTAAATGCAACCTAAGAGTCTAAGATTAATCTATGCAATGCAAAGGATGGGGGAGGGTAACCTATAATGCAATGTACTCCTAAATGGAAATGCTAGAATGAATTGATAAGGCTTGCAAGTCTTTGGTTTATCAATCAAGGTCATTGTAAAATGAGTTGATTGGATTTTGGACAAAGATTTTGAGAGTTTCTGGTTATCAGACAATTGCAGCATTGTTTTCTACAAATGTGTTGATTCAAGTTGCGGGTTTCTAGAGTTCTATTGCGGTTTCGGATGACAATTGCGGCTCTATTTTTATTAGGTGCGATGACAAAATGTTGATTTTGTAGTTTTGATGGATTTGACCTAGTTTTGAATGGGTTTTTGATAGATTTTGATGAGATTTGATTGGAAAACACTGAATACAATCACAAGCAGTTGTTTTTCTTTTATTTGGTATGAATGTGTAAGATTTTTAAATGTGTAAAAGACACTTGCAAACAGACTTCATAACTTGTGGCTTCTCAAGAGATACCACCCGCTAGATCCCAACTTAGATTTCTCCAACCACTTAAACAAGGTGGACAGCTAAAGACTCGGTGGTTCTGGCTCCCCTCCACGATACTCACTTCTCGGGCTCACCAAGTCTCAATTCCCCAAAGAGGAATTTATGCCTCTACACATGCTTAGTGAAGACATGGGGCAGCTTCAAAATGACTATTCCTACGCTAGCAAGTGAAAGGGATTTTGGACACTATAACAAAGGTTCATAGTGAATACTCAGGGACACGACTCCCCACAAGCATCCAGCAAGCTAGTTAAGGCTTTAATCACTATACTAGGGGCTTTTATACATTTTATGGTAGGTGCCCTACTTTGAGTGACACTATACACCAAGGGAAAAGACCGTTGTGAGGACTTGACGGTTTAGTCTTATCCTTTTATATACCAACCCGAGCAAAAAACTGGTTGGAGTTGTTCCCTCTTTTGAGGCAGGCCCCTCCAAAAGTAACAAAAGCTAGACAAGGATATTTTTTATCACCCAAGATCACACGAAGCACGAGGGAAGAGCATACACAACACCTTTACCTCACACTCACATGGGGTTCATTTTAAGCCCAAAACCAAAATTTGGGGGTGAGATTATACAAATGCTAAAGAAATTCTTATGATCCTCAAGATCACCAAATGGAATGAGAGGAGAGAATACACACTCTATGACAATTTGCAAACTACCAAACATGAAAGACACTTATAAATTTTAACATGTGCTTATTATTTGAAGACACTTGGATTCTTTTTATACAAGTGACGTTTGATGCAAGTTCATTTTAATTCCCATGAGTGAAAAAATACATTTTGTTGTTCTTTTTAAACCCTTATGAATGAGATATGCAAGTTATTTTTACCCTTATGAATTTGATGCAAGTTGTAGTTGTAGATTTTAGGTCTAATGAGTGATTCATGCATATTTGTTGTTCATTTTAAGCCCCATGAATGTGGAAGATGCATTTTTTTGTAAATTTTAAAACCACTGAATGAAATGTGATTTTTAGCTCTTTAAAAAGTGTGTTGAAAAACACAAAAAATATTTCTTATCCAAAAACAAGCCAAAAATCTTGCAAAACCACAAGTTAGATCTCCTTGATGGAAGCCACAATCTGAAAACAAAACATCAGTAAACCAAAAAAAACTTGAATGATAACAACAAACTAAAATAGTGATAACTTTGTCAAAACTAAACAAAATTTTAAACCATAAAAATCTATGGAAATCTAAGACATAGACCTTCAAAACCCAGAAAGAGTTTGGAAAAATCTTGCACAACAAAAGTGTTATAAACAAAAGAAAACTCAGGTCTTAACAACTAAATTTAAAAAATTTGTGAGCACTAAAATAGTCATAACTTTCTCAAAACATCAAAATTTAAAACCGTTTGAAGTTTTGGAAAGCTAAGAGCAAGACCTACAAAACCTAGATAGACATTTTTTAAGATTCTATGTGCCCATTTTTTTGTGTTCAAAAGAAGATGATGGGATTTTGTAAAAATTCTTGGTTGTAACCTACAAAACAGCAAAAGCAAACAAGAAAACAAACAAATTTCTCTGCAATATTGTAAGATTCACATCAAGTTCACCAATGTATGATGGTAAAGATCAATCTAGCCTAGATAATAGTGACAACCACAACACCTCTAAGCTAATAACCCAATCTAAACAAGAGAAAACAATCAAATGAAGAGAGTAAATCAAAACAAATAAACAAAGCACTCCCCATTGCAATTGAATCACTTCTCTTTTCTCTCCTATTTCTTCTTTTGAAAATATTCCCTCATATTTTTAGAACTTGTGCAAATACCTACAAATTGTAAGCAAGGAAGTTGGAAATAAGTGGTTGTTAAGAAAAAAATGGAGGATAAAGGCTTCTTTTATAGACAACCATTCGAACAGACGGATGAGATCGCTCATCTAGAAAGATTCCAATATCGGCGGATGAGGATTCATGAGATGAAGGTTACAAAATGGACAGTCAAGATTAGAAAGAGCCTAGAGGCAATCAATTGTCGTGATTCAAAAATAAGATAGTGGAGGGATAATGGTCAAATTAAAAATTAGAAACCATTAATTCGTGAGGAAGGAATCTCTGGACAAATGGAGGCACAAATAATTTTTCCAAATTATTTATTTTTAGAAAAAAAGGCAAGTGGGAGGAAATGGTTATTTAATTAAAATGATTTATGAAATCAATTTTAATTAAATGGGGAAAATGGATATGAGACATAAATAATTAATTTAAGTTAATTATTTAATGGTGGAAAGGAATATCATGAGATAATTAAATAATTTCGACAATTATTTAATTATGGAGGAATGGGAAAGGTCGATGAATAGACAAATAATAACGATTAATATTATTTGACTATAGACGAATGATAAAAGATGAATAATTAAATAAATAATTATTTATTTAATTATTGAAGAAAAAGGGGGTGTTAGTGATGCAATCAATTTTATTTAATTGATCGTAGTAGAAATAAAGATTAAGAGGTGAATTAATTAAATAATTAAAAATTATTTAATTAATAGATGAATATGATCAAGAATAATTAAATAATTAAAAATTATTTAATTATGTGGAGACGAGGACCAAGAAAAATGACGCTCATAGACTAGGACATTTTTTAGTGTCTACATTTTTCCCCTCTTTGACATAATGCAGTTCATCACGTTGTGTCAAAGAAATTTAATTCTGAAATATGCCCCAGTGTAAAGAGAATGAAGGATGACTAGGAGGGCTATAAAATATGCCCTGGTGTAAAGAGAATAAGGAAGGATGACTAGGAGGGTTGTAAACAAATAGAGAGAGTAAAATGAAAACAAAGAAACAAAGCACTCCCCATTGCAGTTGAATCAAATTTCTCTTGTCTCTCCTATTTCTTCTTTTGCAAATATTCCCTCATATTTGTAGTAGAACATGTGCAAATACCTACAAATTGTAAGCAAGAAAGTTGGAGATAAGTGGTTGTTAAGGAAAAAATGGAGAAAGGCTTCTTTTATAGAGAGCCATTTAAATGGACGGACGAAATTACTCATCTAGAAAGATTCCAAGATCGATGGATGAGGATTCATGAGATGGAGGTTACAAAACAGATGTTTGAGATTAGAAAGAGCCCAAAGGAAATTAACGACCGAGATTCAAAAATAAGATAGAGGAGGGATAATGGTCAAATTAAAAATTAGAAATCATTAATTCATGAGGAAGGAATCTCTAGACAAGTGGAGGCATAAATAATTTTTCCAAATTATTTATTTTGAGAAAAAAAGGCAAGTGGGAGGAAATGGTTATTTAATTAAAATGATTTATGAAATCAATTTTAATTAAATGGGGAAAATGGATATGAAACATAAATAATTAATTTCAGTTAATTATTTAATGGAGGAAAGGAATGTCATGAGATAATTAAATAATTTCGACAATTATTTAATTATGGATGAATGGGAAAGGTCAATGAATAGACAAAATAATAACGATTAATATTATTTGACTATAGGCGAATGATAAAAGATGAATAATTAAATAAATAATGATTTATTTAATTATTGAAGAAAAAGGGGGTATTAGTGACGCAATTAATTTTATTTAATTGATTGTAGTAGAAATAAAGATTAAGAGGTGAATTGATTAAAAATTATTTAATTAATAGAGGAATGTGATCAAGAATAATTAAATAATTAAAAATTGTTTAATTATGCGGAGATGAGAACCAAGAAAAATGACGCTTGCAGACTAGGACATTTTTCAGTGTCTACAAATGGTATAAAGGTCAATGAGTGGATCATTTTGGATGTCTTGTTCAATGGTTGGATCTTGGTCAAAGATGAGTGTATCTTGGACGACATGATTATCTAGAAGGATTTCTTGAATAGACTTAAGGATATGATCATGAAATGGAATGAGATCACAAGAAATACCTTGATCTTGACATAAGGATGAATTTATGATTTCATGCTTTGGATTTTCCTTTTGACATATATCCAAAGGTGTAGGTAATGGAATGTGATTTTGGGCAACAATAGAATTTGCATGACTAAACATATGTTTATTGGATTGGGTGGATTGAAATGGATTAGTGGAAGGTTGGTTATGATAGGACATGGAGTCTTGGTATGGATTTGTGGAAGGTTGGTTAGGATAGGATGTGGAATCTTGGTATGAATTAATGGAAGGTTAGTTTCCCTTGTCAAGGTTAGGATCAGGAAGACTAATGGATGTTTGTTGTGGATCAATGGTATGGATTGTGTCAAGTGACTCTTGATAGTGAGGGTAGATGGATGGAAGACTAGGGCTTATGGATTTTTGGTAACAAGGGTATGTGGGTAGTTGACTATGGGTTGTGGTTGATTGGGATGGAGAATTGATCCATTGCCTCTTGAATTCTATAGCTTGTTGTTATTGACCATTGCAAAGTAATTGGTATTCAACTTGACTATGAAGCGTATCAAGGTGAATTCAAGACATGGTAATGAGTCAGATTAGGATGGATAATGGGATGGATAAGGCAACTTAGTGAGGACCCAATAGGACTTGCAAGTGTGATGAATGGTATGATGTCTAAATGATAGTGCAAGGACTAGGACTAAGGTATGCAACTATATTTTTGGTATTTTTGAGATTTATAAGATGCCTAATGATGATTCCAAGATAAAGAGTCAAAGTGAAAATAGTCAAGATGTAAATAAGATGATTTGACAATGATCAAACCTATGATATGTCTAAAGTATGGAAGTAAACTATGTTTTTGGATTTTTCAAGGTATAAGGATGCCTAATGAGGATACCAAGATAAAGAGTCAAGGTAAAAATAGTCAAGATGGGGATAAGATTTTGTCACAATGATCTAAATATAGGGTATGTCTAAGACTAAGGTATGTCAAATGTGATGCAAAGGTGAAAGGATGATGAAGGGTGGGAATGGTAATATGATCTAAGATGATGACTAGGATTATGGAAACTAAGCACCTTATGGTAAATCTAATGCAAGACTATTAATCAAACTAAGATAGCCAAGGATACAAATCTAATTTATCAAGACCTCAAGGATGACAATGACTAATATGACAAGTTGATAAGGTGGTATCAAACTAGCCTTGTGAGTTGAGTAAACAACCTAAATGGCAAAGGACTAAATTGATGGAAAAATAAGGTCAAGATAAATCTGATTTTGCAACTATGAATTTCTCTAAAGTCTGATGAATTTCCAAATCCAAAATCTGTAACAAGGTGTATGCAAGCTAAGAGATGACCTAAAGTTTGAATTATGGAAAATGTGACTAATGCAAAGGTGTGGTAATAGATGGAATGAAAATAATAGGATTGCAATTCTATGATCAGATGACAATATTATACTCAGGAATTAATCAAACATGTGGATGATTCATATTTCCCTAAAATTTGGATAAGCTATTAAATGTGGTGTTCAAGGTATCAGTTGTGGTGTTCTGAGACATAGTTGCAGTTTTTTGGTTTTAACAGTGGCAATGTTCGGAGGCTCAGTTACGGTTCACAATTTACAGTTGTGGTTTTTTTATTTTAACAATGGTGGTGTTCCAAGGCTCTATTTTGGTTCATAACTTACAATTACGGTAAACATATTGTTTTGGTCCAAGTTGACTGATTTTGACTCAAATTTTGACTTGGTTTTGTGTAAAGTTTGAATAGAAAACACTGTAAACAGTTTGAAAACACTTCCAGGCTAGTCTAAAAATGTCAAAAGAAGTGTGTTTGAAATGTGTATGTTCTTGAGGTTGTTCACCTCAATTTCCACTGGTATAGCACAAAAATGAATACAAATCACACACATAAAATAGTTGATTATCCTATGGGAAATGGCCAATGGCGCAACCCTCAAGCTCACAACTTGGAATCTTCTTCAACACAAGGGACGGACACCCTTTTGTGTTATGTATCACCTCTTGTCTATGAGAGTGGATGGGTAGGGGCCTCCTGCAATGGAAGGGTGTCGCAAATCACCCTCTCCTTGGAAGTTACACATTTGAAGTATGTAACTATGCCCAGCCAAGGATTTTCGTCTCACTCAAAGAAGTTGAATGGTGAGTAACTTTCGTGTTGTGATGCTACATCCCTTGCACCGAGCATGATGCCAAATAATCTCAATCATAAAGGGTGGCTTCTACCTAGTTTGGTTCTTAGTCACAATTTTGGGACATGGCACCTTGTGAGAGTCTAGAAAGCCACTTAAGGATTTAATCACTCCTATGAGATTTTATACTTTTTAGGTAGTACCCCATTTTGAATGGCATTGTACAGCTAAGGCCTACATACCATGAGGACTTGACGTTAGTCTTATCCTTTTATATACTAGCTCGAGGGAAAAATCAGTTGGAGTTGCCTTCGAGTTCTCCTTTCGGATGTGTCTCTTAGGAAAGCCCCTCTAAAGGTAAAACAAAATAAAGACAAACACAATGCCTTTTAATCCCCAAGATCACACAAGGTGTGAGGAGAGAGCATAATGTGTTTTCCTTACACTAGCATGGTGTTCATTTTAGCCTCAAAATCAAATGTTTGATGTGAGAGTGAAAATTTTAAGAGGTTTTTTATATTACCAAGGTCACACTAAGTGTGAGGGAAGAGCATACACAGCCCGTAACAAAGACATGACCACAAGACAGTAAAATAGTGATTATTTTTATCCCTAAGATAAAATGTGAGAAGACACGCTAATGCAATTTGTTGGTTCTTTTTAGCCCAAATGAGTGTATGGTACAAATTATTTTTAATCCCAATGAGTGATATATGCAAATTGTTATAAATTTTAAGCCTGAATGAGTGACATATACAGATAGTGGTTCATTTTATCCTTACGAGTGTAAATGCATTTTTTTGTTCATTTTAGATCCTCATGAATGTAATTGCAATTTGTGTTCATTTTAGATCCCATGAATGTAGATGCAATTTGTGTTCATTTTAAATCCTCATGAATGTGCATGCAATTTGTGTTTATTTTAAACCCTCATGAATGTAAATACAAATTTGTGTTCATTTTAGATCCCATGAATGTAGATGCAATTTGTGTTAATCTTAAATCCTCATGAATGTGCATGCAATTTAAATATCCTTGAATGGTGTTGAAAAACACAAAAAAAAATTATATTCTAAATCAAAGACAAGTGAAATCCTGCAAAACCACAAGTTAGGTCTCCTTGTTGAAAGCCACATGCTGAAAATAAGATATTAGTAAACCAAAAAACCTTTAATGATAACAGAAAACTAAAACATCAATAACTTTTCCAAATCAAAATGAAATTTAAAACCATAAAAAGCATCGAGAAGCTAAGAATGAAACATACAAAACCCGGAAACCATTTAAAAAATGACTACACACAAAAAAAATTTATAGACGAAAGAAAACATGGATTTTAAAAGGTTAACAACTAAAATTTTTAAAAAAAGTACCAAAACTTAAAATAGCCATAACTTCCTCAAATCTGAATGAAATTTAAAACCATAAAAAGTACCTGAAATCTAAGAGTAAGACCTACAAAACTCAAAAACCGTTTAAAAAAAATCTTTTGTGCCCATTTTTTGGTTGTTGAAAGAAAATGATGGGTTTTTATGTGAATTATTGACTATAACCTGCAAAATTCTTTTAAAACACTCAGAAGATTAAATTGTTTCATGTCAGGTTCACCAATGTAATTAGGGATAAAATCATGATTTCAAAATTTAAATCATTAAACATAAACCCTATGACCCTAATCAAGCAATAAATATCAAAGAAAGCATAAAAACATGAAATAATGCAACACTGCTACCAAAGTCTTCATGCCTCCATTGATCCACCTCTATTGCCCTTCTCTATTTTGCTAGAATGTGATTGATGACCTCAAATTATAAGTATGCAACAATAGCCTAGTGTTTATGACAGCAAAATATCGAAGAATTATTGTCTCTTAAGCATAAATTCTATATTTCATAAGATGATGAAATAAAAATGATAGGTGTCTTTTATAGAAAAGACAAATTTTAATGAACGATTGAGAACAGAATGAATTAATTCCAATCAAGGGTTGAAATTAAACGAGAAAAGAAGGGATAAGAATAAGACTAATAGAAGAACTAAATAACTCTAAAAAGTCATTTAGTTTGAGAAGGAAAGTGGAGAGTTAAATAATGGAAACATTATGTAAATTTTAGAAGAAAAGGACAAGTTGTCTTTTTGATTAAATGGAAATTTTAATTCAAAAAGTGGGAGAAAAGGACAAATTAGAAATTCATTAAATAAATAAAATTTATTTAATTTATGGAAGAAGAGGATAATGAATAATTAAATAATTGAAATAATTATTTAATTATAGTAGAAAGTGACAACAATTAAATAAATATTAATTTATTTAATTAAGAAGAAAAAAGGTCATTAGTGACATAATTAAATAAATAAAATTTATTTAATTAATCAAAAAAGGAAATAGAAAGATAAAATGAATTAATTAAATAATTCAAATTATTTAATTAATAGAAGACTTTATGACATTAGACAATAATTAAATAATTAAAATTATTTAATTATCAAGGATGAAAGGGGATTTAATAAAGTCGCGGGTCTAGGAAAATTTTTAGTGTCTACAGATGTATATTTTGGTTGCTTATTACTTCTAGTGTTATATGTGTGAGCAACTATGTGATAACTTGGTTGCTTCAACACATCTTGTTGTACATGGTTACTAGTGAGTTGCTTTGAAAAGTTTAGGATATGGCCATGAGGTTTAGGAGGTTGTATAATGAGAGGTGGTTTAGGAGGTCCAATAATTAGAGGAGTTTTAAGAGGTCAAATAATCAAATGTGGGTTCACAATTTCACCTTGTTGACAATCTTCTATCAAAGGAGGACCTAATGTCCATTTTGAACCTTCATCTATGCTAGCCACCTTACTATCATTTGAAGAAAGAAATGTATCAATGATTCCATCCTCTTGTGCTGCAATATCTTCCCAAGTAGGAGAGGTATTGAGAGAGAAACAAACATGATTCTCAATTATTAGATCCTCTTGCACCAAGATACCCTCACAAGTAGGAGAGATATTGGGAGAAGAACTAACATGATTGTCTTGATTGTCAATGATTGCGTCCTCTTGTACCAAAGTACCTTCACACATAGGAGAGACATTGGGAGAAAGATGAAGATTAGGTAAAGTGGTGTTAATAAATGTATCAATGATTGTATATTGTTCCCTCACAATGTTTTCATAGGCAGAAAAACTATTGGTTGGTTGAATGTTGATATATATCCCTTTTAATGACATGGAATGGGTTTCGAGGTAGTGCCTCAATATTTTTTAGACAGGCCATATTTTTCTATATCAAAACCAAACTTTTGAAAAGAAAGCATCATGTTATTATCCTTTTTAGGGGTAATGCATTAGATTGGGTAAATTAGGGAAAATTAGCAATGCATAATCAAATCAAATAATTTTTAGAATAGATAACCAAACGGGAATCGGATCTAAACAAAGACCAAAGGCAAAGATCTTCATAGAAAATTTTAGCTTGAACTGACTAGTCAAGGGCATGGGGAACCCTATAATAGAGAAGAAACTTTGAAAAACTTAGAATATGGAAATCACTGTTAGTGTTTAAGGGTCTCAAGTTGTAGAGGTTCAGGTCTGGAAGTAAACAGGATTTTGGAAATACATAAAAACCTATTTTTTCTATATGAAATACATGCATGCAAGCATGCAATTTTTATATTTTGAAAATAATGAAATAAATTTAAATGATGATTTATTAGAATTTACAATGTTGTAATTGATTAAATTTTCCAAAAAATACAAAAAAAACAATACATTTTGATCTCTTGAAACATAATTGATTTGCAATTCTTTCACTTTTTTCTATTTATTCACTACAATATGCATGAAAATTTGACAAATGAAAGAAACATAGGATGATGCTCAGATTTCACAATGAAAATAACTCATATCTAAACCCTAAACAAGGAAAAATCAGATTTAAAATTATACAATTTAATTCAAAATATTTGCAAGTTTTCCTTTAATGTATAATGATGAAAGAATGCAAATGCATAGTTTTTGGACATGAAACACTTTCAAATCAACAACAAGATCTTCAAAAAAAACTAGGTTTTAAATCAATTTTCAAAATTTTTGTTTATGAAAATCATAAAATTATAAATGCAAGATATGTCAGGTTCACCAAAATGTAGAGAAGCAAAAGTCGTCCTAGATCCAATTAGGTTAACTAGGATTATATTCTTTCACTTTGACTTAACATTCAAACATAAAACAACTAGGGTTTTATGATTCACTTTCCACCACAAGGAGAGCCAACTTCCTAGGGTTTATGTTGATTTGAGTTGTGAGGATGATAAATTTGATATGTGTTTTAACAAGCCTATTTGACTTATAACCCTAGATTTGAAAATGCAATTTATCACATAAACAAAACTGAAATTGTAGAAATAGAAAGTAGATCTAAGGAGGTAGAATTTTTTGCACATATGACATGAATTTGGGGTTGAAATAGAAGGTATAGGGCATGGGGAAACCCAGATTGGCCTCCTCTTTTTTCAAATCTACAAAGTTTGAACTATGGATTAAGGACTACACTGTGTTTTCTATAGTTGTCTCTCACTAAAACTCTTGGATCTAGCCTACACACATGAAAAAAGAGGGAAATATTGTGTTGTATAGGGTATTGCCTAAGTAAAACCTCATTTTGGTATTTCTACGTTCATGTACAATGATTGATGATGATCAAGAGGACATAACCTAGGTCAAGCAGAGGCAAAAACAACAATAAATGACTGAAATGGTAAATGATAAATGACAATGTTACCTTGATGAAAAACCCTTGATGAAGCAATGTCACACAAGTTGCCACAAAATTTAATTGATGGATTCCTTGAATACTTGATAGACCTACAAAAGGTTAGTTCCAAAAACACAATAGATTGATGTAAGTAGCATGTACAGGATAACTCGATACATTTTCATGATTTGGTATAAGTGATCACAATAGCTCTCTACACATAATTTGCTTTATTTTTCTTGATGTCTTGCAAACTTGATCTTGATTGATGAAACTATTATAATAATGTTTCTAAATATCCCCTTGAATTTCCTTGACTGATTTTGGGATCTTCAATTTTCTCAATAGTTTTTTTTGGCTCTCATTAGGATTTCAAATGATGAAAAAGACTAGTATTTATATGTAATTATTATAATTTCCCAAAAATCAAGTACTGATGGTTGAAAAATGAAATTAGCAATTCAAATAATAAAATATCGACATTGACATATTCAAATTGGAGCCAAAAAGAGGTGGTCTAGGGCATGGGCCGCCCTAGACCAAACCCATTCTTTTTGAGGCCCAAAGTGTCGAAGGTAAATATTAAATGCTTATTTCCATTCCTATTGCTTGATTTTTTAAAGATATTCATAAAATGGGTAATTAAATGCATAATTAGGTCCAAGCACATAAGGGGAGCAAAACCTAGTGTGAAATTGTCAAGGGTGACGATTTTTGATGCTACACTTACAACACATTTATGGAACAAGCTTTTACAAGAGTATCACTCATGTTCAATATTAGAGTAATTTTGGTAGAATTCTAGTATCTACAAATTCACTATGTAAATTACAATTCCCAAGCACCAGCATATAGAAGTTTCAATATAAGAAACCACCAAATGGAAACACAAAACCATGAACCAAAACCACCCTCAAACATGGTGCCTAATTTGGGTCAAAATTTCTACTGCCTATATTATGGAAAATCAAATCCATAAAAATAGTAGATTTCTTACACCTTTCATATGTTATCATAAATTATAACTTATTCCCCAAACATAGATCTCCATTTTTAGCTCCATAATCTCCTTAAATCATGCTTTTATTGACATCATAATGTTGTTCAAGATTACAATGTGACTCCCTCTTACAAGCTCTTGCATGTCATAAGAATCTATTAAAATATCTATCATAGGATCCCACAAAAATAAGTCGTCCCATATTTCCTAAAGAAAAATAATTTAACTAACCTCTTAACATACCAACATATCACAAATAATGCCACCTCAAAATCCCATGCACCATTTTCAGGGTGAGGCATCATTAATTAAACCAAAATGCTAGGAACTTGCTAAGGTAAAGACACCTTAATTCCCAACTTTCTCCCATTTGTTGAATACCCTGCAAGGGCCAAAGGGAAACACACCAATCCTAGAATCTAACTACTAGGGGTTGACAGGCATATAGACTCCAAACACCACCTAAATTTCTCTATCTTGTAGGCTTTTTCAATGTATTTGCAACGTTCCTCAATGTTTGAACTTTCTATAATTTCAACCTTCCATCTTTGACCATGTCTCTAACAAAATAACAATGCACATCTATGTGTTTGGTGTTTGCATGAAATATCAAGTTATTTGCTAAACAAATTCTACTTTGAGTGTCACAATACAATGTAATCACTCTCTAATTTAGCTAACATCTTAACACAATAGTTTTAGCTAAATGGCTTCTTTATTGACATGAATAGGTACCATGTAATCTACCTTAGTAGTGAACAATGTGATTATAGCCTATCACTTACTCATCCAACTAATTGCACCATTATTTAAAGTAAACAAATATGCACTAGTGGATCTTCTATTATCAACATATCTAATCCAATTGAAACCCACATAACCATGAATATCCAAGGAATGCATGTCTCCTATCATATTACCATGATAATAGAAGGGAAATGCTAGAAATTTGCTACATTACTCAAATTGCTAAAAATAATATTTTTGGTGCCAATTCGTGTTGTCAATTTCTAAATGTCTTGTTAATCCTTAATAATATGTGCTCCATTCACATGTATAAACACTTATGTTTTTAAACTATAAGTTATTAAATTAAAAAAATCACTTTTTCTATTTATTAAGCTCATGAGGTCTATGTATTTAGTTGTCACACAAGTGCATGAAGCTACTTAGCCAAAGCCCTAGGAACTACCACTTGTTTACAATATCATTGTTCTTTGGCCCCAATTGCTTAAACACTAGCAACTCCTACTATAAGTTCTCTCTATTTCCCCAATTTGAGTTATGCCATGGTGACTAGCCTATGTACCAACTTCAATAACGTGCACAAGATTACTTGTCTAATTTGATACCCTTGTGGCCCTATGTTTTTGACTTGTCCACTATTGAATAATGTTGGATATTACATTAGTTAGATAGGTTAGTTTAAAGTTTAGATTAAATATTCAATAAATAATTATTAGTTAGTTGGTTTGTAGGCAGTTTTGTATGGGAATAAAAGGATTTATAAGCCATTGCACCTGAATGTAATGATCATCTCATTGAATATAGATATAATTTTAGTTTTATTGTTTTGTTTATCAAGTAAATCTACAAATGAGTTTTTATGCTCTTGATTAGGGAAGGAGATTATGGTTTTTGAAGGATGGGAGGAAATTACAAGTTAGAAGAAGTTTGTGAGAGCACCATATTTTTGTGATAGCCAATTTCTATTGCCAATCATTGTTGTGTGGAGATTAAAACTAGATGAAAGAATACAAGTTGCACGATAGAGGTATGTGTTAAAGATAATAGTTTGATATATTGTATTTTTTAGAATGAATGGTAGAAGCACATTATTTGGGCCTTGAATTAAAAGGTGAGTTGGTTGATCATGGTGATTAAATTCATTTGGCTCTTTTTTTTTTGTTTGAGGTGATGGTTTCAGATATTTTTAGTGTTACTTTAATTTTAAGAAGTTTCATATAAAGTTTGGTGATACAATAGAAATCTCTTATCTTTTGCTTGATCAAATAAGAAGAAACACTACAACAAATAGTTGAGAAAGTTGAATTTTTCTATGATTTTTTTAGCGAAATGTGAAATAATGAAGGGCAATGTGCTTTGATTTTGGAGATACAAGGAATAACACCTTCAATATTCATAATGCTCAATTGTATTATGTTATCAAATGTTTGAGCTCTCAAGGCTATCCATGCTACACCTTTTTTTTTTTTCAAAATTCTAATGATACATCTGCACAGTAAGGATTAAATAGATATTGGAGGGTAGATGTATTTTAGATCATCTTGAGTTATCTTGTCACTCGGAGATGATACAATGCATGAGAAGCAACACCATTTTCATCTTGAGTCCCTTTATGGATCGAGGGGGCATGATATTTTTGTTTGGTTTGTATATTTGGTGAGTGGTACCTATGGATAATTGAGTAAGTCTTGATCTAAAAATGGATTTGTGTTACTCTCAATAATAGAGTTAGTCTCAATTCACAATTGGTTGGTGGTCTTGTTGGTGTGGATAATTGAGTGAGTCTTGGTTCATAGTTGGTTGGTGTACTTTCTTGAGGATAATGAAATTTATCTTCATTCATAGGATGAGTGGCATACTTGTGTATAATGCAGTATGTCTCGATTCACATGTATCTTGCAAGTTTGATGGTTAGAAGATTTTCTAATGTGTTCAGTTTGGTGTTTCTTGGGTGAATGATGAGAATTGATGGAGAGATGCTTCATCAAAGTCTTCAGAAGGGTTGTTGTGATCAACTCTTGCAATGTTCCATCCTTTGTTTAGATTAATGTAATAAGGGGGGAATATTGGACATTACATTAGTTAGATAGGTTAGTTTTAAGTTTAGATTAAATATTCAATAAATAAATATTAGTTAGTTGTTAGATGGTTTGTAGGAAGTTTTGTACAAGAATAAAAGGATTTATAAGCCATTGCAGTTGAATGTAATGATCATTTGATTGAATACAAATATAAATTTTAGTTTGATTGTGCTATTCATCATGTAAACCTAAAAATGAGTTTTATGCTCTTGATTTCAATTAATAAGACTTTGGTTGGTCCCATTTCTCCAAATAAGCTACAGAGAAACCATAGTGCAACATGTGTCACCTGACCTATTATGGATTTGAGTCATCAATTTCCAACTACATATTTTTTCATGTGACAATTCCTTGTTGAAACAAACAAGTTTGTTTATCGTGCTCTTTTGAGGGTGGGACACATAGGTTTTCTAAACATAATGATATAATATTTCTACAATCCATATTGTAGATCAATGTAGTTTCTAGATTCAATTGTGTGTATATTTTTAGCATTAAAACATGTTGATGCATGCACTTATCATTCCTAGACATACAATTCTTAAATTCCATAGATAATCTATAGATGTGTGAAATGATTGATGTGCCCAAATGGTACAAGTGGTGAGAAGTTGGTAATTGAGATGTCTGTATAAACTAATGAGAATAATGTGTTAAGCTTTGTGATTGCACAATAATTATTCATTGGTTAAAGGACAAAGCTCCATGAATGCATGGTGCCATTGATCTAAGAGATCAAAATAAAACCTATGGTTGAGATAAAAAAATATTCAAACTTGTTAACCCACTTGTTGAAATTGGTGAAAGTTCATGTTTCCATCAACATTAATTATTCAAATGAGTAGACAACTTGACAGGTGTAAGGCTCTACATTCAAAGAACCCAATTGTCAATCCTCATGTAAAATTCCTAGAAAGGGATTTAAGCCCTAAGCAATTATTGATTTTATATTTCTAGAGTTGAAGCAAAAGGTCTCTCTAGGGGAGAGGGGCCAATACTTTGTGTGCTAACTTTGTCAACATGTAGCCACTAGATGGAATATCGTATGACCTCTGTTTTGTTTTAGAAATGTGAAATGGACTCTTATCTAACTACAACTAAGGTTTCAAGCTATGACTCATCACACAACTTTCCACATTAGCACATCTAGTGAGAAGTGTCCTAAAAATGATTTTTTAAAGATTCTATCAAAACTTAATCATGGAACCCCTAGTAATTGAACATTATAATACCATTTTTTATAAAAAAAAAATCATATTTTTCTTCTAAATATAACTTATTCCATACCTAAGTGATCCCAATACTTTTTAATAACCATTATTATTACATCTTATGATTATATTTAATAGAGAGGATTGAGTAGTTGAACACTTGTCGTTGAAAGTGCAAGACAACTAAGAGGGGGGGTGAATTAGTTGTCACCAAACACAATCACAAATCTCAAACACTTATCAACTTCACATCCACTTTATTTTGTTATTAAGTATGAACATGAAATGCAAATAACAAAAAGCGATATCAACACAAGAAACACCATATTTACGTGGAAAAACCAATAAGGGAAAAACCATGGTGAGGATTAACTCACAATATAAAGTAATTCCAAAACCGATTACAAAGAGGCTAACCGCCAAAGGGCTCACTACCCAAAAGGACTCACTGTCTGGATATAAGGCTCACTGCCTATAGATAGGACTCACTATCCAACAAGGAGGCTCAATGCCCATAGATACAAAAGATAACAGAAAATCCACCACAAAAAATTACACACATCCACAGCCTTGATCAGAAGATTGCAAACACCATCAGCTCATTGCTTTCAGGAGTCTAACACATTAAAGTACTGCTGCCTCAGTTGAATTTTGCACACTTCTTGCTTCTCAAACTTGTGGCTTTCTAATACATCAAACCATAACATCTCGAATTTTATTTATACCATCTTCAACCTTAGAAACTTTCTCCAAGGTCAGCTACACATTCTTCATTTTACAATTCAAATTAGGTCGGCAACTCAACATTCCTGCGATGGAAGAGAATGAGAGAATACCAAAACAACACTTAACCAAGACCCAAAACAACATCTTAGATCAATCACACACTTCCTCAATTGATACATATCCTTTGCATGACGTGTAGACACCAGGTCGGCCAAACCTAATGAAAACACAAATGAACTTTGAAGTACATGCTTCCACAACGAGAAGATAGCATACAGACCACATAACATTCTTCACCATACACTAGAACTCATCTCAGATACCTTCAGATTCATTCACAGCAAATGCAACAACTTCCATACACATAATACTTTCTATCATTCCATCCAGACTGTACAGACACACACAGTAATTCTAAAACTAGTCTTCTAGAGCACCAAACCATGAACATCTTTGATAGAACACAAATAACAACATTACAAGCCTTCTACTAGATACCAAAAACAAACCAGCGGAGGACTGCGGAGCAGAAGCAGAAACATTTCTACTAGTCCATAGACAAACAACTCTGCCAAACCAGTTCACACACCGGTGAACACAACTTTCACTCTTCATCAAACTAGAAACTATAAACCAGGATATATCATCAACAGATTCCCATAAACAACACTTTAGATCTACACAAGCATAGGATCAACACAGAAGAAATGTGGAGCACAAATTGGAGCACATTTTGAACACACACACAACTTCGTCTTTACTATTCCTAAAAATCACTTGGAAACACATCATATCAGCACACCTGCAACACCATAAAAGATAGCTCCATGTACTCACAACATCTCTACAGTATCTCAACTATATATGCACAACCTACAATCACTTGATTCCTTTCTCTGCATCAACCTGTACTGTGTTGACATCAATGAAAACATTAATGACAACACCACCATACTCATTCATACTTGCAGCAATCTCCCCCTTTGTCATTAATGGCAACACATGATGTGAAAAACCATCAAAGGAAACATCTATTCCATTCCTACACTCTCCTTTATTTTTTAGATTAGACAGCCTACACAACATTTCCTACACTCTCTTTTCCTTGCAATATTATGACTTTCTCTCCCCCTTTTTCTTTCACTATTTTTCACATGACTCTCTCTCCCCCTTTGACATCAATGGTAAAGAACAAAATGTTTGCATAATTATTCAGCCATATGTAGCTCTGATCACTCCCCCTTAGGAGTGAATCCATACATCTCATATTGCAACAATGAAACTTCCTACTCCCCCTAAGGAGTAGACCCAGTCATCAGTCCAAACAAATGAAGAATCTATAGATCCATTGGACTAATGCACGTCCATGTGCACCTAGTTCAAAGAAGGAGGGGCAGTAACCCCCAACGTCTCCCTGAGATACTCAAAATTATCCTTCAAAAGATCCTTAGTAAATATATCAACAATTTGATCCTTTGTAGGCACATATTCCAACCTAACTTCATTCTTCAATATCTTTTCTCTCAAGAAATGATATCTGATAGATATGTGCTTTGTTCTTGAATGCATTACCAGATTCTTTAAAATATTTATAACACTTGTGTTGCACAGAAGATAGAGATAGGCTCATCACATATCACTCCTATATCCTTCAATGTTTGCTTCATTCATAATACCTGTGTGCAACAAGATGCTATAGCAATGTACTCAGCTTCTGCAATGGATAAAGAAACTAAATCTTATTTCTTGCTTAGCCACGAAACCAATCTCCTCCAAGAAAGAATGCACCGCCACTTGTACTCTTCTGGTCATCCACATAACCAGCCCAATTTGCATCAGTGTAAGCACTTAAAGTGAAATTAGTATCCTTAGTATACCATGGGCCATAATCCGGAGTGCCTTTTAGATATCTGAATATCCTCTTTATAGTTGTAACATGTGCTTCTTTAGGTTCTACTTGAAATTTGGCAACCAAACATACTGCATGCATGATATCCAGTCTAGTAGCAGTAAGATATAACAATCCACCAATCATAGATTTGTGCATGCTCTGATCAACTTTAGGAGAATCATCATCCTTACTCAGTTTGCATCTAGTCACCATAGGGGTATAGACCGGTTTGGAGTCATCCATTCCAAACTTCTTCAACAACTCTTTGACATATTTTGATTGAGAAATGAATATTCCCTTATCAGTTTGATTCACTTGAATTCCAAAGAAGAAATTTAATTCACCAATCATAGACATTTCAAACTCTTTTTGCATCTCCTCTGCAAATCTCTTGCACATACCCTCATTTCCTCCAAAAATTATATCATCAACATACACAACTACTATCAACATTTTGTTTCCTTCCACCTTGAAATACAGATTGTTGTCTACAGAGCCTATGTTGAACCCTTGTTGTGTCAAATATTTTTCCAACTTTGCATACCATGCTCTGGGACCCTATTTAAGTCCATATAGTGCCTTTTTCAACTTACAGGCCATGTATGGTTTATCTGATAATTGAAATCCCTTTGGTTGTTCCATGTACACTTCCTCTTCCAATTCTCCATTTAGGAATCCAGACTTAACATCCATCTAATATACCTTGAAATTTTTGTGTGCAAAAAAATCCAAAAACATCTGAATGGCCTCCATTTTTGCCATCGGGGAAAATGTCTCCTCAAATTCTATTCCTTCAACCTATGAATAACCTTTGCATACAAGTATTTATTTGTTTCTTACTACTTCACCATTCTCATTCAGCTTATTCTTGAACACCCACTTTGAACCAATTATGTTCTTGTTTACAGGTCTAGGAACCAATTCCCATGTTTGATTCTTCTCTACCTATTGTAATTCCTCTTTCATTGCTCTAACCCAATTCTCATATTTGCATGCTTCACACACTGATTTAGGTTCTATCTTGGAAATTAAACACAGATTTACCTCAGTTGCTACCACTTTGATTCTTGTCTTTACATCTTCACTTTTATCTCCAATTATTTGTTCTTTAGGATATTCTTTTGTACATATTTTGGGGTCTTAGGAGCAGGTTTTGAAGCTTCTTCTTCTTCAATTTGTTCTTCTTCTTCCTTATTATCTTCTTTTACTTGTCTAAAAATAGGTTCATCTAGTTCAACTTCACTTATCTCAACTGGTCTATGCATATCTTCATCAACTTTTACATTTGCACTCTCAACAATCTTCCTCAATCTTTTTTTGAAGCATCTATAAGTTTTGCTATTAGTTGAATATCCAAGGAAAATACCTTCATCACATTTTGCATCAAAATTTCCAAGGTTCTCATCATCTCTTTTAATGTAACATCTGCTTCCAAACACCTTAAAGTACTTCACAGTAGGAATCTTGCCTGTCCACAGCTCATAAGGAGTCTTTGTGTTGATACCTTTGATCTGAACTCTATTAAGAATATAAACAGTAGTGTGGATTTCTTCTCTCCAGTATACATCAGGTACACTTGCCTCTTTCATCATAGTTCTTGCAGCCTCTTGAACAGTTCAATTCTTCCTCTCAATAACTCCATTTTGTTGAGAAGTTATAGGAGCAACAAAATGTCTCTTTATACCATGTTCTTCACAAAATGAATTAAACTCACTGGAAGTGAATTCTCCACCTCTATCAGACCTTAAACATTTGATTCTTAGGTTCACTTCATTCTCTACCCTAGCCTTGAAAACTTTGAATCTATCCAAAGCTTGAACTTCCTCCCCAAGAAAAGTAACCCATGTGATTCTGGAATAATCATCAATAAGGAGCATGAAATACATGTCACCATTAAGACTTCCTATTCTTGTAGGACCATTGAGTTTTGTATGAATCAATTCCATCATTTTGGTAATTGATTGCTCTTTTCCTTTAAAGTTGCATCTTGTTTGTTTTCCCAATTTACAACTTCTGCAAACAGTATTGGTTGGCTTTGTGATTTTAGGTAGATCTCAGACAACCCCTCTTGAACTAATCCTAATCAAATTATCAAATTTTACATGTCCCATCCTCCAGTGCCATAGCCAAATTTCATTAACTTGAGATACAAGGCACTAACCATCAACACCCTTAAGCTGATAAATGTTCCCATATGTTCTTCTTCCTGCAACAACCATAGTTTCGAACCTTTTTATGATCTCACAGGTGTTATCCTGAAAAACAAGCTTAAATCCTTTGCTACATATTTTTCCAACACTCAAAATATTATGCCTTAAGCCCTTAACATAATAGACATCATTAGTACTATGTTTTCCATCAAAACTAATTGTTCCTTTTCCAACAATCTTTGCATCAGAATCATCTCCAAACATGACTAATCCACCATCATACTTTTCAAGTTTAGTAAACTTAATTTTGTCTTCGGTCATGTGATTTGAGCAACCACTATCAATCACTCAATAGTCTTCATCTTGTCTAGCATGAAAGGTAGTAACCAAATTACCTTCCATCTCTTCCTTCTTGTTCTCTGGACCAATTTCCTTTGCACATCTTCTAGAGTTAGTAGATACTGATTTATTCTCTAAGGCTAGAAACAATCATTCATCATTATCTCCCTCAAAATCAGATTCATCATCAAAAATCCCAACATCTTCTCTAACATAATACAATATATTGAACTTCTTATCTTTTTTGTCTTTATTGTCTATGTTCTTCTTGTGTACAACTCTATTTGGACATCTTCAAGCATAGTGACCAATATTTCCACAACTGAAACATTTAAAAGGTAACATACCTTTATACTTGCCGGTACCTTCAATTTCCTTGTAAATTTTTCTTCCAACTCCTCTGAATCTTCACTATCTGGATCATCTTCTGTCTTAGTGGCTTTAAAGGTTGTTTCTATTTTCTTCTTTTCTTTTCCAAATTTTTTCATTTCAAATAAGGTCAAGGTGCCAAATAGTTGTTCTTTTGTGAACTTCTTAGGATCATACACTTCCTCTATAGTTGAGGCTTTATCACTGTAACTCTCTAGTAGGGTCATCAAAATCTTCTCCATTACATCTTCATTTGTCAGAGTACCACCTTGATTTTTGACTTCATTCACTGCAAGATCAACCCTCTAAAAATAGCTTGCAATATCTTCACCTTCTTCCATTTTCAAGTTCTCATATATGCGCTTAGTTGTTAGCTTCTTTGACAATTTTACTCCATTTCCTTCATAGATATCTTCCAACTTTTTCCAAACTTCATAAGCAGTTCCCAAGGAAATAACTTTTGGTTCGCTCAGTCTTAGATAAAGCACTATAGATTGCATACCTTTCTTTTCATTTTCCTCATAGGCATAAATCTCATATGTAGAAGGACCACCTGCTAGTACAACATACTTTGTCTCAATAGCTTTCCATGTCTTGTAACCAAGAGAGATCAAGTAACCTCTCATTTGCACTTTTCAGTCACTGTAGTCAGATACATCAAACACAGGGATTGACAATTTGTGCACCATCAGATCTACCTCAAGTGGTTAAGCTCTTCTCCAAGGAACCAAAGCTCTGATACCAATTTTTGAAAGGTGCAAGACAAATTAGAGGGGGGGTGAATCAGTTGTCACCAAACACAATCACAAATCTCAAACACTTATCAATTCACATCCACTTTATTCTGTTATTAAGTATGAACATGAAATGAAAATTAAAAAAAGCAATATCAACACAAGAAACACCAGATTTACATGGAAAACCCAATAAGGGAAAAACCATGGTGAGAATTAACTCACAATATAAAGTAATTCCAAAACTGATTATAAAGAAGCTCGCTACCAAAGGGCTCACAGCCCAAAAGGACTCACTGTCTAAATACAAGGCTCACTACCTACAAATAGGACTCACTTTCCAACAAGGAGGCTCACTGCCTATAGATATGAAAGATAACAAAAAAATGCACCATAGCAAATTACACACATTTGCAGCCTTGATCAGAAGATTGCAGGCACCATCAACTCACTGCTTTCAAGAGTCTAACACATTAAAGTATTGTTGCCTCAATTAACTTTTGCACACTTCTTGCTTCTCACACTTGTGGCATTCTGATACATCAAACCATAACATCTCTAATTGTATTTATACCATCTTCAACCTTAGAAACTTTCTCCAAGGTAAGCTACACATTCTTCATTTTACAAATTCAAATTAGGTCAGCAACTCAACATTACCGCGATGGAAGAGAATGAGAGTGGACCAAACCAACACTTAACCAAGACCCAAAACAATGTCTCAGGTCAATCACATGCTTCCTCAATTGATACATATCCTTTGCATGACGTGTAGACACCAGGTCAGCCAAACCTAATGAAAACAAAAATGAACTTTGAAGTACACACTTCTGCAACAAGAAGATAACATGTGGACCATATAACATGATTCACCATACACTGGAACACATCTCAGATACCTTCAGATTCATCCACAACAAATCCAAAAACTTCCATACACAGAATACTTTCCATCAGTGCATCTAGACTGTACAAACACACACAGTAATTCTAAAACTAGTCTTCAGGGGCACCAAACCACAAACACCTTTGACATAACACAAATAGCATCATTACAATCCTTCTACCAGATCTGCAAGACCATAAACAAACTAGTGGCAGATTACGGAGAAGAAAAATTTCTCCCAGTCCATAGACAAACAAATCTACCAGAATAGTTCACACACCGGTGAACACAACTTTCACTCTTCATCAAACTAGAAACTATAAACCAGAATATATCATCAACAAATTCCCATAAACAACACTTCATATCCGCACAAGCATAGGAACAACACAAAAGAAATGTGGAGCACAATCTAGAGCACATTCTAAACACACACACAACTCTATCTTTACTACTCAAAATCACTTGGCAACACATCATATCAGCACACCTACAACACCATAAAAGATAGCTCCATGTACTCACAACATCTCTACAGTATCTCAGCTATACATGCACAACATGCAATCACTTGATTACTTTCTCTACATCAACCTATACTGTGTTGACATCAATGACAACATTAATGACAACACCACCATACTCATTCATACTTGCAACACTTGTAACACTATTTATGTCAAAAAATAACATATTTTCATTCAAACAATGACTTGTATACAACATAGTTATTCCTAAATTATTTTCATTTTTTCTTTATAGTTTTCACTCCATCTTTTAAATTGGTTTATCTACCCTCTAAAATATCAATACTTAACCTAATTTATTTCACTCTAGAATCTAAAATATTAATATCTAACTCAAAACATATTCACCCTATAACCTAAAATGATAATACACAACCCTAAAATTGTACACCTTTTACATATAATTCTACACATTTAACATCTAACTGATGCAGGAGCATCCAAGTGAATGTGCAACCAACATCACCCAAAAATATTTTCAATTGTTTATTTTTGGTTTGCCTAGGTTTTGATTTGACATCTCTCAGCCTTGGGATACATGCAAAGTTAAATTTTGTCATACTTTAGCTTTGGTGGATCCTTGCATAGGAAGATTGTTTAAAGCATCCTAGATTTAATGGTGAAGATTTTTCAATCATATCTCACATGGTTTGGGAGAATTTAATTTTCTTTGTTCTCAGCTAGTGATTTTTTTTTTAGACTGCAAGAATTTGGTAGCACGACCCCCTATAAACTATAGTGCACTTGGTAAACTTTTAACGTGACCGGTGGCACTGGCACAACATGCCCTCTGGTACCATGGAGGTAGGGGAGACTAGACCTTGTGACCAACCTCCTACAACAAGAAAGATTTAGCCAACTGAGTTAGGGCCCTAACCCCTTAGCTGGCAATTTTCAAGAAAATTAATTTCTAGAGTTTTATTATTGTTGGGACAAAATGGCTGGGTGGAAAGCTTAGGAATGTTATTTTACACATCCTAACAAGATTTCATGCAAAGAGGAACTTCTAGAAAGAAGATATGCAAAAATTCATTTTCCGATGTAATTGTGTCGCTTTGGAAAAATATAATTCTTCTCCAAAAAATTTTGTGTCAATTTAAATTGGCATTAATCAAGAAATATTATTTATATTTTGTTTCATTGTGAAGGAAAGAAACTAAATAGAATCATATAAATTAAAAACAATGAGAAAAGCTTATAGCTTATGTCAGAAATAATAGGAAGAGTTGGCACAGAGAAGAAGATGAGAAGGATTTAAAATGACATTTTGAATGTTTAAAATTGAAAAATACAAATGCCAAATAAGTGGGAAAAATGAGAAATGTGAAGGAGCACAAATAAAATATAGGGGCATGGAGAAATTGAAAAGGAACCATTTTGAAAGGAAAATTTTAAGGGAAGACCAACAGGACATGCCCATGAAGAGGTATGTTTAGAATTTTAAAATAGGAAAAAGAAAATGGAGGTTGTGTAGGGAAGGGTGGAAGCTACTTTAAAAATATAGATTTAATGAGTAGAGATGGGTTGCACATATGTGCAAGACAATTAAAATAATCAAATTTAAAACAACATACATTTGAGAGGGTAAGGTTGCACGTGGAGGAGTATAAAAGAGGGGTTGTGCCAAAGTAATAGCATTATTAACATTAAAATAATAAATGCAAATTATGGTAAAAGGTTGCTTGATAAGAGAGTTGTGCTTAGAATGTAGACATACATGGACGTCAAAGTGAAGATTTAAATAAATGCAAGTAAAAAATTAAGAGGAAGGGTTGTGTTGAGGTGGTCATGGGCCACATGAGGTAGGGCAATAAGTGGAGAAGTTGAAGCAATAAGAAATCATGAGGATGTATGCTAAGAGGAGGCATACCATTTAGCTGGCAATTTCAAAACTGAATTTAATATCCATGTACAAGAAAGAAAGAGGGTTGTGTGAAGAAAAACAACATAAAGGATAAGAGAAGCATGAATAGATCGAAGAAAGGTATTTGAAATTAGTTCAGATACAAAATTTAAATGTATCAATTGTGAACAGAGGAAGTATGCATTAAGTTACATTTGAATGGTAAATTGTAAGTTGAAACTTTTATGAAGAGCAATTGTAAAAATATGTGTATTGTTGTATTTAATAGAATTAAGTGTTAATGGTATCTCAATGTGAGTTAAATGTAATGATACTTGTGGTTGATGAATTTGTAATGATTTCGAATTAACTGTGGAGTTGAACAAAATTTGTAAGTTGTGAAATTGTGAATTTGGGGTTAAGTACACTAAAAGAGGAGTTATTTTCTTGTCTACATCATTTGGTATCATAGTGGGTAATCCTAAGTGTGGAGAGAATCCACTAGGACCTTCCAGTGAAAGTGTGAATAGATCACTGACCGTGAGGTAGTTTTCACCTAGAGGAAAGTGTGTGAAGCGGTAGAGAAGATGTTTGTGAAGGTTGTTGCATGTAAGAGGAGTCTTGAGCAGCGAGAGAGCTTGAAGCTACGAAAGAATTTATTTTGTACATTGAGTGTGATGGAAAATTGTAGATTGAGGTGAGATTGCAACAACAAACAAGATGGGTATAATCATAAAGAAGAGGCTTGTGATTTGTGAAGCATGGAGATGGTATGAAAAAACCAAGACATGGAGGATGATTGAATATATAAACAAATGATTGGATAAGCTAGAAAAAGACATGAGAAAAGAAGATGAGGATGAAGTGAGCAGCTAAGATTTTGCAATAGAGGTAGTTGAAGAGGAGAAAAATGAAGATGTGGCAATGGAATACAAAGAGTGTTGCAGCCCAAGATGAAAGACAAAAGATGTGAGTAGTCCATACAGATGTAAATAAAGAAGAAAAGAAGAGAGGAAATGAAGAAAATAAGATTATGGACTTGGAGAGTCCTAAATTTGATGAGTGGATTGGTGAAGACAAGGATTAAACTTTGTTGAAAGAAGAAATTAGAAGAATCAATGAATTGTTGACAGTTGAAAATGAAAAATTGATGAAGAAGAAGAAATTTGTTGCACCAAGAGAAGATGGTGATGATAAAGAGTCTTTGGAGGCTCATAATTTTTATAACCCCTTTTATAATGTTTTGTTTGTAGTTAAGAAAGAATTTGTAGCTGTGATTGAAGAAGAAGAAAGAACAGAAATAAATTGACCATTGGAGGACACATGGAGGGAACATGAAAATATGGAAAAAATAGAGAAATTTGCTGCAATCATGGAGAAGTGGAACAAGGTTACAAACCTTGGCAAAGGAAAGATAGTTACAGTGATGAAAAGTCCTTTGGAGGACACGAAGAAGATGGTGGTGATGAATGGTGAAGATGGAGGTGTTGCAGTTGAAATTGAAAGATAAAAGACTACAGTAGCAGAGGTAAAGCTTGATTGTTGTAACTATGAAGAACATGTTAATTTGAACTCCTTTGAGTTTGAGGAAATAGAAAGTATGGAGATATTTTGGGTTGAGGTGTAGCTCGAAGAAAGCCATCATGTTGGTATGACACAAAGAGAGGTTGAAGAAGATGTAGTTGCAAAAATGAGGATGATGAAAATCTTTAATGATTCAAATATCATTTTTGGTAGGGTTATAGTGAAGAGTGAACATTGGGGAGAAAGTTCTTGGAGGATGGATTGTGGTGGGTTAATTCCCACAAAGGTGGAAGATGAAAGTTTAGTTTGGTGGAGGTGGTTGGATTATGGTGGGAAAGATCCCACAAACAGAGAGCATGGAGAAATCATTAGGTGGAAGTGGACAGTTCATGGTGGGTGGAATCCCACAAGAGAAGGAATGAGAGGAAGGTACAATTGGCAAAGGAAGTTAGTTCATGGTGGAAGAAATTATGCAAAAGGAGATGACAGTGAGGCAGATTTGGCAGAGTAATATGGTGCATGTTTTATCCAAGTGTTAGAAGAAAATAAGGAATAAAGTTTACAGGGTACCTATCTTAGCATTGGAGAATGCTGCAAGTTGCTTACAACTCGAAAGAGTAGTTTTACTAAACTCTATTTTTTGAGCATATACTCACAATCTTCTTACCCAACATGTCTGATGCAAGAGCATCTGAGTGAACATGCAATAGACATCACCCAAAAATATTTTTAGTTGTTTATTTAAGTTTTGGTTTGCCTAGGTTTTGTTTTGACATCTCTCAACCTTGGGATACGTGCAAAGTTCATTTTTTTCATACTTTAGCTTTGGTGCTCAACAGGAAGTTTCACTAAAACAATTGTTTCGAGAAATTGATGAAGTTTCATGGTGAATCCTTTCATCTGTAGATAGGTAAAAGCATCCTATATTTAATGCTAAAGATTTTGTAGTCATATCTTGCATGGTTTGGGAGAATTTAATTTTCCCTATTCTCGGCTAGCGATTTTTAAGAAAAATATTTTTTGGAGTTTTATTAGTGTTGGGACAAAATGGCTTGGTGGAAAGCTTAGGAATTTTATTTTACACATCCTAACAAGATTTCATGCAAAGAGGAACTTCTGGAAAAAAGATATGCAAAAATTATTTTTCCGATGTAATTGTGTCGCATTGGCAAAATGTAATTCTTCTCCAAGTTGGTTTGTGTGAATTTAAATGGGCATTAATGAAGAAATATTAATTATATTTACTGTCATTGTGAAGATAGAAAATTAAATAGAATCATATAAATGAAAATCAATGAGAAAATCTTATAACTTATGTCAGAAAGAATAGGAAAAATAAGAAATGTGTGTTGGGATATGTTGTTGTACACCATTGCATAAATTGATCTATTATAATGTTGTAATTAAATAATTATTTAGTTGTGATGCACCTTGGTGGTGTAGTTAATCGCACTAGGTAATTATTTGGGGACCACTTGATGTTGTATTGTAACATTGAATTATTATTTAATGTGTGGGAGACATGATAATAATTTAATATTGGGGAAATATTGAATAATGTGATTTCTTAGTACCCAATATTAAACAAGGGGTTAGTGGTTTTGTGGTACATGGTTTCACCTTACCACTAGTTGTATTTTGTGTGAGCTTGTGTCTATAAAAGCAAACATGTGTAGTGGTTTAGGTTGGCTGAGTGGTTTGGTTGTCATTATTGAGTCTTCTTGAGGAGTGCATTTGTGACGTGTGGCATGGGATGTGTGGATTCATGCTTGGACACATGGAAATGCATTGGAGGGATTTATGCTTTAGAGGTATTCATTGTAACTCTTGTATTGCTTTATTGTTGAATAATATGATGGAGTATGGATGCTTTTGGAGGCTAGGTTTTTCCCTCTTGATGGTTTTCCTAGGGTATATCTTGTGTTATCTTGTGGCTTGTCTATTTGATCTATGCATTTTGGCAACTTGTATGCATGTTTATCTCTCGTGGGTTATGTAGGAAATGAATTAAGATCATGGGTTAAATGCAATATTTCCTAACAAGTGGTATCAAAGCTTTCATGGTTAAAGAATTTTTTGTTATAACCCTAGTTTGAGATTTTTTTCAAAGTTGAAGCCATGGACATGCATGTAGGGTTTGAGGAATTACAAGATATGGAACACATGTTGCAGGTGTTTGTTTGTAGATTTGAGCTTTTGGGTTGTCAAGATTTGTTGGGTTTATTGTAGATCTGAAGTTTTCCAAATTTGGGTGAAAAGGGTTTCTTGGTTTGAGTTTGCATATGAGGGTTTTTTAGTGGAAATTTCATAGATGACCTCTTGAGATAAAATGGACCTCATGGTTGGATTCAAGTTGGCTGAGAGATGAATTTTGACATAAAATTCTACCTATTTTGGAGAAGTTGAAAAAATGCAAATTTTTTTAGTAAAAGGCCCATTTGCCATGTGTAGAAAAAATATTTTTAAAAAATAAAGTTTTTCATGTTAAAACCATAGAAGAAATTTTTGCCGGCCTTTAAATATTATTAAAAAAACCCTGCAAAAGCAAAATGAAAAGTTAGAAGAAATTTCAATTGAAATTTTATATTTAAAATTTTTGAAAAAACAAATATGTGTGTGTGTGTGTATTAAAGGTTGGGAGGGGGGACGAGCGGGGAGGGTCCGCATACTCACCCCTCATACCCTTTGTTTTTCATAGTCGACGATAGATAGTACTACCGATTGGCAGTACCTACCACCGACAATAGTGCCTGTCGAGCTATTGGCTAGTGGGCTCACTCTTACCACCCAGCAGTATTATAACCACCAAAAATTTAAAAACAAAACCTTTTTAAATATTTTTTAATATCCATCAAATAAAATTAAAATCTCAGACCTCAAATTTTTTACATGCCAAAATTTATGATATGGTCGGGTCCATACACAGGGGGAATTTTTTATTTTGGAAAAATAAATTAAATTTGATAAAATTTTGAAATCCACCACCCACCCACCACCAGAGCACCACCCAACAGCCACCAAGAGGACAATTTATAGTAGTTTTTTTCAAATTTGCATAACTTTTTCCCACAATCTCATATTTTTGACTTTTTGTAGTTGTTGAAAAGCTCATTCCGAGCACTATGCAATGGTATAGTTTTGGTTCCATGATTTTTCCATTTTTGACATATTTTTGGGGCATGGAAGTAAGATATTCTCATTTGCACAGTTTTGTTCATAACTTTTGCACACATAATCATATTTTTTAATTTCGAAGAGGTGTTGGAGAGAATTTGTAGTGTACTACATAGTGGTTAATATTTTTTATCAATTTGAGAAACAGGTTGAGCTTGTTACATGTTTGATCACCTCTAGGTTCCGAAGATTCAGGGTGTGATTGCGTGAGCATCCAGACGATTCAAGAGGTGAAACCTTGAGGGAGTACATGTTTTTATATGTTATTTATGATGTTATAGCCGATTATCATATTGGTGCTTCCAGGTATAGGTTTACAAGTGTTTTTTCAGAGTTGGGACATTGATGGTGATAGGTACACAGGTTCTCTTCAATTTTGAGAACATGATTGGACATGGTTTGAGACTTGGAGTCTTGTATAGGTGATAGTTGAGTGCATGTGCAGTGATGGCTATGGTTATGGTGTCATGGATATGCAAGTACATTTGATGCATTGGCATGACATGATCATGTATGTGGTGTTTTGTGGTGATATGGTTTGATGTTAGGAGATTTTACTTATGTTATTTATGCTTATTTGGTTCCTTGACTATGATTACTCTTTTGTGGACATGGTTGGAAAATCAGATCTATGGTTGATTTGGTGTTTGAGTCTTGTTCTCTATAGGATTATCTTCTTTGATATCTTGGTTTATAGTTACTAATATGATGATGAGTTTGCATGTTTCAGTGATTGGATCTACAAGTTATACAGGTGTGTGGATTGGCCACTCATTCATTTGCAGTGGGATGACTCGGATTTGGATTGTCTATATCCACCAGGTTTGATTCATTGTTGTTGTATATTTCATTAGTTGGCATTGTTTGTGGTCATTTGTGCATTGGTATGTTGTTTCGGGATTGAGAGGATGGATGATTTGGGTACTTGATTAGTTGGTTCATGGGACTTATAGCATGTGGTTTAATCACGATGTCATGATAGCTTATTACATTCATTGGTTATACACTTTCAATGGGAGCTTTGACAGTGATCACTTGGAGGTGTTGGATTGGATTGGTTTGTGATGTTTTGATGGCAGTTGTATGTATCTTCTTGGCTTGGAGATCTTGGTTTACTTGTATGTTACTGACATTACAATTGAGTGTGTGTAGACCTAGATGATCTTCATGGAGAGGACAGTTTTCATGATTCTATGTGTAGCTCATATCACAGTTCAGTTGGTAGTGACATGGATGCATCATTGGTATGGTTATCTTCATGTGATTGGGGATATGATTTCTTGGTTTAGATTATGTTTGATATTATATCATGATTTACTCTTGATACTAGTTTAGAGTTTTGGCATGGTATATGTGTTCTCTTGATACCAGGATGTATATATGTATGTTATGGTGCATGTGATCTCCTAGGAGGAGATGGTTAGATCATGTTGTCATGATAGGTTCCTGGTTTTGTGGTTAGAACTTTGATGTTGATAATGTGTGAATCTCTTTGTATTGAGTACATTGATCATTTGCTTGATTAATTCATGATGGTGCTATGTTGCATTTGGAGTTTGGAATGGATTGATTGGTTACAGGTTCTCATGGATACTTAGAGATGTAGGTGATGGTTGGATTTCTCTTGTTATTAGAGACATTTTCTTGAGATGGTTACTCTTTGGAGGTTTTAGCAGAAAGACCAAGGAACTTTCACCTAGGTATGGACATGGGTTTATAATAGACCGATAGAGGAGGTTGTTCTTGGAGTGATTCATGATGGCTTGGTTATCCTATAGGAGCATTCTCATTCCCCACTCTTGGTCTTCTTGGTAGCTTATTATTTGAGAGGTATTTTCCCATTATATCTTTTAGATGTGTTACAATTCATGCTTTGATTTCTCATGGGATTGAGTTAATTCATGGTGATTGATTATGGAGACTCATTTGAGGATTTTTTAGCATGAGTTTATATGATTTATCTTTCATAGATATGGATCTTGAGCTATGGATAGTTAGTTCTAGAGGATTCATTTGAGAGAAGTTAGGGAATGGTTATCTCCTTATGCATTTGAGTTTATGTTATCATTCTTTGATGAGTATTTTTAGGAGATAGTTTATGGTCTAATTTCTAGTATTGGGGATGATTCCTTTTAGTTTGATCTTCTTGATTAGAGAGGCTTACATGCATGATTGGAATTGTTACATTGATTCATATGTTGTACTTGATCTATGAGATTGGGTGTTATGGATGTTGTTGAGGCTTTTCATTTGGGTTTGTTATGAGATCATACTTGACACAAAAATACTCTTTTTGAGGTGTTGATAGAAGGATATTATGGTTTACAAGTTTCTCTCTTCATGGTTTCTTCCTAGGATGTTCATGTTTTGGGAGGATGGTGGAAACATGTGAGAGATTATGCAGCTCCTTGAGTTGTATGTGTGGATCATTGTTATTGTTCTTGGTACTTCATGCTTTGATTTACTTATCACACCTTGATTTATAGTGTTGATTGGTAAAATTGATGTTCTTTGACATTACCTATGCAGTGGTAGTTCCTGGATATGTATGTTCTTCATTAATAGGTTTTATGCAGTTAGCTTTTGATTATAGTTTACAGGTTGCATATGTTTTTGGCATGATTTTACTAGTGTATTGATACCTTAGAGGTGTGGATGGTTGGATGTATTAGCATGTGTTGTGGATGCTATTTTTGATTGTGTGGGTTTTTCTTCATGACAGCAGCTTGGTTGGAGTCTTTCTTATCACTTGGATTTTATGCCTGTGATCGTGGATTGGTGCATCTTCACCTTGGCATGTTCCTTTTTCTTCCATAGATGGAATTTTGGAGGATGAGAGGAGTTCTTTCTTGATATGGTGGTCACTTTGTTCTTATTTTAGGTATCTTGATGGAGCACGAGAGAATGTTGGAGATTCATGTGATTTCATGTATGGCTATGATGATGCATATCATGTATTGATCCCTTATGAAATGTATACAACATGTGGGAAAATGTCGGGATATGGTGTTGTACACCATTGTATAAATTGATTTATTATAATTAAATAATTAAATAATTATTTAGTTGTGATGCACCTTAGTGGTGTGGTTAATCACACTAGGTAACTATTTGGGGACCACTTGATGTTGTATTGTAACATTGTATTATTATTTAATGTGTGGGAGACATGTGATAATAATTTAATATTGGGAAATATTAAATAATGTGATGTCTTAGTACCCAATATTAAATAAGGGGTTAGTGGTTTTGTATTCACATGGTTTCGTGGTACATGGTTTCACCTTACCAAGTTAGTTGTATTTTGTGTGAGCTTATGTCTATAAAAGCAAACACATGTGTAGTGGTTTAGGTTGGCTAAGTAGTTTGGCTATCATTATTGAGTCTTCTTGAGGAGTGCATTTGTGAAGCATGGCATGGGATATGTGGATTCATGCTTGGACGCATAGGAATGCATTGGAGGGCTTGATGCTTTAGAGGTATTCATTGTAACTCTTGTATTGCTTTATTGTTGAATAATATGATGGAGTATGGATGCTTTTGGAGGATGGGATTTTCCCTCTTGATGGTTTTCAAGGGTATATCTTGTGTTATCTTGTGGCTTGTCTATTTAATCTATGCATTTTGGAAACTTGTATGCATGTTTATCTCTCATGGGTTACATAGGAAATAGATTAAGATCATGGGTTAAATGCAATATTTCCTAACAATGTGAAGGGGCACAAATAAAATACAAGGGCATGGAGAAGTTGACAAGGAAATGTTTTGAAAGGAAAATTATGGAGGAATACCAATAGGCCACACCCATGGAGAGGTATGTTTAGAATTTTAAAAAAGGAAAAAAGAAAATGGAGGATGTGTAGGGAAGGGTGGAAGCTGCTTTAAAAATACAAGTTTAATGAGCAAAGAGGGGTTGCATATATGTGCAAGACCATTAAAAAAATAAATTTGAAGCAGCATAGATTTAAGAGGGTAAGGTTGCATGTGGAGGAGCATAAAAGAGGGGTTGTCCCAAAGTAATGGCATATTAACATTAAAATAATAAAGGCAAATTGTGGTAAAAGGTTTATTGGTAATAGAGTTGTGTTTAGAATGTAGGCAGACATGGATGACAAAGTGAAAATTTAAATAAATGTAGGTAAAAAATGAAGAGGAAGGGTTGTGTTGAAGTGTTCATGGGCCACATGAGGTAGGGCAATGAGCAGAGAAGTTGAAGCAATAAGAAATCACGAGGATGTATGTTGAGAGGAGGTGTGCCATTTAGATGGCAATTTTACAACTGAATTTAATATCCATGCATAAGAAAGAAAGAGGTTTGCATGAAGAAAAACAACATAAAGGATAAGAGAAGCATGAATAAATTGAAGAAAGGTATTTGAAATTAGTCCAGATACAAAATTTAAATGTATCAATTGTGAATAGAGGAAGTATGCATTAAGTTGCATTTGAATGGTAAAATTGTAAGTTGAAACTTTTATAAAGAGCAGTTGTAAAAATGTGTGTATTGTTTTCTTTAATATAATTAAGTGTTAATGGTATTTGAATGCATGATTTAATATAATGATACTTTTGGTTGATGAATTTGTAACGATTTTGAATTAACTATGGAGTTGAGAAAAATTTGTAAGTTGAGAAAAATTTGTAATTTGTGAAATTGAAAATTTGGGGTTATGTACACCAAAAGAGGAGTTATTTTCTTGTCTGCATCATTTGGTATCAAAGCAGGTAATCTTGAGTGTGGAGAGGATCCACCAAGACCTATGGGTGCAAGTGTAAATAAATCACCGACTGTGAGGCAGTTTGCACCTAGAGGAAAGTGTGTGAAGCAGTAGAGAAGAAGTTTGTGAAGGTTGTTGCAAGTAAGAGGAGTCCTAAGTAGCAAGAGAACCTTAAGCTACCAAAGAATATATTTTACAAATTGAGTGCGATGGTAGATTTTTGATTGAGGTGAGATTACAACAACAAACAAGATTGGTATAATCATAAGGAAGAGGCTCGTGATTTAGGAAGCATGGAGATGGTATTAAGAAACCAAGACATGGAGGATGATCAAAAATATAAACAAGTGATTGGATAAGCTAGAAAAAGACATGAGCAAAGAAGATGAGGATGAAGTGAGCAATCAAGAGTCTGTAGTAGAGGTAGTTGAAGAGGAGAAAAATGAAGATGTAGCAATGGAATACGAAGAGCGTTACAGCCCAAGAAGGAAGACAAAAGGTGTGAGAGCAGTCCATACATATGTAAATAAAGAAGAAAAGAAGAGAGGAAATGAAGAAAATAATATTATAGACTTGGAGAGACCTAAATTTGATAAGTAGATTGGTAAAGACAAGGATTTAACTTTGTTGAAAGAATAAATGAAAACAATCAATGAATTATTGATAGCTCAAAAATGAAAATTTGATGAAGATGAAGTAATTTGTTGTAGCAAGAGAAGATGGTGATGATGAAGAGTCTTTGGAGGTGTGCTATAGAAAAATAGCCCCTTGTCATTTTCATGGTCTTTTAGGCCTTTCTTCACGATGTTTGGTCTATTTTTCTTTGATTTATTAATGTAATGTGGCTTGAACATGCACATTTAAGTCCTTAAAATTCAAATTATGGCATCTTGTGAAGGTGTTGTGAAGTGTTGTAAACCATTTCTACACTTTTCTAGACTCTAATTATTACAATTCACCTAAAAATCACCTTTTCATCACTTATCAAGTCCTATTTTGAAGTGTTGTAGAGTCTTGTAAAAATATTTCATGCTTTTCTAGGCATAATTTCACTATTTACACCTTTCTTATGCTTTATTTGACCCCTTTATGCCCTTATAAGACTTAATTAAGTGCATTTTTTAATGTAAACCCGACAAATAGCATTAAATGTGACTTAATTCCTGACACCCACTTTCAAGCCTAAGGTGGGACCCATTCACCATGGGTGACAAATGAGTTCCTCTTGGCTCCAAATTCAAAATATTTTAAATTTCCTTTCAAGTTTTTATTCAAAATTACTTGATGTCAGCCTGTGATGAGGTATCAATGGGTTACTAAGGCACAAGAATGTATAAATAAGTGTTTTTCTCCTCATTTTACATATCCTACAATCTCCTAACTCATTCAAACATTCAATTAGCATTTGAGCACTTTGCATCCTATAATCAAGCATCAATCAAGCATTCAAGAGCAGCCATTGACATATCTTCAGATCTTCTTCAACAAGGGTTTGGTAAGTTGATAGCATTTTCATGTTTTTTTTTATCATTCTCCTTCATTTCATTATTTCATTAAGGGTTTGATTACCAAAGTGGGATTTGACCAAGGCAAATCCCTATAACCTAACCCTTAACCATTTCTCCCCTTTTGCATGTGTGTTTGCAAACTTCTGTATGCAGATTTATCAAGAAATTAGGTGTTGAAAGGTGGTCAACAAGTCAAGAAAGTGTTTTAAGTCAACTACATCCTATTTCAAGCTTGGAGAAGACATTTTGTCTGTTTTCTACATATTTGACTTTAGCAATCCGACAAGTAGACAACCTTAAATCTGGTGCTACAAAAATTTTCCCTGATTTCTCAAGATTTTGGGAGAGGAATGATTCACCATTATTTGCAAATGATTCCCATCTTAAGGCTAAAATCCAAATTTTGTCAGATTCTAGATCCCAACACTCATAAACTAGTTTCCAATAGTTTTCATCAGAAGCAGAACTAATTCACCATCAGTGGCAAATGAGTCCCACTAGTGATTTTTTGTGATCTCGGAAGATTCCAGATTCTCCAATCTCTGCCCAGGTGCACTCGGAATCAACCTCTTTCTATTATGTTTTGCACTTGTTCTTTCATAGTTCATTGTTTGCAAACGTCACTGTGTTTTCCAACATTGCATAATTCTTAGGTTTTGCATACATAATTAGTCAATTAATTCATTTAATTGCACTTATTTCCTTTCATTTAGTCTAAATAACATCATACATTGCATAATTTAAGTGAACCTAACATAGATTTTGTGTGGGGTTTATCTCTCTCCTTTTAGGTGAAATTGTTGGAAGACTAAAATCACTGAGAGGGGGGGTGAATCAGTGATTTATAAGAGCCACAATATTTTTTTAAAGAACAAGGGTTTGTATTCACTTTCAAACAAAGAAAATAAATGGAAATCTAAGAAGCAAATTGACTTGTGCATCAACTAAGCATATGAATAGGACATTGAAATAGATTTTCACTTGGATGGAAGTTCATAACATTAACAGGACAGCTTTAGTATAAACATTTGCAAAAATGTAAAGGCAATCATTCAACTATGAACTAATAAGGACAAACATCACAATCTTGCAAAACTAACAAAACAAAGCAATGACACAATGAGACCATGAATTTGACACATAGCAATTATAGCATCCTATCAGAACCCTAGAAGTGTAGATTTTGCAACTCTAGAATTTCAATAGAAAACTATGTATAAATATCTCAATAAGCATACTAAAGAATGTTGTGCATTAACATCTTCCTTTACAAAGTATCTGAGATTCAATGATTTTCAATGTAAACCCAGTCTCTTGTCACTGCAAAGATAATATCTTATGTTTCACAAAAGCATTTTCTCTTCTCTATAACCCGAGAAATACAACAAAAACTTCTTAAATAAAATGCATAGGCATCTCTGCAAACCAATTTGAAACTGTAAGAACAAACTCCATATGAGATTCCAGAAACCCTAACAGGTTTTCAAACATTTTAAAAAAATTCTTAACAATATAACTCATTTGTAATAGTTATGGCCAACTGTCAAATAACTAAGAAACAAAAATGTTATCATCTTGTGCATAAAACATCCTCCTTCCTTTGTTTTTAAAAAAACAAATAATAAGATCCTTTTAATCCCTTAATGACTATTTTAGCAAGAAAAATATCAATACAAAACCGAAAGCATGTGATGGTTTTGCCTTTACCTGTTCACGGTGGGAGAAAGAGAAACAAATACCATGATTTTTTGTTGAAGACCATCATAATTGTCCAGCTGAAAGTCAAGTTCAACTTCCACAGTCGCACACATACTAACTTATAGCTAGTATTCCAATTTTGAAACCAAAGTGATAAAAATTCCAAACAATTCTTACTACCAGCAAGCTCCAGCAAAACAAGATTATAAACCCTCAATGTATCAGCTAAGAGAAGACACCAAAACCAACAAACTATCATGTTATCCATGGCAGCTAGGGTTCCAAACCCTTCAACAACAAAATTGCCCTAAAAATTCTTTCTTTCAAGTCTGTCGAGGACTTTATCAAATTCAATGATGATTTGAGGTCTGAAGCAAATCAAACACAGTGATTATTAAACCATCATAATGCCTTAGAGCCCGATGAAAAAAATAATAATGCACATGATTCCCAACATTATAATGAGTTGTCACAGCCATATGTATGCATTGTCAATTATGGTTGTCGGCCTTTTCAAAAATAGCTTGTAATAATAAAACCTTTAGTGCCCAATACCATATATTATTGATGTCACTGCCATGTGACTTTAACAAAGATAACTCCAATGTGAGATGAAATAACCACCCAATATGCCAAGGTAATCAACAATACAATGTGCCAAAAGAAACCAATTAAGGTTTGTATTATATACCACATTAAATAATCAAGCAAGATGCTTATGAACACTTCAATGTTGATTATCATAGCAAGGCCCGTATAGAGAGGTCACCTTATAATGCCCATGTAGAGAAATCAAAGAACCATTGGCACAATGATATTGTCAAGTCAAAAATGCCATGAGATATGCAATAGAAATGTGCATAATCAAACACATTAAAATGTAACAAGAAAGACCAAATGACCTTAGTCACCTGAGAAATGATTGTTTTGACAAACTGAACTTGCAAATGATCAATCGTAATATGATCAAATAACATTTGACATGAAACCTCAAATGGAGCCTTCAAATGATCCTGAAAATGATCAATTTTGAATAACCTATACAATGCCTTATCATATGATCCTGAAAATGATCAATTTTGAATAACCTATATAATGCCTTATCAATACTATCAGTCCAACATAATCATAAACACTGAAAGAATATCATGTAGAGTGGATCAAAAATTGAACATCATGTAGCTCATCAAAATGATGTAGATAGAGCTAAGGAAATCAAATTGAACCAAATTATATGACACCAAGATTAGACCATCATGCCACCAAGATTAGACCATTCCAACTGTGTAAACCATGTGCATATATATATTATCCAAACCATGGAGTTTTGTCACAATGTTACCAAGATGTCAAATGACACAACATATGTTAGAGATACATATCATTCAAAGACAAATTGAGCATGAGAAAATTGAGCATCTGCATATTGTGGGAACCAATCAATCCTAACAATCAATGAGAAAATGCATCTTGCATCAAATGCCAAACAACCAATCAGCATCCAATCTACACATCAAACCATGTCATCCTCGAAACCAATCTGCACATCATATAGCTTGTCAATGTCAATCAAAGAACACCATTATAAGAACCAGTTTTGGATACCATTATAAGAACTAGTTTTTTCATCAAGGACAAACATCACAAACACATCAATTCAACAGAAACATCCTAAGAGTGCAAGAGTAACCTATAAACCCTACCCAAAAATCTATGATTCATTTTGGTGAACCTGCATATTGAACACTTTACATTTCTAATTTCAATTGCATCTTGCATCTCAAACTTCATTCGCATCAACATTCAATTAGGGTATTGTTTTGTTTTTGCATCCTAGGGTTTCTTAACTTTCATTAGTGAAAGACTCATTTAGATTTCATTTTTGCATTACATATTATTGAAAAAACTGAACACCTACATCTGCATCCTTAATTAGCATATGAAAAGCATTAGAATCACATTAAATTTTCTGAAAAACACAAAAAAAATCTCATACTAGGACTCATTTTCCACCCTCAGCGAATCAGTCCACCTGCACATTTCAAACTGCATTTTTACACATTTTCTAGCATTTTTCTGCATTTATGTTCTCTATAGTTACTTCTTTGTTTCAGTTAGTAGAATTTATGTTATTTGTATTTTGCACTCCTAGATTACATTGCATTAGCATTCACCCCATATTTTGTGGTACTTGTATGAGTGTTTGGTGCCCCATTGATAATACTTTAGTGAGACGAAGTTCTAGACTCATGGCTTCCCACGATAGTACTTTCGTTGTGGACCTTGGGATCTCAAGAGCTCCCACTCCTAGTATGGAAAATGGTGCATTAGGCATGGAAAATACCACTTCTATGTCTTCACCTTTCCATCCAATGAATGTTGACACACAAAACAATTCCATCCCACAAGAAAAGGTCATTAATATTCATGAGGATTTTTCACACTTACAACAAGATGTATCCCTTGAAAACATTTCCACCGCTGCCATACCAACCATAGAAAACCTTCATCGTTTGATTGAAAGTGATGATGGCCTACAAGTTATGGAGAGAATTGTTGAGATTTATAATAAACATGCTTCTTCTAATTCCCAATTATCAAACATAGTTCAAAACTAAGGAGGACCTCACATTCCTCCCCCTTCAACCATAGCATCCATACCAACTTACACCACTCCTCATGTTACAACAACTATGCAACAGGTTAGTCATGTGGCTCCTTCTTTCGCAATTCCAACTAGCATTCCTAGTTCTATTATGGCATCACAAATCCCCTCTACCACCTTCACCCCTCTTAGTGTCCCTTTCACTTCCCCCAACATTACATACACCCCATCGCCATTTTCTCTTCCACCTCAAACCACTTACCCCAACCCCATCATTACACAGCTCCTTAATACCATTTCATCCATGCAATGACAAATTTCCACCATTAGCCAAGGTAAAAACACTCCACCCACATATCATGTTCGTAGTAGCCCCTTATCCTTAGAAATATTATGCACCCAGATGCCACAAGGAATTGAAATGCCTAGGTTTGAGAAATACAGAGGTAAAGGAGACCCTATTAACCATGTCAATGCTTATACAACTTTATGCATTGATTTTGTTCTTGATGATAAACTCTTAGACAAACTTTTTCTTAGAACCCTAAAAGATACTGCATTAGAGTGGTTTTCAAACCTACCTAATCATTCCATCCGATCATTTAATGAGCTTGTGGATGCCTTCATAAGTCACTTCCAAGTTCATATGACTCCTAAAAAGACAATGGTTGATCTAATGCATTGTAGACAAAATGCCGATGAAAAAGTAATTGACTTCATTTCACATTATCAGTCATTGTATGCTCAAGTTGATGTCAAAATTCCTGATTCACATCTGCAGAAGATGTTTATCGAAAAATTGCACACAAACCTTTAGGATAAGTTAACTATGATGAAATTCCCTTCGTTCATGCACTTATGCACAACCCTATGTGAATATCATAATTTAGTTTCAAGTCATGATTCAAAGTCCACTTCTAATCAAGCTGAGAAGTCTGAGAAAAAAAATCAAAACAACATGCAAAACTTTCACAAACCAAATAAAGTATTTTTATAGTTCAATCCACCTCCTCAACCACAAACTCAACCTATTCCAACTCAAGTGCCAACTTTTAAAGCAGCAGTGCCCTATACCTATGGGGACTCAAAGAGATAATTCACTCCCTTACCTGATACCTTCCATAATACAATGCACCAATTACTCCAGCAACAAATGATCACCTTGCCTACCGTCAAGCCACTTGATACCACCAATCCTTTACCACCCACCTTTAAACCTAAATCCTAAACTCTAAACCGTAAACCCTATAGTATTCATAAAGTGTCCTATATTAATAGTTAATTGTATTTTCATTCAAGTAACATTCCTTAGACATAAATGAGGCTTACATATTTTATCATTTGTATTCAATTAGGTTTACATGTATCTTACATTTTGAAATTACAAATCTAATGCAGGTTCACTCATATCTTAGAGATCCCATGGATCGATTCAATAATATTTGTAATCCACCTCCACGCCATCCATCTCCACCACCTTCACGTCCACCTCCACCCACTCCACCCACTCCACCTCATAACCCCCCACCTCCACCACCTGAAATCGATGGTGCTCGTTTGGAAGCACGAATCAATGCCAATGTTAGAACCATCTAAGATCAAATCAACATTATTCAAAATGAAGAATGTGTTGCACCACCTGTGAGGATGTTTGCATCTAGGATGCAAACTGTTGTTGATGCTATCAGGGCTATGGATGAGATCTTAGATGAGCATCGAAAATGGTTAGAGGAGAGGAGAACTTCTGATTCTGAAAAGGAAAACATAAAGAAATGAAGAGATGCAGTAGAGAGCCACAATAGTTTCTAAATTAAGACAATGATCTTAAATAGTTATGAATTTATGAATTTGGTTCGATGGATATTTTGTGTGATGAATTTATAAATTTGGTTGGCTGGATATTTTTAGTGACGTGAATTTATAATTTTGGTTAGATAGATTGATATTTCTAGTGACATGAATTTATGAATTTGGTGGAATTTATGAACTTATAATGATGAATTTATAATAGTATATATTTTATGACTATCTACTAGATCATGATTTATCTTGTTGGAAAATTGTAATATGTGTGTGTTAGACATAAAATGAGATTTTTGTGAATGTTTCAAGTTTTTTTTTTTTAGTATGTTCACATGTATTAAAATTGCATATAGATCTTAAATTTTGAAATTTGTATGTATGTACATAGTTTAGTTTAATGATGTATGCATGCAAATTATGCATCGTATTTTTTATTTTAAATGTATGTACATGTTAAATTTTGAATTTTGTATGCACGTGCTCAAGTTCAATCAATGTATATGTGCGTTTCAAATTTATATGATCTTAATATATGTATGCACATCCTATTTAAACAAATTTGCATGTGCATTTTAAATTTAACTATTTCTTGTAATTTTTTAAGTTTGTATGTTAATTTTGTATAATTTAATGCAGGTGCACACTTATATCTCATATCATGGATGATTTTAACATTGATGATATCATCAATCCACCACCTCAGCCACCTCCACCTCCCCCTCCACCTAATATGCCACCTCCAACACCTGTTGCATTTGATGAGGCTCACTTGCGAGCACACATAAATGATTAGGTTGCATCCATACAAAATCAAATCAATGCTATGTAGATTCCAACATTGATTCCACCACACGTGAGACGTTTTGCATCTGTGATGCAAAATGTTGTGGATTCCATCAAGACCATTGATTCTGATCTAGATAGGCATTGACGAGACGAAGAACAGATGAGACAATTTTATACTAACGATCTCTCTTATAAACAAATTTTAGACCTTAAAATAACGAAATCCCACCTAACCCCCTACTTTCTTGACCTTGTTGCTTGACAACCCATTCCTCCCAATAAATCTAGAATATCCATGAGGTGGTGCATACATCCACAGATGAGTGCACATTTTTGGGATCGATGGTATATGGTTTTTGATAGTCCACCACACGCTAATTGGGAGTGCCCATTGTATATTTTGAGGAAACTGTATGTAGAGTTTGTTATGGGGAAAAAGCTTTAAATCATTTCAGGGTGTTGGTGGTGGCATGCCACAATAGAGGTTAGGGGCAAGGATTGATCCCAAATGCCATGTGCATGTGCAACCCCTTGTTGCTACTCCTGGTCCTCCCATTCCCACACCTATGCATCATCGAGTTGTAGTCTTGACATTAGGATCCCTTAGTACACTCACAGGAGGCCTTGATCAACATGCTTTTGTGATAGCGAGTAGGGAGCATAGAGACGATGATGATGGAGGAGTGTTTTATGGAGTTGGTCAGAGTACCACTCCAAGAGTGTCGAGGCCCACCCCACATGTATGTACTAGTTGTCATCAAATATGTTATGGACCTGATCAAGCCACACGTAGTTCGGGTGGACATGGAGATTTTGGTGGTTCATTTGGTCACATTAGTTCATTTGTAGAGTTTTTTACAACAGACCATCACCCTGAGGACACTGCGACACAGGTATAAATATGCATCTACAAGTCCATTTTATAAGAATTTTGATGAATGTATATATCAAAGGAAATTTTGCAATACATTTTAACAATTAAACTGTTTGGTGTACAAATGACACTAACGATGGGGCAATCATCCATTCCATGAGTACATACATCAACACCAATCCTACTCGACAACCCTTATGGGGTATTTTGATTTCAATTTTTAAATTATATATGAAATGATTTTTAACTTGAGTTTTAAATTTATAATTGAATCACATATATGTTTAAAATATTTATGTTGGTTTAGGTGAGTCAATCGGCTTCCACATTGATTCCACCCTAGGGGTTTTCGAGCACTCCTCCACTATCGGGTGTCGTAGATCAGGGGCAGGTACATTTATATTGTAAATTGTTTAACTTACATTAGTATAGCTACAATTATGAAATTTCAATTCACTATATATGAAATGTGCATATACACTTGTAAATATTATAAGTGTTAAATGTCTACATGTATTTCAAGGTTGATACCACAATGAGAATGGGCATCATACAAACATTAGATGTTGCAGCTACTCATGAGGCCTCTGATTTTTAGGTTGTTTGAAAAAATTTCTACACAAAATGTGCAAACTTGAATATATATATATATTTATTAACCTAATTCAAGTATACATCCTTTAAATTTGATCTTGTAGGACTTTTTTAGTGCGACTTTTAGCCCTGACCCAGACATAGTTACACCTCTAGGAAGACATGCAGAGCAAGCTCCAGATCAAATGGTAATTTAAATTTTTTATTATATTTAATGTCAATTATAAATTATATATTCTAAATATAACTTTAATTTTAAATTTCAAATTGAATATATATATATATATATATATATATATATATAATATGAGCTAATACATGTTTTAAATTCTTTTTCTTTTATAGCATGACACATCTTGTAGTTGAGCATGTACAAACAGGTCCTGGAGAAGAGGGTGCACAACCTCAGAATATGGTACAATTAAAATATGATAAATTATAAATTAAATTAAATTAAATTATTTGTAATTATAGACTTACATCTAATTTCAACTTTCTTTGTCTTGTTTATGTAGATTGATTCCGAGAATTTAGAGGTTGGTTTAGGTGCACCAGAGCATCCAAACCCAGATATGATGGTAATTTAATTTTAGGATGAATTATAAATTAAATTGTCATTAAATCATTTTTTATTGTCTTACATCCGATTTCATCTTTCTCTTGTACAGAGTGTTTCAGGTCATCTGCATAGTCTGCATGGTGTGAAGAGGTCTCTTAATTATAGAGACAATGCATGACCTAAACATGATTTTATGGTTTATATTTGATTATTTCATGGACTAGACATATTTGGTTTCCCATGTACTCTGTTGGACTTTATATTTCATGGGTCAAGTACTTTGTTGGACTTTAGTTCATGGGTTGTACTCTGGTCGACTTTATTTCATGTGCTTAATATATTGGTTTCATGCACTTAATATGTTGTAAATTATGGACTTTATTATTGTCTAAATTTTAATTTACACATGTACATTTATGCATTTTATGTTCATAGTCAAGACATTAATATAGGACATTAATGTGAAATTAAATATAAATATGAAATTAAAGTTGAAATTAATAGGACATTTTAATATTTGTACTTTACAAATTTAGTGATCCCATACATGATATGTAGATTCAATAATTAGCGATAATTAGTCAATAAATCATAATTTACAAATAATAACATCGAATACTAATTTATAAGCTGTCAAAACAAATAATAGCATCCAATACTAATCTACAAGCTTTCAAAACAAATAATAGCATCCAATACTAATTTATAAGCTATCAAAACAAATAATAGCATCCAATACTAATTTATAAGCTGTCAAAACAAATAATATCATCCAATACTAATTTATAAGCTATCAAAACAAATAATAACATCCAACACTAATTTATAGGTTGTCTTAAGGGGATGTCTTAAGGGGTCCTAATACGACGTCTTAAGGGAATGTCTTAAGGGGTCTTAATACGACGTCTTAAGGGGATGTCTTAAGGGGTCCTAATACGACGTCTTAAGGGGATGTCTTAAGGGGTCGTCTTAAGGAGATGTCTTAAAGGGTCGTAATACAACATCTTAAGGATATAATTGATTTAAAAATAATTTATGCATGATATTTAGTGATTATACAATCAAATATAAAGTTTCAAAGTAGGAAAACATGCACATTTAACAAAAACCTATATAGAATATTGATTTAGATACATAAAAGTACATAGAGTACATAATTGTGTATGTACATGTATTTGCAATTTGTACAAAATGTTTAATTGTGTATGTATGTACATATATGTCATCTCAAAACAATGTTAACAAAATTTGGATATGCCATATGAAGAACATCTCAAACTCGTGCCCGAAATGTAGTAGGTCTTCATGCCACCTAATATCAAAAAGGTACAAGTAATATCAATGAAATCATCAAAACATACATATTTTAATTTATATAAAACTATCTATATGTACACAACTCAAGCACCTGCATTTAAATGTATTCCACACATGTGTGTAGGTTGAATCCAGACATCCTCTCCTTTTTGTTTCAAAGTATGATCTATCAATGCAATGATGGCTTAAGGATACAAAAAAAGATAATAAACCAATTCTAACTATTAATGTACAAGCAATATCAATATATAATCAAAACATGTATTTGAATATAATTTAACTAATAATTACCCATTTTTACCAAGTATTCCATGTTGTCTAGGTTGAATTTGCATGGACTAGATCCTTTTTGTGATTATGGCTTAAGGATCTATAAAAGGACAATTTAAATCAATTTCAACTAATACACTTATGATATTGCTATCGATCCAAAGTAGTTTGAGTCAAACTCATAAAGGTGAGCATCACCTAGATGCAATGAGTGCTAAGTGGACCATTCAATATCATGAGAGATGGGTTCTGTTGAACCACTACTCATGAAACATGGGTCAATGAGTTTGACTCAAACTACATGGATCGATAGCAATATCATAATTTGACACTGTGGAAAAGTACCTACTATTAATAACACACTTGACCAATATCGAAACATGTATTTAATCTATTTAAAAGGATAATATAAAACTAAAACTATATTTACCTACATTTACTTATTCCATTGTACCATCTGCATCCTCTCTTTTTTGCAATGCATCTATGATTGTCTAATGCTCTTCCATAGAAATTTTCCATAGCACTTTATTTGCAGGTCTTCCACAATACTGATCTAGTTTTATATTTGTTGCCACCACCAAATGTGAATAGTGTATAATCTTATTATGTGTTTCATAATCTTCAAATGCAGGTAGACCATTCGTCCTTGTCAGGTATTTTCATAGCCAAGTGCCAACAACCACCACCAATCCTATTTGAAAACATATGAAAATCATCATCAAATAAGTTCTCAAAATTTTCTTAAGGGGATCAAATACTTGTTCTAAAAAATGTCTTAAGGGGATCAAAAACTTGTTATCAAAATTTGCTTAAGGGGATCACCGTACCTATTGGATAATGATAGCCATCATCATATTCTCGAGGTGCTATTAACTTATGTTTAGTCTCCACACAACGAGCCAACCAATATTTGGTTTTCTCTTCATTCCCCTCAGGTGCAACAACAACATACACATGTCCTGCAAACAAAATTTGATTTAATAACTTGCGCATAGCCATATAAATAATTTAGTATTAAACAATAACTTAATAAAGTGAAATAAAATGAAATAAATTAAATTAAATTACCTTCTTGTACAAGGTCTAAAACACGGTCATAGTCTTCAAATGCAAACACTTGATCATTTTCTTCAATAGTTCTTTCATATTGATCATGTGCTTGTGTAGGTGTCAACGATCTTTGCTCCCATTGTTCAACCCATTCTACATTTTCACATGCTTCCCAATCTCCTAAGATACAAAATTGACAAAAACATGCAAGATCCCTTGTCCAGATAGTCCATGTGCTTGATGTCGAACTCCTAAATGAATGCCATTTAGTAGATCCACTGATTGTCTCATAGTCAACTCTAGGTACAATGTTCTCTTCTTCAACCAACCAAAAGAATCGATGAACTGTAGAGTACTCATTCGAACCAGGTGAAGATAATCTTGTATTACACCAATCCACAATCCCACATGCATCTTTAAATTTTACTACATCCTCGAATTTTAATTGTTCTTTAGCAAGAATTCTTTTGACACACGCACCAACTCCATCATGTTCTCCTTTACCATGCCCAGCTTCAAAAAAATCCATACATGTTGGACATTAAGTTCCTTGTGAACCCTACTTAACCAATAAAATATTCGAGCATTCTTGAATTGTTTCGTACAATTATTTGACCATATGAGGTGTTCTTTCATCTAGATTCCTCTTTCTCTTAAATTTCTATAAAATATACTGAAACAGTATTGAAAAAACTCTGACGAGTGTAATTAGTTGTCACTCAAATAAAAATGATACTCCCTCAAAAAATTTCTATCATCCTCAGTGCTATCATTTGCATGTCTATAAACAATATGGACAAACATAGCTACTTGCACTGAATTATAATACTATGATTGAATTTCCTCTTGTGGAGCTAGAGTATAATTTTTCACAAAATCAACCACTGAAAGTATAGTACCAATTGGAAGTGTGTTTCTACATGCGTGAAATTTTCCATCAAGCCATTGAGCATGTTGAGTGTGCATGACATATTTTGGTACAATCTTATTCTTAAATTCACTCATGAATGCATGCACACTAACTTTTTCTATAACTAAATCACAACGCTTTCCTATTTTTCCATCTTTTAAAGAATATTGAACATTCTTAAATATTTTAACATCTACTAATTGTTTTCCAAAATCATCATCAACACTTTCATGCATACAAATTCTTAAGAATGAAAGATTTCCACAGTTAATACATTGTCCATAAATACAATAACTTAAATAAAACAATATCATTAGATCTTTCACAAAACAAACCTGAAATAAACTCCCTTATTGCTTCAAGTGGCATATTAATACCACATTCCTGTATAATCATGTTAGTATGCAAGGTACAACGTATATATTGAAAAATTTCATAAAAATAACAAAATTGAACATGTGTTTTACAACAAGATATTTGTTGCTGATTAATTTTTACATACCAGGGTTTACATTTTTCAAAAGACCTTTGAATTATTTTAATATTACTAGGTAAAACTAAATCACACCAAAATTTTCTATAAAATTCAGTGTGTTGTATCTAATAGGTGTTTTGGGTGAGGATCGCGAACTTTGGAACCCACCCTTAATTTTAAAACATCTATAGCATTAGATGAAACCCTAGAATTATCATGCCAATATTTTTCAATCAAATATTTAATTTCAACATTCAATTTCATATCAGACCTCGGGAGTTGACCACTGAAACTCCAACATTGGTTGATAGGATCATTTTCTATACTTTCTCTTCTTTTTGCCGCTCTTAACAATGTTTTAGGATGTATTTTTAAAACTTCACTAATATTGCTTACCATTCTTTTATTCAAAGTTGATTTATTAACTATAGAAGTTGTTATGGCTCTTCTTGATGCATTTTTATCTTTAGATTGACTATTTTTTCCAATAGATTGAATGACACTAGCAACAGTAGACATAACATGTTTTAATGATTGATCTTTTCTTTTTGGTTTGACAAAAAAGCCTAACCTTTTCATTGTTTTCCTCATTTTTTGCATTCTCATCAATTGAATCATTAGTTGACATTGAAATGCAATTTTTTTACGATAAAAGAATTTGTTGTATATTCTATTCGCATGTGTTCTTATTTTCCTCCAAGAAATTTGACTAGGAAGATTATTGAAAACACCACTTTCAATTTTTAAAAAAAGTGTTTTCATTAAATTCAACATCACATTCTAGATTTTCATCATCTTCATTTGCATTTTCATTTTCAACTTCAAAATGATTTACATTTTCATCAACAAAACGATTTTCATTTTTATTTTCATCAACAAAACGTTTGTCGTTTTCATTTTCAACAAAAGATTTTTGTTTTTCATTTTCAACAAATTCTATAAAATTTTCATCTCTCTGAACATTATCAATCTCAACATCATTAAGTCTAGCATCTCGTAAAACTTCTACATACAAATTCACCATTTCACTAACATGTGGATTTGAAGATGTACCTAGATTTGTGCATATTGAAACATTCTCCATAGCATTGAAAGAGGGATTTGAAGACATAGTAGGACTTGCTTGTATAATCATATTCTTCTCCAAATTAACTTCTTGCAAATTATCTTCATCTACAACCATGGTCTCCTCAATGTTTTCATCTTCAATAGGTGTGGAATTGGATGCTCCCCCATCATTCATTGATTTAATTCTCATTCTTCTTTCTCTTTGTCTTTGTCTCTCCTTCTCTTTCTTTGCTTCAATTTCTTCAAGAGTCAATGTCTTCCTCCTCTTATTACGAGCTTTATCTCCCATGATTATAAAATTCTCAAGCACAAATGAATGTCAATAGTGAAATTATTCAAAAAATTCAATCCAAATTGGAAGTTGAAGACCTATAAGGACAAAAAATTTCCTCTTGTGTTCCTCAAAACAAGTAGAAAACTGACACAATTCCACTTTAAAAACAGTTTTCTTCATGCCTCCTTTGAAAAATTCAATCCATATTGCAAGTTGAAGACCTTTTGTTCCTCCAAACAAGTACAAAACTAACACAATTCCACTTCAAAAATGGTTTACATGATGCCTTCTTTGAAAAAATCAATAAAAAATGCAAGTTCACCACCTGTAAAGACAATAGTTGATGAAAAATAGCCCAATTTTACTACTCTCAGCCATACAAGTGAGGTTGCAAACTTTATAGTAAAATTTGATAGTAAATTTAAATAAAATGGTTAAAGACAAACATGATCCCATTTATTAAAAACGAGATCCCGTTTTATAATTGGGATCCCATTCCCAATATTAAATGTGGGGACTATTGACAAGGGAACGAGATCCTGTTTATAAAGTGGGATCCCGTTACTCTGTCAATGGTCACGACATTTAATATTGGGAAACGAGATCCCGCTTTACAAAATGAGATCCCGTTTCTAAAAATTTGAAATTTGATTTGCTTTGTGGTCAGGTTTTTGCCTTGTATTTTGGTTCGGGAAAAGCATTGGGAATCCAAACCTAGGCCTTCAATCTAGTTTGCCCTGCAAGTTGAAGGTCCTAACAATGTCAGAGAAACATACCGAGTTTGGACATATGGCTAGCAGCTTTTTTTGCAGAATTTTTTGACGAAATTAAAACCCATTTTAGATGAGACAATGCAGATTCCAAATATGTAATGTTTTTTACAATTGGATTATTTTTTCTATTTTTCAATTAATTTATGATGAAACTGGTCCATAAACTTTAAATATCAGTTTTTTTACTATTTTAATAACTTTTGATCAACATAACATTTTGACGAATGGATTGCATGAGAAAAACTTCAGACAATTCTTTTTAATTTAAAAAAAATCAAAAAATGATAATTTTAGGTCATCTTATGCATGTCATACACGATGATTTTTTAAAATGACAAATATGCCTAATAAAAATTTAACAAAAAAAAAATTCAATAAAAAATTACAAAATAATATCGAAAACAAGCTTCAGTGAGTCACAAGTCTTTTCCCAAAAGGATTTAGAAAAATACACTAATTTAGGTCAAAATATGGATGTCGTACACGTGCATGGTATGGTAAAAAAAAGTGACTTTTAAACAATGGTTTTTAGAAACGCCTATTGAAACTCAATTTGTAAAATCTGGGTATTGAAATAAATTACATATTTGGAAACTAGACTTTGAGTACTACATTTTATGGTCAGTGACCTTTTAGAAGATTTCATCTCTAAGCGCTTCAAATTTTAAGGTCAAATGTGTCAAATTCTGAAAATCAGGGAAAACACTTCCACTTTTTGGCCAAAAAGTGGACTCAACTTCTTGCCAGTACCCTGACATTCAAAGGCATAAAGAATTAATAAAAAAAGTGAGGTTGTTCTTTTCCATGGAGAGTGTAATGGTGCTCGTGCTTATGGTATGGCATCCACCCCACATGAAAAGTATGCAGTGCATATCATTTGGTAATGCATCGTTCGTTCGATTCGTTATAGTCTCCATGGAATTGAACAACTTCAGTTTTTTGTTTGGGGAGTTGAATGTCTGTAGTTCCATGTAGATATGAATATGGAAGTGAGTCGTGGTAAATGGAAATTGGAAAATATGGAGATATGAATTTTTGAATATGTAAATCTCTTTAGATGATCAATGTTGGTTTGGTATGGAGTCTTTAATTGCATGGCAGAATATCTTCGAATAAAAACAAGTTAACTCATTTTGATATTTGTATATACCAAAAAAATAGCAAAGGAAAATTGCAGAGTGAAAGTTTGTGCATTGTTGATAACCCTCTAATTGTGAACCAGTCAAACCCTTTCCATGTTTGGTAGTATGAATGAAATGAAAAAAAGTATCTTGCGGACAAAAGAATTGTGCATGGAAGAACATAATAATACAATTGCATGGCAGTATGTTCTTATATTTGTTATTATATATATAGTATATATAAGTTCATCGAAGGTCAATGAGCAGCACTAGGATATTATGGATAAAGACAAAAGACAACATGACAAGAGGCATGAGCTTGATGCACAGAGGCTTCATGAAACATTCTGCACTCTTGACCCCTTCCTCCTTAATCACATCAATTGTTTCATGAAGCCTCTGTGCATCAAGCTCACTCCTCTTGTCATTATATGTATATATACAATTACATATACATATGTATATCTAATTATATATGAATACATACATATATATATATATATATACATATAATTATACATATAATTATACACACACATATATATAATTACACACACACACACACACACATATATATATAAAATTACACACACAGAGATATATATATCTATTCTTATATATGTTATTATATATATATATATATATGTAATTATATATATATATATGTTCTTATTCTTATATATGTTATTATATATATATATATATTTATATGTAATTATATATATATATATAATATGGGCACATGCACAAGTGGCAGGGCGACGTGGGGGGATAAATTTGAAATGGTGCTTGACAGGTGCCGAGGTGATCGATTTAAAAAAAAAACCAATATGGACCGATGCACAAGTGGTAGGGTGACGTGACAGGCTAATTTATCTAGATATAGATATAGATATATATCTATATCTATATTTATAGATAGATATATATATATATATATATTCTTCAAAATGGCATAAAATATTTGAAATGAAAACAAGCAATCCCATTTTCATATTTTAGAATAACAAAAAAATTATCATAGGCAATTTGTAGAGTTAAAGTTCGTGCAATGTCGAACACAAGAATAGAAGTGCATGGCATAAAACCTTGTAATTGTGAAGCATTCAAACACTATCCATGTTTGTGTATTAATCTATTATTCCATGCACAATATTTATATATATGTATGGAAAGACAAATACATAAATAAGAAGAAAATAATATATTTGCATGGCATATTAACTTCGGGATGAAAACAAGGGAATCCATTTTCATATTTGGGAATAACAAACAAATATTAAAGGAAAATTGTAGAGTTAAAGATTGTGCATTGCGAAAGAGAGGAATACAAGTGCATGGCAGAAAACCCTGTAATTTTGAACCAGTGAAACCCTTTCCAATGTTTGGTAGTAACAATGAAATGAGAAAGGCATTTCATAGACATTACTATTGTGCATGAAAGAACATAATAATACATAAACATGCCAGAATATCTTCAAAATGAAAACCAGTCATACCATTTTTATATATTGGTATAACATGAGAATATTATAAGGAAATTGCAGAGTTAAACATGAATGCAAGTGCATGGCAGAAACCCTCAAAATGATATATATTAAAACCGTATGAATATTTCCTAGTGAGAAGCAAATATATTGTATCCATTTTGATATTTGGGAATAACAAACAAATGTTAAAGGGAAATTGCAGAGTTAAAGTTTGTGCATTGTGAAAGCGAAAACCCTATAATTTTGAACGACTGAAACCCTTTCCATGTTTGGTAGTAACAATGAAAGATCTATGTAGTAAGGTCCTAGTACAAAATGACATGGCTTTTAAGTGAATAAAATTTGGTGAAGATTCCCAAGGCAACCAAATTTCATTAAGGTCTGAGGAAACTTCACCAAATTTTATTCACTTGAGCCATGTCATTTTGTCCTAGGAACTTCCTAGACATAGATCCCCTTAAGCCATCCTATCACCCTAAACCGTAAATTAGTCAACCTAGATCATGATTTATCCCATTTGTATTATAATCTTGCACGATCTTATTATTTTTAAATTTGGTTGCCTTGGGCAACTTCACCAAATTTTGAGAACTTATTTGATCCCCCTTAAGAAATGTCATATTAGGACCCCTTAAGAAATTGATTTATAGTTTAGGGTGATAGGATGGCTTAAGGGGATCTATTTCTAGTGAGGTCCTAGGACAAAATTACATGGCTCAAGTGAATAAAATTTGGTGAAGTTTCCCAAGGCAACCAAATTTCATTAAGAGCCTAAGAAAAAATGATGGCTTTAGGGTTTACAGTTTAGAGTTTAGAGTTTAAGGTTTAAGGTAATATGATAGCTTAAGGGGATCTATGTAGTAATATCCTATAACAAAATTACATAGCTTAAGGGAATAAAATTTGGTGGAGTTGCCTAAGGCAACCAAATTTCATTTTAAGGTCCTAGGACAAAATGAATTCTTTAGTGTTTAGGGTTTAGATTTTAGAGTTCAGGGTTTAGGGTTTAGGGAACTTAGGGTGAAGTTTTGGTGTCCCTTGGAATATAATGGACTTGCAAGTTAGTGAAGAACATTTTCTTGTGGAATAGTTGATTGAGATAGCTCTTGTTTTAACTGACCAACCTAGATCATGAAATCTCATTCATATTATAATCTTGCACGATCTTATTATTGTTAAATTTGGTTGCCTTCGGCAACTTCACCAAATTTTGAGAACTTATTTTATCCCCTTAGGAAATGTCATATTAGGACCCCTTAAGACATCGATTTACGATTTAGGGTGATAGGATGGCTGAAGGGGATCTATGTCTAGGTGGACGTGAATGGTGACGTTGCCCAAGGCAACCAAATTTCATTAAGGGCCTAGGAAAAAAATGATGTCTTTAGGGTTTAGGGTTTAGAGTTTAGAGTTTAGGGTTTAGGGTAATAGGATGGCTTAAGGGGATCTTTGTAGTAAGGTCCTATGACAAAATGGCATGGCTTAAGGGAATAAAATTTGGTGGAGTTTCCTAAGGCAACCAAATTTCATTTTAAGGTCCTAGGACAAAATGAATGCTTTAGTGTTAAGGGTTTAGATTTTAGAGTCAGGGTTTAGGGTTTAGCGAACTTAGGCTGAAGTTTGGGTGGCCCTTGGAATAATGGACTTGCAAGTTAGTGCCTAGTTTATGAATATTTTTTATTTTATGAATAGATTGACTATTTCTGTAATAGAAACACATAATTGTGTATTATTAAGATTGAGTTTGATGTATATTCTAATTGGATATTTTTTTAATTGAAAATAAGATTATTTTCATTAATATTTCTCACTTAAATGAATTTTATGATATAAAATGTATAATATAAAATTAGTTAATGTTGATTCAAGTATTTTATTTTCGATTGTTTGGAATTGAAAGAACCTAAAAGAAAGAAAAGAAAAATATTTAGATTCTTTTAGTGTCTAGGTAACTAGTGCAAAATTTGAGATTTTAGACTAAACTAGAAGCCTAATTAACAAGTAATTGACTAGAATGAGGGTTAAGATTGTCAAAAGACAATAGACAACACATGCAAACAATAAATGGAAACAAGGCATGACTAAGAGAGATCAAAACATAAAATATAAATGAATGTTGAACATTATCTAATTAAGTGACAATTGGAAATGGATTGTACACTTGGATTTACAAATTTGCTAACTAAATTTGCAAACATTGATAAAATTTATGAATTGTAACTATTCTTTAACATATTGTTTTCTAATCTAATTATAATTTAACAATGAAACTAAAGTTTAACATATTGTTTTCTCCATACAATGCAAATGAAATTTAAAACATTTAAGTAATGCAAATGAATTTTCTTGAGCTCAAAATTAGGGTTTTCAAATTCAAAATGATTTGTTTGATTTCAATTTAGGGTTTTAGCAATTTTTTTTGTTTCAATTCAATTTAGGGTTTCAATCTAAGCAATTAAGGTTTTTAATGCAATTTTTTTGTTTCATTTCAAACTAGGGTTTCAAATCCATTTTTTTGTTTGATTTGAATTCGGGGTTTCAAAAAGCTTGATTAGGGTTTCCAAATGCAATTTTTTATTTCATTTCAATTTCTAGGGTTTGAAATACAATTTTTTGTTTCGTTTCAATTAGGGTTTTCAAATGCAATTTTTTGGTTTGATTGAAAAATTTAGGTTTCAAAAGCTAAATTTTATTTCTAAAATACAATTCAAGGTTCATTTTTTCATTTCTTTTCAATATCTTCAGGTTTCATTGCATTTTTTCATCTATTTCTACAATTCCTCATTTCTACTATTACAAGAAATAAAATGCTTAAAACGTCAAATAAATTTAAAAAAATACTAAAATCAATTCTTCTATTGACAATTTCAATAAAATATGAAAAAATGCTAAAAAATGGGGGTGGAAGCATACCTGGAGGCTGGCTTTTGTTGTCGTTGTCGCCCACAAACTTGGGATCCCGTGCGTAGTGAAAATGAAGTTTTTGCATTTTTAAAAAATAAATACCATTACAAAACGGGATCTTGATTATTACAAAACGGGATCTTGATTATTACAAAACAGAATCCCAATTTTTATAAATTGGGATCTCGTTTCGTACTAATCTGGATCCCATTCCCTATCCATCGGTTTAGGACCCTTTAACAAACGGGATCCCAATTTTTAAAAAGCAGGATCCCGTTTGACATTTAGGCTTGAGATCCCGAACCTAAACGAGATCTTGATTTTTAAAAATTGGGATCCCATTTTTGCAATGTTGAATTCATTTTTTTGTCTAAGGCAAAAACTTCCACATTTTGTGGACTCAACTTTGTGCACTTACCCGCTAATCAATTGTATTCGTCAAAGCGTCCATGCACAACAATTTTGTCTGTGAAATGTTTTCTTTATTTCATTGTTACTACCAAACATGGAAAGGAAAACAAATTAACCCATTATCATATTTTGGTATAACACAAAAAAAATTAAAGGCATACTACAGAGTTAAAGATTGTACTTTCTTGGTAGGGGCCCTAGCTCGGTTGGCTAAGTAATTAGTTCTTTCTGTTTGGTCACGAGTTCTAGTCTCCCCGTCAGAGTAGTGCAGAAGGAGCGTGTCGCGCCCGGCGTCGCTGATCACGTTAAAAAGTTTACAGGCGCCTTTGCGGTTGTAAAATTCGTGCTGCGTTCCTGCGATCCTAAAAAAAAAAAAGATTGTGCATAACAACAAAATATTAAAGGAAGTGGCAAATTATATATATATGTATATCACATATATTAAAGGAAGTGTAAAATTACACACACACACACACACACACACACACACACATATATATATATATGTAATTTTCCACTTCCTTTAATATATATGCCTTCTCCTCTTTTGCCACATGCAACCACCAAAAACAATGTGTTAATCGCTCGAGAAGCAAACAAGGATTGCACACCATGATTACATACAATCTCTGTAATTGAATGCATCTAAACAAGTTTTCAAATTTGAAAAAGGTGGACACAAATTAAAGACTCCATAACAAACCACCATTATAGATCTACAAATTAAAAAATGAATTTCTCAATCTATTCCAATTTCCATTTACCAGAGCCTCACTTCCATATTCATATGTACATGGAACTGCATGCATTCAACTCCCCAAATTAAAAAGTGAAGTTGTTATTTTAGATGGAGAGTCCAACAAATGGAATGAACTATGCATATCGAAGGGATATGGTCAGACTACTTTTAATGCGGGGTGGTCGCAAGACCATAAGCTGCAACACCGTTACACTTTCCATCTCAAAAGAACAGCTTCACCTTTTTGGTGGTGGGTTCGATTGGATTTGGTGGTGGGACAGTCTTGGCTATTTGTTGTAAATATTGGTGGTGATGTAATGCAAGTGGTGATATTATAGGGGAGTGTGGGTTATACTAATTTTATATTTTGGTTGCATGTTTTAATGCTACAAGGCATTAACAAGCAATATGGCTTGTATGTTTGTGGTATTAGTTGTGCTTTGAATATTCTATGACATATAAGACTGTGAATAACTATTTGTGTTTGGGACAAATATAAACCAAATATAATACAATTTTGGCAGTACAATGATTTGAGTACCCTTGTTGACTTTCTTGGTGAAAATTGTTTTACAATTGCATATTAAGGGGGCCCTATAGACCCTATGTTTGGAGGTCCACATGATAGTGTTTACAATTGCTTACATTAATTATTTTGCTTACCAAGAATATAGAATTGCTAGAATTGATGAGGCAATATATATATATATGTATGTATGTATGTATGTATGTATGTATGCATAATTGTACATATATATATGTATGTATCTATATATGTATATATATGTATGTATGTATATATATACATACACATATATATAGATATGTATATATATATGTATGTATGTATATATGTATATATGTATGTCTATATATCATAGAGATTATGGTATATTCAGCTGACACCTTGTCATTTTGTGTCTTGTTCACTCTGCTTCATCGGCATGCAAAGAAATACATGTCCAACCCAACCCATTGTTCCTTCGAAGCTTCATTGATGGTGAGTTGCAATTGAAAGGTATACAATTTTCTAATAATCTTTGTGTAATCTTTTTGATGTATTGATTGATCCCTCCTTTCATTTGTTCTTGCAACAAGTAGGATAAAGGTGAGTGCAACAAGACACAACATCGGGCAAATCCATACTATAGAGGTGAGGTTTCTAACCTCACTAAGGCTCTACCACTTTCTCTTGCCAGTAAATGGTTTTTTTTTGTCTCGCTGATTTTGATCATATTGTTTTGGTGTTTCTTAATTAGAAGGAATTTTATGGCTTTCTCGGTGCATGTCGAATGTTCTTGATGAAGTGTATGGTGTCTAGGGTGTTTATGAACACTTCAAAATTTTGTGTTCTTAAACACACTTTATTTTTCAAGGAAAATAATGCTTCTTTCTAGCATCACTCTATCTTTAATGGGTTACTATTTCTTGTGTTTCTTTCCTCTCATGGTTAGCCAGAATCTGTCATCATTGAATTACCCACCACGTGACTGTGCCACCTATGCTATTAATATGTATATGCACATATACTTGCAGATGCATATATGTACATACATTTATATATGTATATGCATATATGTACATATGTATACATATGTATAACAATATATGTATGAAAGTATGTACATACAAACGAATAGAAGTAGGGCGAGTCAACTTTGAACATACACACACACACATATATATGTATATATGTATATATATAATATACATATATATATGTATGTATGTATATATGTATATATATGTATGTATGTATATATATATATATATGTATGTATGTGTACATACATACATACATACATATATATATATATACATATATACATATATATATACATACATATATATATATATGTATATTATATATATACATATTCTACCTCATCAATTCTAGCAATTATATATTCTTGGTAAGCAAAATAATTCATGTAAGCAATTGTAAACAGTATCATGTGGACCTCCAAACATAGGGTCTATAGGACCCCCTTAATATGCAATTGTAAAACATTTTTCACCCTAAAAGTCAACAAGGGTACTTGAATCACTGTACCGCCAAAATTGTATTATAATCAGTTTATGTTTGTCCCAAACACAAATAGTTATTCACAATCTTACATGTCATAGGATATTCAAAGCACATCTGATACCACAAACATACAAGCCATATTGATTGTTAATGGCCTGTAGCATTAAAACATGCAGCCAAAATATACAATTAGTATAACCAACACTCCCCTCTAATATCACCACTTCCATTACATCACTGCCAATATTTTCATACATCAAATGGCACCAATTTCATACTCCCCTAATATATCACCACTTGCATTACAACACTGCAAATATTTTCAAACAAAGAGCCAAGACTGTCCCATCACCAATTCCATTATATTATACATAAGAGGTTGTTACACTTTATACATTCTATATCATGTAAATGATGTTGCCATTGTTGTGTACACGACTATATGAAGATTCAAGTGATTTGTTAGTGGTTGTTAATGCATAATGTTGTATACATGCAATAGTTATGCAAAGTGTGTTGTACATTTCAGCCCAATCAAGCAATCACCATAAACAAAGTTTGAGTATAATTAAGTAGACTTCCATTAACAAGCAATCACACTACACTGCCAACATGGACATCATATTGCTAATTAGGACCATAAACATATCCATTTAATAAACCAATAAATAGATCCATTTGATATCAAATCTTAAATATAGGCATGTGCATAATGGTGGCAACAACATTTACATATTATAGGACATAAATTTGTAGTGACATTGGAGGTTATAGCATTGAGGAGACTTCTTTTTCAGAAGAGCATTTAAGTATTAAACTATGTATCATTATACTTTAAAAATTATCAATGTATGCAACATGGTTTAATACTAAAAATGCTTTGGTGAAAAGAAGCCTTCCCAATGCATGGTCGAACAAGTTTCGGTGCGAAACCAAACGAACAATCGAGAATGTTCACAAACAAAAGGAATGAGAATGAGCGGGATATGTGAGAATTTGGAGCATTGAATGAACCTTGATCTTCATTTTACTTGCCCGACATACCAAGTAAATGCAAAGTGACGCGTAAGGCAAGTTAGTCAGTGGAGGAAATGAAGGAGGCAGCGAGCATTTAATGCACTAAACTATTGGTAGAGGGTGGCGAGGTTGTCGTCTACATGCGGTCGTTCAATCCACTGTACGTAGATGTGTTCGCCGATTAAGGAGTCAGGTGGGTTGCACTTTCAGACAAAGGAAAAAATTGACCAATTTTGGACATGTCAGCGTAAAATGTGCTTGACACGTGCCGAGGTGGTCAATTTTAAAAAAAATAATAATATGGGTCGATGCACAAGTGGCAGGGTGATGTGGCGGGGCAATTTTTTCTGCTTAATATCAGGGTATTTCAGTCCCCAACAACAAAATTAAACAACAAACAATTGAACTATATATTACAACTTGGAATACATAGCAAAAAAGTAGCTAATCAATCATATAGTTTTAGTGATGGTCCCTCCCAACATCAATCAAGCATGCCAAGATAAACATCTGGAGATGTGTTCTTGTCTCCTACTTGTGCTTTCTAAGTTGTCCTTACATGATTTGCATTTGCATTTGAAAATTGAGTGTTAATTAGATGCAATGGTGTTGAACAACTATTTGCATCGGAGAGTGGAGTGCAGCCTACATTTGGGATGACACTTGAATTGACATTCAACTCCCCAAACAGAGGGATGTATATGTTCAATATATCTCGAAACAAGGCATGGTTATGTGCAAACGGGTTTGTAGGACTACTTATATGTCTTTCTCGCCGCACTGACCTATGGGCCCAATTGATTTCTCTTTCCTTCCTATCTTGTTTCTTTTGAACCCTCTATTGCTCCATCTTGTCATGCCTTTCCTTCTTATCTTGTTTCTTTTGAGCTCGGTCTTGGTCCCTCTTTTGCTCTCTTTCTTTCTTATCTTGTATCCTTTGAACTATCTCTCACTCCTTTTGCTCTCTCTCCTTCCTATCTTGTTGCTTTCTAGCTCTGTCTTCCTCCTTCTACTCTATTTCCTTGCTCAAATTTGCATAGTAATGTACCACCTATGGTATGGAAAAAGTGTTAGGTGGAGAAGGCAATGAATAAGTTCCTTGCTCTTCTTCGCACTATAAGACAATACCCAAATTTTTGGCTCCATCGGCCAACCAAGATGGTTGGGTAGGGGCCGAGGGAAGGCTTAAACCGTCATAACCCTTGTCAGTAGCTCCCTCAACCAACCAAGAGGGTTGGGCAAGGGGTGATGGAAGACTTAAACTATCATTACCCTCCTTCATAGATCCATCTACCAACCAAAATAGTGGGGTAGGGGCTGAGGGAAGAGTCGGGTCGTCATTATGTTCCTCATGGTGGTTGTCCACTATGTCATTTGTTTGATGATTAACTGTTCATTCATTGTCAATTCCCAATATCATGATGTTGTTGTCCTCCTACCTAATGGAGCAATAACTACGACAACTATCTCCACTTGTACATTTTGTTCTTCAGGGGGGAATGAAACCCCTCGTTGACTTGCAGGCCACCTTGTTGTGGCTCTCTTCTTCATTGGTTTGGACCCCATATCAACTTGTTATTGAACCTACACACATTATTGATATATGTTTGAAACAATGATAAGAAACACCATTGGACACCCTTAAAGACAGAGTGATGCATGTTTGTTTTTTTAATTCCTTTAATGTGTTAGCTAATAGTTTATAATGGTAAATTCAGTAAGTGTTGAAGTTTTATTCAATCATACTATTTTGTTTGAATTGGACATGTTTAAAACTTATTTGATTGAAATAAAAGCAGTTTGTATAATGCCATAAAGCCGAATGGAACTAACAATGTAGATAATTGAAATTCATTATCATTCATCAAGAGGCATCAAGCATGAAACATCGTGATAATGAGTTACAAGTTTTTAATATATGAAAATGTTGAAATTGAACATTCATACACAATCATAAACAGTATTAGTCGAAACCCCAGATAGTGAGTTTGAAAGAATCAGTTACAAAAATGAAATTGCCATGCAAAAAAGTTACCTGGCCTTGTGCAACAATAACATAGGGTTTAACAATCACAATCTAAGGAACTGGAAAGCATTGACATCCATAAACAATGTTAAGTCGAAACCCCAGATATTGATTCAACATGTAGTGGGTGAGAAACATTTACAGTGCAAATAACTGATTTATATACCCAGGCATATAGAACATAACAAAAATACTAGGAATTGAACTGAAATTACTTGACAATCATAAATAGATAAAGTTGAAACACCTAATATAATTGTCACTTTCATATGCTCGGAAAACAGTTAGGGTGCATAGAACTGATCTATATTGGCAGCCATTTTGAAAAGTCCAGCAAACAAACTTAAATGACTTAACGTACAAAAAATCTGTAAGGTGAAACCCCAAATATTGAGTTATAGGTTTGAGGGCCACATAACTTTTACAGTCAATATAACACATCTATATTGGGATACAGTAAGAATGTAAGAAGAACCTAGAAAATGAAAAGAACTTCTTGGACATTTAGAAACAGTGTAAGTTGAAATCCTAGATGTTGAGTAACAAGTTTTTTTGAGAAACATTACCATGGTTTTAAACATATTGTCGTATGGAGATGAATAGTTAATATGAAAAAGAAGAAGTTTGAGATTGGCATTCGTAGGCATAAACAGTGTGTTTTTGTAAAGTACCTGAATGTTGATAGTGTGTTGTTGGTGTTGCTTCTTCTTCTCCTCTTTGTTCGTCTGCCTCTAGGAAAACGTTGCAGTGAATATGAAAGTGAGATGTGCTTAATGGAAATGCAATTTTGAATTTCAAAATCTCTTTATATGTTCAATGTTGTTTGGTATGGAGTGTTTAATTTCAGTCCTCCTATTTCAAATTTAAAAAAAATTGGGTTCCTTCAATTGCATAGTTTGTATGTATTTATGGCATGTAGTTTTTGGTTTGTTGCTCAGGCGAATGTGGTGGCCTTACTGCCTTTGTTTTGGTGGTTGCAGGTGGAAAAAGAGGAGTTTGAACCAGTTGTCATGCGAATGGATTTGATAAATGGGACAATTATGAATGATTTCTTTTCATTTCAGTGTTGTATTGATGGTATAGTGGGATAGGGGGTGGCTTGGATTGGATTTGGCTGATGGGACATTGTTAGCTCATAGTTGTTCTCCTCATGCCACTTGACATAAAATACTGGTCGTGAGCTAATGCAAGTGGTGATATTAAAGGGGAGTGTGGGTTATACTAATTTTTTATTATGGTTGCATGTTGTAAAGCTATGGGCCAATTAGAATGAATATGGCTTGTATGAGATGTGCTTTGAATATTCTCTGACATGTAAGAATGCGATAAATAATTTGTGTTAAGGACAAATATAAACCGATTATAATACATTTTTTACGGTACAGTGAATCGAGTACCTTTGTTGACTTTGTGGGTGAAAAGTGATTTACATTTGCATATTAAGGCGGTCTACTATGGGGCCCTCGTGGGACTACTTTTGTCCCCACTATAGGCTCCCGCCCTACTTTGGGCCCCTCTCCCCTAAAGAAAGGGTTAGAATTGTATAACTAACTGAATAATTTAAAATTAATAATGCTTCCTCTTAGATTATGAAAGAAATAGAATAAATAAATTCAATTGAAAATAAGGAGACTTCCCTTTTCATTTGCCACTATTATTGGCACTACTGTAATGGAAGCGCATTAATCGCACTGTGAAATTTCCCTACCAATTAGATGGAAGATAAATAATTTTTCAAAAATGTTTTGTTATAAAATTGGCATCTATACATTGACAATAGCTAAAAAAAAATTAAATAGAAAAACTATTTCAGTTCTATTTTGGCTAGTCTTAATAGATACATAAAGATATAACATATAGTATGGACTGACTTGTTTATTTTGTGCATTTGTCTTTTCTTAACTGGGATGATTACAAGTATTTCTTGTTTACAGTTTACTTTGATATTGATGTGGACTGGTATTGACTTCAATCTTGATTTTTCTTTTGGACTCTAGCCATTTATTCTTGATCTTATTAAAAAAAAAAATATTCTGTCTTTTCCATGATTGTTTCATTTCATCGGGGTTGAAAAAACACACGAATTCGAGTTTATTTTATTTTTATTTTTGTTTTTCACATGTAAGGAAATATGAATTATTTTTAGCCACTCGCTACGCCCACCCTGTTTTTAAACAAATTTTTGTCTAGGGCTTTAAACCAAAGGTTTCCTGTTTTGACTAGGACTTAAGCAATCCTTGACTGACTGGTTTATTATGGTTCAAAGGGTATTATATTTGTTAATGGTGACTTGAAAGATACCATATGATAGTAAAAAATAGTTCCAGACATTGGGCTCATTGTCATTTTTGGCATGAATTCTTTAGTAGTTTGATATAGATTCTGAAATCTGAAGTGTATCAGGCTTTTTAAATCGATAGAAGCTGTTTCTAGAGGATTTGAGCCTAAATTTATAGGTGCTCAAACTACAAAGGTACTGACATGTACTTTATATCAAGTTGTCTGTTACATTTTGGTTTTTCTTCAAATTTTGTGGTCTTTCTTTTATCACCGTTCTTATTCATTCTGATTAGAAATGGAGATTACCCAATGATTCATTCGCTAAGCACATGAAAACTCTTTTCTTCTTATAAATATTACTTATCTTGTTGTCTAAAGTGAAGTTTCTGAAACGTGTCAAATATTTTTATAGTGCCCCCTCATTGACTCAAATATTTGTCCATTATATATACACAGCTTCATACACCATTAAAGCTTCATGAATCTCAGTATCTGTTCCTTAAGCCCTCGGGGCAGGCTTATTTTCTCTGCATTTAACAGGCATTGATTCATCCACATCTTTTCAACTGCTCATAGTTCAATTCAATCACCAAATTAATATCTTGCTAATTGTTTTCCACCCTCGCTTTCTTCTGGGCAGACTCAATTAAATCATATTTTACTATAAATTGCATTTTACATGAGAATGTAATTTGTTCTGCTTGCACGACAATTATTCTCGGAAATATGTATTACAATTTGTTGGTATTTTTCTCAAAGTTGTTTCATATCTGTATACATGGCACCTGCAGGAAGGGTACCAGTTCAAAACGGCATAACTTCCTTTCAAGATTTATTAACCATTCGGTCCAATTGTACATAGCGCGGCAGTCCACTATGGGTTCTCTTGCAGTGGAGGAAGGCCTGGTATATCCAGATGTGAGAAGGGACGAGTCCGTGATGGATAATTATCATGGAATACTTGTTCCTGATCCTTATAGATGGTAAGTTTCTGTACCAACTTTCTATTGGGAAACAGTGCCTGTGCTTTCTTTCCATTGGAAAAATAGTTTCCGGGAAAATAGTTTCTGTTATGTATGTGAAGTCCAATGGGCTCTGCCCCTTAACATTCCATGCTTCTTCAATTTCTTCTTTTCTTCTGGAATTGTGAATTGTTAATTATAATATGCAACAGATAAAGAATTTGTATCTGCTGTTGTTTTCCAATAAAGATATTGTGCCCACTTTTTCTATGGATGTAACCATATTGACAAACCACGTAATCTCTGTATCATTTATTATATGTGCTCTGTTTTTATCTGCTCTATTTGTGATCAATTCATTTTAAATTGCTTCCTTATTTCTATAGGAAAACTATGAACTGCTGCATCAATAACTGTAAATGCAATTAGAATTTCATATTTGTGAGTAGATTGACCTTACAACAATCTGCTCTAGTCCAATTTGAGTGGACCTGAGTAAATTTCTATGTACACCTACTTTGAATGTATGGAGTTGGTTGTAGACTTGGGACAGGTCTACCATACTATTTGTCAAAGGCATGAAAAAATCTCTAGGTTTCATTGGTAGTTTTATGATAAGATTCTAATGGGATTTAGATTTAGTCATCATTTGGGTATCAGTAAGAACTTCCTATCAATGATGTTTAATTTTTAATTTTTTTCATTTGAGTGTTTGTGCTTTTAAGTTAATATTTTAGATCATATTTTGTGGTTCATATATTTTCGATAGAAAAGCAAGGTTTTGAAAGGGTTCTGATCCCTTGTACAATGAGAAAGATAGGACAATAAGCACAACCAGACAACAAAGGACAACCAAATAGAACAGCGACAGGACTACAGGAAACATAGCATTACAACTCAAGAGACACCACCCGAACTACAAAACACCACCCAACCGTCACTAAGTCACGGTGGTTTAAAAAATTGTTCCATGGATTTTTGCTATAACTTAATACAAGGATTTTTTTCCACAAAACTTTTCTTTTTTTTTTTACAAGGAGAAGACACCAAATCACTTACAAAACCAACTTCCAATCCCAAAGTTACAAAAGAGGAGTTCAAAATCGAGGAGGAGGAAATTCCTTTAAAAGCTTCACTCTGAAACTCGACAAGGGGACTAGTGTAATCCTGCACAGCAGCTGGAATCAATTCCTTCTTCTTCCAAACAACATGTTGTTTCTTATAATTCAAGCAAATAAAGGAGGCATGACCCACTTGACCGCAAGAATGACAAATAACTAGGGAGTCCTCATAATCAATCTGCTGCACCCACTTACCAAATTTAGAGGACAAGGTAATCTTAGTGGGAAGAACAAGATTATTCTCCACCAACACACAAAATCAAACAGCAAGCGCTTCATGGATTTGGTGACCTTATCAATAGTACAGTAATGCTCAAAAGAGTTAGCAATGCTCATAAAAATCTTTTCATTCCAAAACTTTAAAGACAGCCCTGACAAATAAACCCAAATAGGAAACTTGAAAGTGTCTATTGATGGGTTGAAACTGGAGGACCGCTTCTTAAAGACAAAGGCCATTTGAGCCAAGAAATCAGGGGCCATTTGAAAGGACCCTTGAACAGTCTTCCTCACAGGGAAAAGAAAAAAGAAAGCAATCATTGAACATAGCAATTACCTCAACACAACCGTTAATCTTCCAAGCCCAAATGACCCATGTCCTGACATTTGTGGTTCATATGTTAATTCTCTTGAATGATCTATATTTTTACTTTCTAGATAACAAATCAAGGAGTGTGATCTGAAATGTTAACTAAAAAATATTCACACAGTTTTCTAAAAGAACTATTCAAATTCATTTACATGGATTGTGAAAATATAATATCTATTATCAATAGAATATGATTTATATGTACACATGAAGCAAATAACTTATATCATAGTTAAAGACTAATCAAAACCCAAATTAGCAGGTTAAATAAGCTGTTGAAAACTAGAAAGAGCTTAAAAAAAATTACATAGTCAAATCCTAATAAAAACATCACAAAATTTGATACATTATAAAAAGACCACCTACTTGATAAAGAACGAATTAAGGAGCTCAATAATGAATGGTCCATAAGGCACAATACTTGCTGAAGGTTTTGCAAACAAGGTAGCAAGCTAAGTGGGCTTGATCTTGGGAAAAACTCCATAGTTAAGTGTGTTTGAGTTGAAGTAGTACTAGAATGGGTAACCCCTGAGAAGTCCTAATGCCTCACCCTTATGAGCATCACCTAGATGCAACGAGTACTAAATGGACTGTTCATGCTCATGAGAGATGTATTCTTGCAAACCAATACTCATGGAATATAGATCAATGAATTTGACTTAAAAAACTATATGATTAAATTATGATAAAAACATCACATAAATTTACACACTATCTAGAAACCACCTACTTATATCTCGAAAGAGCGCCCAGAAAAAATAGTCTATCTATAGAAGATGATTAGGGATTGTTTAAATTTTCTTGTTCTGATAAAACCATATATTGAAATGAATCAGGCTGGAAGACCCAGATGCAAAGGAGGTCAAGGATTTTGTTGAGAAGCAAGTGCAATTAACTCAATCCTACCTACAGAATTGTGAGACAAGAGAAAAGTTCAGGAAACAGATCACAGCTCTTTTTGACCACCCTAGATATGATTGTCCATACAGACGTGGCAATAAATACTTCGACTTTTTCAATACAGGGCTGCAGGCTCAGAATGTTCTATATGTTCAGGTATGCCAGTTTAGTTTGAAGTAAAGGTAGATTTGAATGATCCTAAATGTACAGATTTGAGGAGTATGACCAACTTCTTTTTGAATATGCATAAAATTTAAAGAGTTACGAAATTCTGTTTGTTATTCCGAAAAATAAAGAAGTTAAACATTATATTTCTTGATATTAACTTAGCAGGTGTAATGCCTTACATTAAAATTGTTCACAGTGTTCCTGGGATGCTTTTAAACTTCCAACTTATTTCAGGATAGTCTGGAGGCAGAAGCTGAGGTCTTACTTGACCCCAACACACTTAGTGAAGATGGAACAATTTCTTTAAATACATGTGCTATAAGTGAAGATGCTGAATTCTTGGCAGTTGGTTTAAGCTCCAGTGGTAGTGACTGGGTAAACATCAAGGTTATTCAGATAGCAGATAAGAGTACAGAGCCCGATTCTCTTTCGTGGGTATGTTTAATGACTTTTTGTTGAGAACAGTCAATTTCATGATCAGATGGAACAGAGCAACCAACAAGAAACAAACTTATAATAAATGTTGAATTAGAAATGAGATACTAATAGTATGCACATGGTTTTTATAACAAGAAGAAAGCATTGTTTAGCCATTAATTAGGTTTAATATAGTTTGATCTCTGTTACTATGTCAAACAAAAGTGTGTCCACAACCGTTGTATCATTGTTTGTTCTAAACCCTTCACTTCTTTCTTTGTACTCTTTAGTCCTTTTGAGTTTTCTGTTACAAGTTATTTTTGAGATTCATTAGGCGCTTCTTTTTTGTACTTTTTCAGTTATATTCTCTTTTGAGTAAATTGGTGGTCACTTGCGGACATATATATATATATATATATTCCTTGGTTGCAAGCCACAGAGAATGCCATGTTTCCAAATAACAAATCTTAAAGAAATTTTCAAATATGTGGATACTGTTCTACAAAAAAACAGATAAGCATGAGATGCCTCATTGCCTGGCTCTTTTCATTTTATTGGCTTAGGTTCCACAGGTCGTGTAGACTCAAGCCGACCAGAGGCTTTGCTTATCAAATTTGTAAAACTGTTTATAGATTATATTTCATGTTTAGATTTATTTTCATTGTTTTAGGTGTCAATTTTATATTTTTTTCATTTTTTACCAGGTGAAGTTTGCATCAATAACTTGGAGCCATGACAGTAAAGGTTTCTTTTACAGTCGGTATCCAGCTCCCAAGTGCGTACTCTTTTTCTCAAATTGATAGGTTTCAGGATATTCATCACATTTTTGTTTCAATTTTAATAAGCTTATTTAGTTTTTTAATGAACCATTTGCTTTAGCAGAGGAGGAGAACTAGATGCAGGAACAGAAACAAATATCAACCTTAATCATCAATTGTTTTATCACTTCTTGGGTACGGATCAATCTGAAGATATATTATGTTGGAAAGATCCAGAGCATCCTAAGTGGAGAGTTGGAGCTAAAGTATCTGAAGATGCAAAGGTTGGGAAAACATATATTCAATGTTTGAGATAATGAACTGCACCTTTACATATTTTTTCAGATGGCTCTTTCAAACCTTGCATGACCATTTTTCAAGGGTTGAAATACTCGTGATGTTAATTGTAATTGGCAAAATGTACTTTACTAAACTTTGATTTCATACCATTGTAAAAAGTGAACTTATTTGTGGCAAAGCTATGGTTCTTCTATGGGGTGATCTAACTTCCAATTGCCTTTTTCTTTTGCTGTAGTTTCTTCTTATAAATATTTCAGAAGGGTGCGATCCGGTCAACAGGCTCTATTATTGTGATCTTGCTGCTCTTCCTCAAGGACTCGAGGGTTTTAAAGGCAAAGAGGAGATGCTTCCATTTCATAAACTCATTGATAATTTTGAAGCAAAATATGAGCTTGTTGCAAATGAAGAGACCATGTTCACTTTTCGGACCAATAAAAATGCTCCAAATTATAAATTGGTTCGAGTGGATTTGAGGCTGCCAGAATCGTGGAGCGATGTAGTTCCAGAATCAGACAGAGATGTACTTGTATCAGCTGTTGCTGTCAACGACAATCAACTTATATTAGGTTACTTAAGTGATGTTAAGCACATTCTACAAGTACGGGACTTGCTATCTGGCAAGTGGCTTCATGATTTGCCATTAGATATTGGGTCAGTTAGTCGAATCTTTGGAATGCGTAAATACAAGGAGATATTTTTTGGTTTTACAAGCTTTCTTACTCCCAATATCATTTATCGATGCAACCTAGATGCTGAAAAACCAAACCTCGTAGTATTTAGAGAGACTATTGTTCCAGGCTTCGATCGGAAAATGTTTGAGGCTAAACAGGTATTTTGTTGTTTTATATTGTCTTTTGCTTTTTCGATTATTTAACCAAGCATTTTTTGGGGAAAACTGTTCTCCTCAATTTTGTTAAAAAGAACTAGACCTTTTTAAAACATTTAAATTAATTGGATAAAACATAATATACAAATAGCATCACAATAAGCATACAATCATTTTGAAGTGATTAATTCCAATCTTTACATTAAAGTCAAGTAGGCTACTGCAAGAATAAATTAAAAATGTGTTTATACAATAACTAGCTTATCTAGCCTAAAATTGGGTAGGATTTCGCAGAGATAAATCAGAAAAAGGTAGTTTTTGTCTATAATTAAGGCTGTTTTTCAGCATTTTGCCATTTTCAATTGCCGTTTAAGTGTAACTGATAGTAGCAAATTGTTCCATTTACACTATGGAATCCCTCCATAGTTTCTTGCATTGTTTATCCCTCCAAATCAAAGTTTTTTATGTTTAGCTTGTGCATTTGATTTGTTTCTAATGTGCTTTAAATTAAATGCCAGGTCTTTGTTCCTAGCAAAGATGGAACCCAAATACCAATGTTCATTGTATGCAAGAAAAATACCATTCTTGACGGTTCTCATCCGTCATTGCTATATGGTTATGGGGGCTTTAACATTAGCATCACTCCATTCTTTAGTGTTAGTCGTATTGTCCTTTTAAGGCATTTAGGAGCAGTATTTGCTGTTGCAAACATTCGCGGGGGCGGTGAATATGGAGAAGAATGGCATCAAGCGGGCTATCTTGCAAATAAACAAAATTGTTTTGATGACTTCATTTCTGCTGCTGAATTTCTTGTATCAGAGGGTTATACACAACCTAAAAAGTTGTGTATTGAGGGAGGCAGTAATGGAGGACTTCTTGTGGCAGCTTGCATGAATCAGGTATGTTCAACCCGATTTAATGTTCCTTCTTCCGTGTTCTCAATAATTATTTATGTCATTTCTTGTTTTTGAAACAAATGATATGGGACTAAAAGCTAGATATTATCTCCTTTTTTGGTCTGTAAACAGAGGCCTGACCTATTTGGTTGTGTACTGGCTCAAGTGGGGGTTATGGACATGCTACGCTTCCATAAATTTACTATTGGTATATTTTGAACTGGGGCACATTGAAAATATTGACAAAAATTCCATAAATGTAGTCTAAATAGGTTTTGCATTGGGATATAACACAAAGTAATTTGTAAGCCTATCTTGCACTTCTTAGTTTTGGCATCTGCTTTTGGTTGTTGCTAAGAAATTTACAATGGGCATTCATAATCCTGCAGGGCATGCATGGACTACAGACTATGGATGTTCAGATAATGAAGAAGAATTTCACTGGCTGATTAAGTAAGAACAAAATCAAGCATCTGTTGTGATAACTAGATAAATATTTAAAGATATACTAATTTGGTGACTTTCCTTTCCGCATATGACCTTTAACTGTAGGTACTCGCCATTGCATAATGTAAAGAGGCCGTGGGAAGAGCCCGGGGAACATAGTGTTCAATATCCCGCTACGATGTTATTGACAGCTGATCATGATGATCGAGTTGTGCCGCTTCATTCTCTAAAACTTCTTGCAGTAAGTACTCCAGATCCAATATTTTGACTCTCAAAGCTTCTAAGCTAGTTTGGCTTGCAGTTCTTGGTTGATGTTTTACTTGGTTTCCTTGCACAAAATAGTACCACATACGATCGATGTTATAAAATGGAATGGATTTTTAAAGGAAAAATAATATTGATAATCTACTCAACAGATAATTGTTGGTGATTTGACTAGAGTTTCTCAGACCAATCAATCTGATCCAAACATATTTCTTTAGTTAATATGTGTTTTCCCATAATCTTAGAGTAGCTAAACACACAAATTGTTCATGTTCGACAAAATGACATTACGATGTAAACCATCCAAATTAGATTGTTTCCATAAATCTATTATTTTTTTGTTGCCTATGAACAATATTTTGTGTAAGTTCTTAAAAGGTATATATGTAAATTCGTTGTTTTTATCTTTAAAAAGGCATTGTAAAAAGGAACATCTCAGCATTTCATCAAACTGTGGTTATTAACCAATATGCATGTAAGCTTGTTTGTGCATTTTTAGTTTTTCATGCCAATTCATGGTTTTTCCTTGTATTGAAGATGTAAGTATCATCCTAATGTTATAGGGTGACACATTGGGATTTGAACTTAAATTTAATTATGTTTTATCTTGTTGGTAAAAGGAGCTGCTCATTTTGTTTTGAGATCGTCTATAGCTATATCATATATGTTAATCTGAATGAGCTCTATCGACTGGTTACAGACACTACAATATATTTTATGCAAAAGTGTAGCACGTAGCCCACAAACCAATCCAATTATTGGTCGAATTGATACAAAAGCTGGTCACGGGGCAGGGAGGCCAACCCAAAAAGTGGTAAGTGTTTTTTCTTTTCACTCTATTTACATTTTGGCTTGTTAACCGAATTTCACCAAATTCTGGTAAGAGTCAAAAATATATAGCGAGGGTTAGTCCAGGGCATCTTTAAATACCTGATACTAATAGTGGAATTTATACAATAGTGTAATACTGTAATCTAGATAATCTATAAGAGACCTTTAATCTATACATGTGATTTTGAGGATGATTGCATCAAATTTTGGTTCTTTTGTAGATTGATGAGAGTGCTGATAAATTGGCATTCATGGCCAAGGTGGTGGGAGCCTCATGGATTGACTAGTGTTTAATGATGTGGCTGGTTGCAGTTGAAGTTGGGCAACAAAGAATAGTGTCCGTATCATTTGTGATAAATATTTTGTAGTTAAGTGTTCTTGTCCCAGTTTATCTGATGCAGCATTCCTCGCATCAAAGAGAATATTTATATATCTGTATCAAAACTTGTGTCTCTGCAACCTATGAAGAAAAATTTAATGACCCAAAATGATAGAACATGGAAAATGCAATGTGAAATACAGGTTAGTCTGACCTTATCAAAACATTTTTTTACACTATGTTTCTGCAATAATGCAAACTCGAACAATCCATAGCGTCATGCTTTACTGTGATACAAAATTGAGAATGATCAGTAGGGCGCATATGCCATATTTTCTCATTAGAACTCCATGATTTAGCCCTAAACGTTAGGGATCAAAAGAAATAACAATCTTACAAAAGGAGAAAAATGAATTGCAAACTGTTCTTGTACTAAAGCTCATAAGGACAATTGTAAAAGTAAATAGCTGTGAAAGCTTACAAAGCTGGTCGATTGAGAACCTTGCAAGAATCTTTGGCATGTTGGCTGAAAACATAAGCACAAAGTCATTCACCAAAAGTGGTAGGCATGAAATTATTTTCATTTTTAGATCTGACACAAACAAAATATTGTCAAGTTCATTAGATCAATACATGCGGCATATGGTAAATATTAGTAGGATATACTGCTGTATCACATCTATTCAACATTTTTTGGTGGATTGCAACAAAGACAAGGAAAAACCATGAGACTAACTGTCATGTTCTTGTTGGTTATGAGAAGTTTAAAGTAATGACTGCTCTTGGCATGCTGCAAATGACATTATTATTCACAAACTTCAATTAACTGAAGGATATTGAGTCCCATTATAGAATGGTCAGAAGCATACAGCAGCACCTGTGGTTTTTATGATGGTTAAATGACTGGATATATATTAAAAAGAAAATATTTTTACAAAGCAGGACAGAATCTGCAGCAAAGAACTAAGGGGAAGAACTTAAGGTTAAGAAACTAATGTGTGGTTTTTATCTTCATGTTGGGAGATTTAGTGATCTCGTTGTTTTTATCTTGCTCTTTATGCTTGAAAGTAGCTGGCTTCACTTCTTCCATGATCCCCCTACAACCACCTTTTTTTTAAAGTTGAATTTAATGATATCTGAAAAATGCAAATCAAACATCAAATAAATAAATAATATTATATATTATTTTAACCTCAAGCTCAAGACCTACATTGTCAAAGAATAGGATGCATGACATAAGGCACAATTAATATAGATACATTAGGTACCTTTTACTTCATTGTTCAACTGAGAATGATTACAACTTGTACAATAATGTACAACAACCTCCTTATAATGTGTCACTCGCTAGTGACTTTAGAGGTACAATCAATGTAGCATAAACACACATTACTTAAATGTTTTCTATGTAGGGGAGAGGGCCCAGTGGTCGTGCACCCTAACTTTCGCGCTTCTAATTATCCTACGTCGAAATTTCAAATCACTCCCAATTTTTTACAGCAGCTTACTTGGCAAGTTCTCTGCTTATAACTAAGGTTTCAGGGCCACATCATCAAATATGATGCCACATCAGCATGCGTTTTTGTCAAGGTGTCCAAAAAGGCCCCAAAAAATAGTGAGACCAATTCTCGTGCATCACATCATGAGTAGTTGAGCGCTAATGTGGTATCACATGATTGGTTGCTTTTTAGATCAAAAGCATACATTTTGTTTAATTATGGGTAGTCAAATCACAACTATTGGACATTATATAAACGACTATTGGATATTATATTTACGATTGGGTGCGCGACTATTAGACCCCGCACGACTATTGGGCCCTCTCCCCTAATATTACAACATGAAATGATGCATGTGGAATAAATCCTCACAATGCAATCATTAACATTGCAACAACCCCCCTTAAAGTGAAATTATAGTACTTATAACACATTTAATGTAACATAGACAAGAGAATGTCATGATGATAATCCCCCTTCATGGCAAGCTCTTTGAGACACAATTGCTTCTAAAACATGATGAACTTACTCTCCATCAATGGCTTGGTGAAGATATTTGCAACTTTGTCCTCTATCCTAACATAGCCAATTGAAATATTTTTAAGTTATAATGGATCATGAACCTTTTGGTTTATCTTGATATGCTTAGCCCTTGCATGAAAGACTAATTCTTTGCAATCTACATAACACTCTTACTTTTAGAGTGAATCATTTGCACATCTTTTGGCACATGCAAGTGATAATGTCAAATACTAAGCTCTATCCATACAAATTCTAAATTAACAAAAAAATCACCCGCGTGCCCATTGCACACCAAGTGTGATTGCTAGTAATAAATCAATAAATTACGAATTGACTTTTTTTTTTTAATATGTTTCATTTTATTTTTCATTTTTTAAGTTTGGTGTTACTTGTAATTTTTAATATAAAAGTTATAATTTGACTTTTAACAATTTTTTAATATTGTTTATTTCTATTTTTAATATTTTAGTTGAAATAGAGATTTAGTTTTTAAAATTTATATTGAGTTTATGTTAATATTGTTTGTAATATATTAATTATATTTTTTAGTTACACATTTTATTAATATTTCAATTCTAATAAATTAAAAAAAATAGTTTTAATTTTTTATTTAATCATTTATCAACTTAATAAATTTATTATTTGTTATTAATTTTTTAAAATTATTATGTTTATTAATATTTGGATTTTGATATATTTTGACTTTCCATTTAGTTTATTTTATTTTAGTTTTTAATTTAGCTTTAAGTTTGAAATTTATTTTTATTATTTATGTTTTTTTTTATGAAATTACAAATCATAATTAAAAATTATTAGAATTAATTTAATTTATAATTATTTATCTTATTGAAACTTTACTTATTGTAAAATAATTCTATTTTGGATTTTTGTTATAATTTATATAATAAAATGAATTTCAAACTTAAAATATAAATTAAAATTTATAGAGTTGAGAGAGAGAAGGTAACTTTTGATTACTCGTTTCATGCCAACAATCCAAAGATAGCATGTCCCTAGAGAGTTATGTTGAGATTAGCATGTCATTTGATTAAAGATGTGATCATTCACTTTTAAAATCTCTTCAATGTATCCATTGCGCACTTAGGAGGAAAATAGATAGAGAGAGAAAGAGAAAATAGATAGAGAGAGAGAGAGAGATAGAGAAATAGAGAAATGGAGAGGGAGACAAAGAGATACAAGAGATAAAAAGAAGATACAAAAATAGAGGTATAGATATAAAGGAATAACTATGGAGAGACAAAGAGAGAGATAGGAAGAGAGGTAAAGAAAGATAGAGGAAAAGAGAGAAGAGGAGAGACAAATAGATATTGTCACATAGAGAGAGAGAGAGAGAGATAAATAGAGATAGCAAAAAATAGTAAGGGGATAAAGATAGGGAGAGGGAAATAGATAGAGAGAAGAAATGAGAGCGATAGATAGATGAAGAGAGAAAGGAAGACAAATATAGAGAGATATAGGGGAGAGGAGAAGAGAGAAATTGAGAGATAATAAAAAATATAAAGATAGAGAGGAAGACAAAGATATAAAGAGAGATCTATCTTTCTCTCCCCATATCTCTCTATATATATCTCCCCATATGTACCTCTCCCTACCTCTCTCTATATTTCTCTCCCTCTATCTACCTCTCTCTATATATAACTTTCTATCTCTATCTTTTATCCCTCCATCTCTCCCTCTCTCATTCTCTCCCTCTCTCTTTATCTCCCCCTCTTTCTATCTCTATTTCTCTCTCTCCATTTCCATCTCCATCTCCATATCTATCTTCCTCTCTATCTATCTCTCTATCTCTCTCTCCATTTCCATCTCCATATATCCATCTCCTTAACTCTCCTTACATCTCTTTCTCTCTTTCCCCTCTATCTTTCCCATTATATATCTCTCTATATCTCCCTCTTTCTATCCATATCTATCCCTCTCTCCCTATCACTCTCTCTTTCTATATCTCTCAACTTCTCTATCCTCTATCTATTTATATTTATCTATCCCTCTCTATATATATCTCTATCTCTCTCACTCAAACACACACACTCCTTTTTTCTCCTTCCCTATCTCTATCTCTATATCTCTTTCACTCACACACACACACACTCATTGCTTCTCCCTCCATATCTCTATCTTTATCTCTCCATCTCTCCCCCCTCTCTCTATTAATTATCTCTATCACCCCATTTATCTCTCACTCTTTCCCTTCTATTTCTATCTTCCCATCTCTCCCTCTCCCTCTCTATTTATATCTCATTATCTCTCTCTATCTCTCCATCTTTCATTGCCCCTCTATTTATATTTCTCTCTCCATCTCCCCATCTTTCATTGTCCTCTTTCTATCCTTATCTCTCCATCTCCCCATCTATCATTGTCCTCTTTCTATCCTTATCTCTCCATCTCCCTCTTTCTCTCTCTTGCCATCTTCCCTTTACATATTTATCTCTATGTCTTTATCTTTGTCTCTCTCTCACCCTCTCTATCTTTCCCAAGTTGTATTTCTCTCTATCTCTCCTTTATATCTCTATCTCTCCCTCTCTCCCTCTCCCTATCACTTCCTTTTTTTATATCTCTCTAATTTTCTCTCCTATCTCTATATATCTCCATCCATCTCCCTCCCTCTCTATCTATTTATATAAATATATCCCCCTCTCTATCTCTCTCTACTCATACACACACACTCCTTGTTTCTCCCTCCCTATCTCTACCTCTAACTCTATCTCTCCACATTTAAATTCATACATATCTCTCTCTATCTCTATCTCATTATCTATCCATCTCTCTCTACCCCTATATCTTTCCCTCTCTAGCCCTCTCTATATAACACTTCCTATCTCTATCTTTATATTTTTATCTCTCCCTCTCTCCCCCTCTCTATATATTTATCTCTTCAATCTTTATTTATCTATCTATCTATCTATCTATCTATCTATCCATATCTCACTCTCCCTCTCTCCCTATCGCAAACATAACATGAGCCTATTGGTAATGGAGCCTCGTTATCTTCCTAATTCAAAAGTTTTGTTTTAGTTATGTTTAAATCACTGTAAGCAGATGCATAGTTGATTTGAAGCTATAACTTCTCAATTGAGACCTTTGTTGCACAAACAACATCATTTTCTAAATGGCCTACCAATTGACCTCATGTATACTACACAAATGTATGTAAAAAATAGACCAAAAAATCCCTAATTGACCTTCCACACTTCTTCGGTGTACCCATTACACACCAAAATGCGATTACTAGTTTATTACTAATTTTATATCCAATATTTATTAAAGTTCTAATTGTAAAAATTTTAAATTAAAATTAAATTTTATAAAGTAAATATTTATTAAAATAAAAATAAAGCTTTATAAAGAATATTTATTAATTTCTTAAAATAAATTAAAGATTTATAATAAAAAGGTTAAATTAAAATTTTATATACAATATATTTATTAATCTTTTGAATAACTAAAAAAACTTTATAAAAAAATATTTATTAAATGTTAAATAAAATAAAACTTAAATTAATTAATTAAAATGAGGCCTGCGGCCTTATATAATTTATTTATTCAAAAATCTATATCATCAATTTTAAAATAAAAATAAAAATTAGGTTCTAATTAATTATATAAATTTAACTATTTAATTATTAATTTAATTTAATTATTTTATATATTTTATTTTAATTCAAATAAAAATATAATAATATTAACTATTAAATTTAATAAAATTTTAAATAAAAGCATTAAATAACTGACACATATTAAATAATTAAATAAAATGTTGATACACATGAAATAATAATAATAAATATTTATAAAGTTACAAGAAAAATATATATAAATGAATGGTGCATCACTTTTCAAATAAAGTGCACTAAATAATCAAACTAAAAAATCAAAGTCATCTATTTCACTTGTTTTATTTTTCTTTATTATCTTTAATTTTATAATTCTATCATTTGTGGTAAAAGTAAAATTAGCAAGTAGTAGAGTATTTAACAATGAAAAAGAATTGGAGTCAGTATGAGTAGGAAAGTGAGCGGGTCTAGTTTTTTGAATTATTCTAATGGGGAGGGTGATGGAGGGGTTGATTCTAATAATGATGATGATGAGTTTTCTTGGTCTGTTGGTGTCCTATAGGGTGTTCGGGGGAGGTTTTTTGGGCCTCTCCTTTGCTCTACTCATTTTTCTTTTGGTTTGGTTGTGTTGTTGTTGGTCCCTCTTACCCATGTCTGCTTGTATCAAGGGAGGGACATCCTTGGGGTTTTGGAGGATAGTTTGTTTGTGGCACTAAATTTATTCCCAACTTCTACCTGCATGGAATTTGGCTTTGCATCTCCCGATTTGGTTCTTTGTCTTGTGTAGGATTGTTGCTTGGCTCTGACTTCTTGCATGGGCTTGTGGGTCTTCCTAAGTGTTTGTGGGGAGACTTTGTTCTAATTAAAGCTATTATCTTTGTTGACATGGTTGTGTTCTTTGTCGTTCACTATGTTGGTGGCTAGGCAATGGTTGGACCATTCATGTCTCTTATGAAGCCAACTTTGGTTTTTATGTTGCTTGACTCCCTTGTCTTAGTCCTTGTGCAATTGGGGGTTGAAATGTTTTATCACAAGCCATCGTAGGCATGTGGCATTGTTGACCCTTTAAAATGTCTTTCTTCCTACTTTGCAGGGGTTGTGATTTCCATCTTTTGTGTTGCTCTACTATGTAGAAGTCATGTTCATTCCCTTTGTTTCCCTTGTCTCTATTTTATGGTCTTTAGAATTATTGAGGTGTTTGGGTTGTTAGTGTTCTGATTTTTGCTCGCGTTGGGTGAGTTGCTCTTCTGCTCATGGGTCTTGGAGCTGTACATTTAGGCCCCTATGGTTTTCATGGTTACTATTATGGACCTGATATTGATCTCTAGAATTCCTTTGGAGCTTGGTCTGAGTTGGAGGTGTTCTACCTTTGACAAAGATTTTGGCATGTTCACTATCACAGTATGTATGGTGATAGAGGCTCTGTTATGCAAGTCTTTTTGGTGGTGGTGGGGGTTATGCCTTGCTCTGAAGGTTCTTTATTCTGTGTTTTTGGCTCTGACGGTTTGGGGTTTGTTGATCTATTGGGCTACTTTGCCTAAAGTGGGGGTTATTCTTGCTCCAACCAGAGTTGTTATTGAAGCTCTTTTGGAAAGGTTGAACTTGTTATATGAGGGAGTTAGTGAAGTCATTTTTAATGGAACATTTACTCCCTTTGTGGCTTGTGTGTGGATGGTCTTAAAGGTTGTCGTGGACCACAAGTTTCAAGTATTTCTTTCTTGGTGGGGTTGCTTTCAAAGTTCATTTTGAAAGCTTGGGTGCTTCAGTTGCCCTTGGTGGCTAATTTTGTTCTCTTTATTGGAGTGTTTGCAATCTTCTTGGATCTACAGATGGTGTCTCCTATGGAGGTGGAGACCACTCATTTTGAGGTGGAGAAGGGTTATGAGGGTGTGGTGAGTTGCTCATGCTTTTTCAACAATGTTTCTTCCTTGCGGCTCCAATTTGTTGGTGTAGGTTTTAATTTTCCTAGTGGGTTAATTTATTTTCCCTTAGTCCTAGGTTTTCTCTACACTTAATTAAGCTTGCTTAGGATAATAAAGTGAGTTTATTATTTAGTAACTAGGAGATAAGTGATGAGATGTCCCCTTCCTTAAAGGGTGGAACCACTTTCCACTTTTGGTGGCATCCTCCACTTTTGGTGGTCCATCTCCACTTTTTGTGGTTGATTCCTATTGGTTGGATTTTCCACCTACCTCCTCTCCTAAGTTCTATATAAACTTACTACCTAGCTTGTATTTTCATCCATTCATGCATATTTGCATTGCATATTTTCAGCTTGGAAGCTCTTAATTCAATTTTGTCATATTGACATTGCATAATCTCTCGGAGTTTTGGTGTGCATTCTTTATGCTTTTCTAGTTTATGTAGCTTTGATTTTCTCTTATAAAGTTCTTGGGTTATTAAATCTATTTTAGATTTCTAACATGGTATCATAGATTTTGTTTTGAGAAATCTAAGTTCTTAGATTCTTGATTGAGAGATTGAGTTTCTTGTAAAAATCTTATAAATTCCTATATGCTCTTCTCTTGCGTTCTTGAAGGATCTACAGAATCAGAAAGGGTTTGCAAATATTTAATAACCTCTTCATATTGTATGTGTTTTGTGAGACCCAGGCGATTACAACATTTCTGGTTATAATGGCAGCATTTTTTACTATTCCAACGCGTCTAGAAAGCTCGAGAAAGTCATATTTGGCTTTTGTTTCATCCAAATTGGAGATCATTTGACATAGTTGCAAGTGGGGGTTTGAAGCTCAGATCCGCGAACAGCTTTTTACTGGAGCATTTTCGGGCCAAACGAACCTTGCCATTACATTTGGAAGTCCCAAAAACCCATGTTCTCATATAAAATTTGTCTATTTTAGATGAATTTGATTTTTGGCAAATTTTTCTTTTGCTAAGGGGTCATCACTACAAGCAAAATTTAGCCCATTTTTTTAAAAATTCATAACTTTTTGCCACGATGTCAATTTTCTGCAAACGAGATATCATTGGAAAGATGGAGACGAGCACTTTCCATCTACATAGGTATTGAGAAGATTTTTTTCCATTTTGTACAAGGTATTTCAGGTTGAAGCTGTCTTGTGCTAATTTCTTCAACAGGCCATAACTTTCACCCTGGTGCTCCGATTTTCGGAAATGAATAGGCATTGGAAAGGTCTTGCAGAGAACTACATAGCCATAAGGCTATTTTTTTAATATTTTGTCTCAAGTTCATTTTATATTAAAATTTGTAATTTTGGCTATTTTGAGTCGATTGAGCATTGTATCTTGGAAAAGGATTTGTAAACGCACTAAATTATAAAGTGACAACCTTATAATATTTTGGGGGGGGGTGATCTTTGCTACTAGTGAAAAGGGTGGGGGTGTTCTTGGCGTTCTTTTGTTCACTTTCTTTATGTATTTTCTTTTGCATTTCTTCATCATGGCATCAACAACAATTCCTATTCCAACTGCATACAACTATTTTGAGTGGAAATAACAAATGGAAATTCACTTAAGAAGACTTGGTTTGCATAGAGTAGTAATGGGACTCGAAACTGAACCAACTGAAGATGAAAAAAAAATTGAGTGGTTTAACAAATGTGATAGAGCATATGGAGAATCGTGTGTGTTTGTATCTCCTGATTTACTCTTTCATGTTGAATCTTTGAATACTCCAAATCAAATATGGAAAAAGCTAGAATCTCTTTTTGGTGCACAAGATTCTATGAGGGGTCATATGTTGGAGAATGAACTAATCAGTTTAAATCCAAGCAACTTCAACACAATTCAGGATTTCTTCACCAAAATGAAATCACTAAGGCTACAACTACAACAATGTGGAATTGATAAGAAAGATGAACAATTGATTCTAAGTATTCTCTCAAAGCTAAGTTTTGAATATTTAGTATTTGTTTCTTCCTTCTATGCTACTAAGGATGCACTTGGATCTCAATTCAAGATGCCATCTTTGGATGATTTTGCTACTTCTCTCACATAGGAACATGAAAAGCTAATTCAAATGAGCACTCTTAAGTCTTCTAAGTCTCATGCCTTGGCTACCAACCTTGGCACCAATGAACAAAGAGAAAAAATTAGTAACAAGGATAAGAAATAAAAGAATACCAAAGAGAAGAGGAATCAAAAATTGGCTACTCCAAAAGCAAGTAATGAGACCTCATCTTCAAAAGGTGACAAGCCTAAGAAAGAGAGGGTCAAATTTTCCTATTGTAAGAAACCCGATCATGATGAGCACAAATGTTTGAAGAAACAGGTTGATCATTTTACACACATTCTTGAGAAGAATAATCTCAATGTTCTTGATTTCGTCAAACGATGTTCGGAAGAGGGTTCTCACAAGGCCAAAGAGAACAAAAAGGGGAAAGGAAAGGGAAAGGCCCTTGTAGCAATTGCTTCTCCACCATCCACATGGGTTCTTGATTCAGGTGCTTCACACCACATGGATTCAACTAAGGATGAACTTGAATCTATGTAGCCATGTTCTTTGCCTTCCATTTTGATGGGTGATGACACTCCACTTGAGGTGTGTGGGAGAGGTTTTGTTGATATGGGGGATGGCACATTCCAAGATGTTCTTTATGTGCCCTCATTATTAACTAATATCCTATCTATGTATCAAATAACTCACATAGGCATAGGCAAGAGAGTTGAGTTTACTCCTGATTCAGTGGTGATTCGTGAGATGTAGAATTATTCTACAATTGCAGTTGGTAGAGCAGATCATCAGTCTCAAATTTATTTGTTCTTTCACTTTGTTCCTAATCCTCCTTCGACTATTCTACTCACTCATTCAGATAATATGAGTAACTTGTGGCATCAATAGTTTGGTCATTTGAACTACCGCTACCTACAACAACTCATCAAATAGGACATCATTATAGGATTGCCTATAGTTCACTTTTCTAAATGGTTTTTATCATGGTTGCATTCTTGGCAAGCATTTTGAAGAGAAGTTTGACAAAGGAAAATCTTGGAGAGCCTCACATCTTTTGGAGTTGGTACATAGTGATTATTGGCAGGGCCATTTCCACAACCATCTTTCAATAGAGTCTGATATTTTTTGACATTCATTGATGATTTCTCCAAGTACACCATTGTGTACTTTCTCAAACAGCAGTTTGAAGTCTTCGATTCATTCTTAGAGTATAAGGCTTTTGCAGAGAAACAAACTAGAAAATCTATTAAAGTTTTGCATACAAATAATGGGGGGGAATATGTCAACCATAGGTTTGTGCAGTATTGTGCTTCAAAGGGCATTGATTTACAGCATACAGTCCCCTACAGTCCTCAACAGAATGGAGTTGCAAAACGGAATAATCGGTCCTTGAAAGAGATGGCTAATTGTACAATTCACTCCAAGTCTTTGGCACCACCTTTCTGGGCAGAAGCCATTAACTGTGTGTGTTATATCCAAAACTGTGTTCCCCACAAAGTTGTGAAGGGGGTAACTCCTTTTCAAGCTTGGATCGGTCGGAAACCGTCAGTTAAGCACTTTTGAGTGTTTGGCTCTAATGCATGGGATCACATTCCAACAGAGAAACACAAGGCTATGGATCCGCAGAGCAAGCCTTGCATATTTTTTGGTTACCCAAATGATGTCAAAGGCTACAGGATTCTTCATCCTACCACACATGAGTTGTTCATTGAGATGAGTGTTCACTTTGAGGAGGGTACTTCCAATCCTTCTCTCGACACTTCTCCTACCACGATCAACTTGGAGTCCTTGTATCATGATGATAGTTCTTCAAAGGTTCATAATACCTCAAATCATGATGAGGAGTCTTCTTCCTCCACTTCAAATGATGATAGTGATCATGAGGATTCACATATTTCATCTTCAAAGGATGATGATTCTCCTCCAGATTCTCCTCCTTCTCTAGTCATAGGGCCTCTTGGGCCTGTCAAACTTTGTAGTCAGTAGGTGATTGGGTAGGGGATCCATCAAATCACAAGAGAACAAGATCATAGTTTTAGGATTCTCCACATGCCTTCCTTGCTTCATCTTTCAATCCAAAGACTTTTCGAGAAGCTTCTGGTGTCCTCAAGTGGGATGCAAACATGCAGGAAGAGTTCAATTCCTTGGAGAGGAACCACACACCTGGGATCTTGTCCCACTTCCTAAGGGAAGAAAAATTATTTGATGCAATTGGTTCTATCAAACAAAATATGTAGCAGATGGGTTGATTGACAAGCATAAGGCTTGCTTGGTTGCCAAAGGATTCTCCCAATTTTCAGGGATTGACTACTTTGAGACTTTTGCACCAGTCACCAAAATGAATTCCATCCAACTTGTTATTGCCATAACTGTAGCACATAGATGGGATGTTCATCAAATGGATGTGAAGAATGCTTTTCTCTACAGTGATCTTCAGGGGGAGATATACATGGAGTAGCCACAGGGGTTTGTTCAGGATTCTTCACTTGTGTGTCGTCTTCAGAAGTCTCTCTATGGCCTCGAACAGGCCCCTCAAGCTTGGTATGCCAAGATTGACTCCTTCCTTCTGACAGTGGGGTTCAATTGATGCCATTTTGATCCTAATGTCTACATATTGTAGTAGGATGATACTCACACCTTCTTGGTTCTCTACGTTGATGACTTGTTGATCACAAGGAGTCACTCATCCACCACTCAAGCAGTGAAAATTGTCCTTCATGATCAGTTTTCGATGTCAAACTTGGCCTTGTTGCACTACTTTTTGGGGATTGAGATTACTTAATCCTCCTTAGGTATCACTCTTGCACAATCTAAGTATGAACTTGACATACTCCAGAGGTTTCACATGGTTGATTGTAAGCCTGTACCGACTCCATTTTTTTCAGGGGTCAAACTTGAGTCTAAGTGTTCTTCACCCTTGGTTGATGGCACTTTATATCGACAAATTGTTGGTAGTCTCATCTATCTGACTCATACAAGGCCCGACATTTCATATGCAATAGGAATGGTCTCTCGATTCATGCAGGAGCCACATGAGCTACACTGAAAGAAGTTAAGCGAATTCTTCACTACATCAAGGGTACTCACAATTATGGGATTCATTCTGCAGGGGGAATGGATTTTGACTTGGTGGGACACACCGTTTCAGATTGGGCAAGCAATTCTTAGGATCGCAAGTCTACTTTAGGATATTACTTCTCCCTTGATTCTGGTCCAATTTTTTGGTCAAGCAAGAAATAATTTGTTATTGCTCTTTCATCTACAAAGGCTAAGTATCAAGGATTCGTTAATGCTACTAGTGAGGCCATATGGCTTCAGAACATTCTAACTGAGTTTGGAATTCCCTTTTGGAAGCCCACAGTCATCCATTGTGACAACCAGAGTGCAATTTAGATCTCTTGCAATCCGGTCCATCATCAGCGAACCAAGCACATTGAGATCCACATGCACTACATTCAGAAGTTGATTCATAGTGAGGTCATTGATCTCAAGTACCGTCTGAAATCATATCAGACTGCTGACATCTTCACCAAACCCTTCACTGAGAGCAAGTTCCTTCATTTTCAAGCTTTGCTTGGGGTGCAGTTGGTGTCATCCATTGGGGGGGGATACTTAGTCCTTTTATTTTCTTTTTTCTTTTTTCATCTCTCTTTTGGGGAGGAGTTTAGTCCCACTAGATTTTCTCCTTTTCTCCAGTTGTGAGAGATTTCTCTACATTGCATTTGTACATGGGTACCTAACATGGCCTCATTGGTCGGGACCCATCATCATTTACATCCTCCTAAGTTGTGCTTAAGGGGGGTTGTTGGTGTAGGTTTTTATTTTCCTAGTGGGTTAATTTATTTTCCCTTATTTCTAGGTTTTCCCTACACTTAATGAAGCTTGCTTAGGATAATAAAGTGAGTTTATTATTTAATAACTAGGAGATAAGTGATGAGATGTCCCCTTCCTTAAAGGGTGGAACCACTTTCCACTTTTGGTGGTCCGTCTCCACTTTTTGTGGTTGATTCCTATTGGTTAGATTTTCCACCTACCTCCTCTCCTAAGTTCTATATAAACTCACTACCTAGCTTGTATTTTCATCCATTCATGCATATTTGCATTGTATCTTTTCAGCTTGGAAGCTCTTAATGCAAATTTGTCATATGGACATTGCATAATCTCTCAGAGTTTATTCTTTATGCTTTTCTAGTTTATGTAGCTTTGATATTCTTTTATAAAGTTCTTGGGTTATTCAATCTATTTTAGATTTCTAACACAATTGAGGTGGATACCACTCCTATTGAGGTGGATTCTGGGTATGTTGGTGAGTCTAACTCGCAAGTTGGATGATGGGGCTTATCTATTCCATCAATAGTACTGCTATTTTTAGCTCAAGAATTGGTTCTCTGAGAGATAGGATTGTTGTGGGATGGTTGTTTTAGGAAATTTTGTTAGGCTCAACATGTCTGAGCATGATGATGTATTGGTGATTTGGGTTTTAGGTCCCATCAAAACCTATTTGTAATGGTTTTAGGTTCCTCTTGATCTGCTTGTAATTTTGTCCAACTTTGGGGTGGTTGTTGTTGTTGGGTTGTCTTGTTTATGGCTCTATGGGTGGCCTGTAGGCCTATTTTGTTGGCTGGAAATCGTGTTTTATCTTTGTTGTTTTGTTTTGGTTTGATTTGTTGGCTATGAGGCCTATTTCATGCTAATGTATGGGATCAAGGCTCATCAACCCTTCTTAATTTATCAAAAACAATGAAAAGGAATTATTAACACAAGTATTAGTGACAATTTAATTTTTAAATTAATTTATATATTGAATTTTTGAATTATTTAAATTTGTAATTTAAATTTGTGTTGCAAAAAAATGTATTTCTTGCTTGATATGGGAATAATTGATGGAAAATTGGACTTAATGGGGCCTTCATTTAGTGTTGTGAGGTTTTTTACACATCCACATTAGGTCTTGGACCCTTGTAAACTGAATAAAATTCATCTAACGATGTCTTGTAAAGGTGTTGTAAAGTGTTGTGAATGACCTTCACACTTTTCTAGACTCTTATTAAGCATCTAAGTCTAATGGACCTATTTTTCCCCTAATTCAATGTTATAAATTGTATTTAATGACATTCTCACATTAATCTAGAAGGCTTGAAGGTTAAACCTAATTCTAATCTAGTGTTGTAATGTGTTTTACACATTCACATTAGATGTTGTGCCTTTCTAGGCTATGTTGACCTCATTCTAATGTTGCAAATTGTATTTAATCACACTTTCACATTGAACTTTGTGTCCCTAGCCCTAATTACCCTTTACATCATCATTAATAGGCCCCTATGGCCCCATATTGTGCATCCCAAGGCTTAATTTGATCAAAGACCCGATGAAATCAACATAAAAACTAAAATTCTCCACTCCTCAACAATCCAGCTGGCAAAAGAGCCCCTGTGGGACCAAGCCACCCATCTGGGTGAATTAGTCCCATCCAGGTGGGACTAAGTCTCCCAACTTGGCTTAGTCCCATTTGGACTATTTTCGAGGTTCGGGCGGGAAAAATTGGATTTTAAGTTTATTTTTCCTTCATGTCAGCCTTGGGTATCAAATTAATAGACAAATTAGGTGGATTTCCTATAAATAAAAGCTTCTAAACCCTAATTCATAATAAATTTATTATTCATTCCCCATTCATCATGTTCTTAAGTCAAGCAAGCTAGGGTTTTAACATTTCAAGTCATCAAGATAGCTTTTTCAGACATTCAAGGGTAGATTCCTCATCCATTGTTGCAGAAACTCAAGGTCAATCATCATGGCAAGGTACTAACTCCATTATTTCATTTTCATGCTTCATCTTATTTCTTCATTTGGTTTAATTACCTAAAAGGGGTTTGACCAAGGCAAACCCCCATGCCCTAACATTCAACATTTCTCTCTTTTCTTGTGTGTTTGCAGATTTAAGTACATTAAAGGTTTGGAAATCATTGAAGGATACGTTGCAAAGTTGTTGAAGACATCTCCTTGTTGGTTAGGTCAAAATATCCACAAAAAGTCACCTATAGTGCTGAAAATCAGAGTTCAAAACTGGACACCTAGAGGAACAGAAAGTGTAGACCGATGGCTTTTGTTTCCACTTTTGGATTTTCAGAAAAGCCAAAGTGGACTAAGTCACCATCAGTGGTGACTTAGTCCCACTGCACATGATTTTGATAGTTTTCTATAGATCTAGATACCCATTTGGCTGAAACGGGCTCTAGAGTAGTTTTCCAGATTTGGGACTAAGTCACCCAGAATGGCCTAAGTGTCCCAATAGGCCAAAATTTCAGAATCAGCAGCATTTACAGTCTCCATTCTAGTCTACAACATATTTCCAACTGCACCTCTTTAGTTTTACGATTTTCTATTTTGTTTCATAATCATTTCTAGGTCATTTAGTATATGTTTGCATACTACATTGTGTTTTCAAACATCTTGCGTTTCCTTAGTTTTGCATCAATAGTTTATCTTCTTTATCAACTTCCAGCCTTAGGAACAATCTCCTTTGATAGATTCCAATCTCTTTTTTCATTTATATCTCAAGGGTTTGTTCTTGAATGAAGTGTTGATCTTTGTCTCTCTTCTTTTAGGTGTAAAACCCTAGAGGTGCAAGAGGTGACAAAAATCTGTGCTACAAAATTTTCTCTAAAACTTATAAGAAATGAGTGCATTCTCTGGTTGAAATACATAGTATCTTAAAATTTGAGATAAAACAAAAGGTAAATCAATTAAGAAGGTCTAATATTTGAAAGACATCGTGGAAACTTATTGTAAGTATCAGTGATAGTTTAATTTAGGAATTAATTTGTATATTGACTTTTTGAATTATTAAAAAAAGAGTTGTTTATAGTGGGAAACATAATTAATTTACAATTTAAAGTATCAAAAACACTTGAAATAAATGGGTGCATGTATAGGTTGAAATATACACTATATTTCAACTAACAATTTTCTTCATCAATATTCTATTACACACTATTAATCTTACTAATATATGAATCTTAACATTTGAGATAGAGAAAAATATAAATCAAAAAATAAGGTCTAAAATTTGAAAGACATCTTAGAATTTATTACAAATGTTAATGATAGTTTAATTTGAAAATTAATTTGTGTACTGAGTATTTGAATTATCTTAAAAACGAGTTGCTATAAGCAAAAAACTGGGGGCCTCAAAAGTTCATTTGGAGGGTGATTCTCTCATAATTATCCAAGCAGTGATGAAGGGGAGTGTTGATGCTTGGAATCTTCAAAATATAATTATTAAAATTGAGGAAGAGTTGGCATCTCTTGATGACTTCTTTGTTAGTCATGTAAGGATATCTGGAAATGTAGAAGCAGACACCCTATTGAAGTGGGCTCTAACATTTGAAGAAGTTGGTGAGATGAGATTTGAAGACTTAAGGCAATTGGATTTAGAGGAGGTGGATTTAAGAGAGGTGGTATGTACGCAAAAGTAAATGTGAAGGAATTAATGAATGTTTGCAATTTTCGAAGTGACTGAAAGAATGTTGTGGATTTGGGAGGCGGTGTTGAACATACGTCCTGCATTAATGGCCAAGTGTGGAGCTTTAACTCCTATTAAACTCTCTAAGTCATTCTCTCTTGATGCTTCTTTCAAATTTTGTGGTGGAGAACAAGCTCTAAAACAACTTGTAATTGGGTGTTAGCTCTGGAGTTGGAAAATTGCGATGGAGGCAAACTTCTCACTCTTGACAAAGAGACAACTCTGCCCATTTTTCGGCGAGGCATTAGAAAGGAGGTTGAAAGACATGTTTCTATACAATGATGAGAGTTTGGTGCAATCTGTGTAGTTGATATTGGGCAAGGGGTTTGGGGACCTTAAACATAGGTATCATACAAATATGGACGTTTATTCTCTAATAATGGCATGGGGTTTGGATTTGGGGGATCTGGGGCAAACAGTGAAGGGGGTGATGGAAGCACTGGTGCATAGAGATTTCCTGGAAGGATTGGACTCAATTTTGGAGTGGGCCATCTTGGGGGTAGGACTAGACATCCATGAAGGGATTGAGAATGCAGAGAGTGACGAGGTTAAGAAGTGCATTCCGTTTGTGAGGTGGCCACAAGGGAGGCTCAAAGCCCGTTGAAGACAGGAGGCTGAACGCAGTTGGAAAGCTTTAAAACTATTTGTGGAACTGATGGAGGTAGAAGCGGTAATTTCTCAGGCCCAAGCAGAAGCATAACATCTGGAAAGGAAAGAGTTGTGTCCTCGAAAGAGGAAGATGACGAGTGCATTAGAAAGCAAAGCGGACCCTGGTAGCTTGGCCTGAGTTTTTTAGTATTTCTAATTTTTTTGTAATGGAACTCTCGAGTATATTTGTTTCATTTTTGCTGAATTTTTGGGGTTTAGCCTTGCGAGGAATGTTGTGAAAGTTGGTGTTTGATTGTAGGGTGGTTGGTAGTTAAAATTTAATATTGTGAATGTAAATCTGAAATCTTTTTTGAACTTGAAGTAGATGATCAAGATTTTTTAAAGTAAGGTGATGTAGGTTAAGTATTAAATTCTGAGAAGATGGTACATTTTCGTAGATGAATTTTTGGGTGGTAGGTGGTCTTTCATGAAAAACAAGAAGATGATGTATTTTGACTCTACTTTTTTAATAAAATAAAATCTTATTACCGACAAAAAAAATGAGTTGCTATAGAAGGAATGCAATTAATTTAAAATTTAAAATGTCTCTTAAGTTAGTGTTATTATGAATTTTTAAGAATTTTATGGGTGGAATAATTTAAGACATTTTTGGTGATTTTATAAAAAGAAGATATTTTAAAGAATTAAAATTTATCAATATTGATGACTATTTCCAAAGATACCCATTATATCAGTATAATTTTAAAATTATTGTTTAAGGAATGCATGTTCCTAATAGCATTGTAGTAATTTCAAAACAATGGATACATATTGGAAAACTTAACCAAATAACCAAATTGTTTTTTATTTTATGGTTGATACATGCATTCGCACACCAACATCAACTTACCTACATAGCCAATAAAAAATACCGATTAGATTAGTTAAATTAAAGGATAGATAATTGCAATAAGTACATAAGAATTAAATATGACAGATATTGGTACATATTTCTAAAGCTAATGACGTGAGAACGATGTAGAATTATTTATACATTTAGTTGTTTATAATGTATCATTAAAATGTATTCTAACATGATAAATATAATTTGTTATAATTTATAGGATGCATCACCCAAGGTTAAATTTTGAAAATGAAAACCAACAAAGAAAACATTAAAGAGAATATGCTCAAAATTATATGAGACAATGACGTGAACAAATGGCTAATGCACAAAGAGAGGAAGTAAGAAGTCTTTAAAATGAAGAGCAACAAAGAGAACAATGAAGAGAATATGATCAAAATTATATGAGACAACAACATGAACAAATGAGTGATGCACAAAGATAGGTAGTAAGAAAACATCATAACCAAAATGATAGAGAAAGATATGTTAAATGTAGGGTAGATATGACAATGGAAGAGATTGAAGCAGAAATGAGACACCATGTTGAAGATATGATAACACATCATGCACAAACATCTCAAGAGGAACAATATATATTGAGAAGAAGACATCGTCAATCTTATGGAAATGTTGAGGTTAGTTTTGAAGGGATGAATTCTATTACAATAGACCATGTGTTGCAAACACCAAATAATAGATTTCAAGATGCAATGAATGTTGATACACAAAATCATGTAAAAAATAATAGTTCACAAGAGGAGTTAACATCTCAACTAAGAAGACGAAGACAATTGCAAAGAACACAAAATGGGAGGGATCAATGAAGATTTAATAATAATATAAATGTTCAGATTGATTTGAATACTTTACAAATGATATTTCGACATGGACTAGATAAACTTGCTACACCAAGTATGTGCTACATTTGTGAAGAAAGTTATCTTGCAATGAAGGTTATACGGATACCTAAGGCCCTATTTGTAATAGATGTCGACAAGAGAAGCATGGACATAAATTTTTATCATTAAACAACATGGATCCTTGTCCACAACCATTAGAACTTTTAAAATTAATGTAAATTGAGGAAAGATTGATAGAATGCATCAACCCATATCTTCAAGTCACACATGCAACTAGAGGTCAGTATAAATATAAAGGACATACCATAAGTTTTCCACAAGAAGTAAAAGAAATAGTTAAAAAATTACCACATTGAATAAAAAAATTACCAATTATTATTGTTTGAAGGAAGGATCAATGTGGAACAAAAAAGATGGTGTTGAGTCGAAATAGGAGCGGCAAGCCAAATTTCAAATCTGACGAGGATGAGGGAGATGGCAACGCAAATTCTAAGGATGGGGATGGAGTTTATTCTTTTGTTGTTTATGTGGAGATTGTGTTGCTTGTGGCTTGGATGTAGGTTTTTTTTTGCCTTTTCAGTGGCTCGTTTGCTCTTTTTTTTTATTGAAGCGCTTGCCCTTGGTAGTGTTTGCCTCTATTGGTTATGCTTGGTGGTGGAGTTCATTGTGTTCCTAGCGTGGCTAGTGTGGTGCATGGAGGATTCTGGGGACGTTGATACGAGTGCCTCTTTTTCTTTATTTCACTCCATGGTTGTTTATGTGCTATTTTTGAAAGGGGAGGATGGTTGTTAAGTGAGGGATTTCTTATTTTTCTCTTTATAGGAAATCTTTGGGTTGATCTTTTCCTTGACTGCTTAATTGTGTCGAAGGAGGTGGTGCTCATGGGTTTATTTTTTTCCTCTAGAATTCCTTTTGGACACCCTAATCTGCTAAAACTTGTGTTGTTTGAGGTTCTTGGTAGGATCTTGTGTAGGTTTTCGATGAGGAATTTGTTTTCTCCGAAGCTCCATAAAGCTCCTACTATGGGTGGAGAAGCTTATTTCTTAAGTGTTATGGTTGAAACCCTTTGGGGTTTTGGGGGTGGGGATTTTATCCTCTAGGGAGCTTTTGAAGCTCTTTTTCTTGGCTTCTTGATGTTTGGTTGGGTTTTGCGTGGTTGTCTTAAGACTGTGCTAGCTATTACAGAGGATGATGGTGTTGAAAAATGTTTGTTTCAAAGTTTCCCTAGTGTTGTTTGCTCCAAGTTTCAACATATATGGACAAGGAAGTTCCCTGTGCTTAGTAGCCTTTGGTTTGCAAGGGCTTTGGCAGATTTGTTGTAGTTAGTTCACTGGTTATGGACTTGGTTTTTGGAGACTAATGGTGTGCAGCAGGAATGTTTCCTATTGATACCTATTTATGCAGGTATGGTTGGGGATATTTATTCCCATACTTTCCTCTTCTTTAAGATGGCTTATGTTGCTCTTTTTTTGAGGTCTTTGTCTACTCTTCCTATTGAGGTGGTGTATTCTCCTATTGAGGTGGATAATTTTTAAGCGATAAAGATAGAGTTGCTACTAGGGAGCCTCTGCTACCCTTATTTTAGATTTATTCTCTTCCCTCCTATTGAGGTGGAGGTTGAGAATAAGAGTTCTTTGTTTGTTCTTCCCATTGAGGTGGTGTATATTTGAGCAAGAAAGACAAAATTGTTGTGACGAAGATTTTGCTACCCTTACTTCATATTTGTTCTCTTTCCTCCTATTGAGGTGGAGGTTGAGAATGATGATGTGATCTTGGATTCGTATCAAAAGACAATGAATGTAAGTTTTATCAGGCTAAAGGCTATCACTAATTTCTCTTAGTTCAAGACTAGTGTTTTCCTAAGTTGGTTTGATTTGGGGTTATTGCCTTTGTGTTTGAGCAGTTTGTGGTTTCTTGTTTATTTCCTTTGTGGGTGTTATGGCTTGGCTATTAGTTGGCTATGGTTTATCTTAGGCAGCATTATTTGTTATGATAAGGTTTTCAGTCCCTTCAAAACCTATTTGTAAAGGGTTTTGAGGCCCCTTCAAAACCTATTTTACCCTTAATAGAAAATGTGGAAGAAATTACAATTTTACAGTCAATAGAGAGAGGGTGTACAAAGCACTAAAATATAAAATAGAACATGATAAGTTCTATAGAGATGTTCAAATTGATGAAATACTCTTAGTAAAATTATATGCAATTCAAATGAAAATATTTTTGACCAATGAAACTCTATTCATATGGATTTTGATTTAGATGCAAATGAATATGTGTATGTGGGTCCAATGATAGAGATGGATAAAAGAAGCATTATTTATCACGCTACATCAATGGCACTGAAACCACCAAATGTTCAAAGAGAGATGAAACTAATCCATGCATGGGTAAATAACCCTAATCTAGATCCTAGATCACTAATCGATTGGCCAAGAATTGGAACATCTCCAGTTAATGAGTATGCCACTAAAGGATTACTTGATATGGATTTTTCAACACCATTTCCAGATGGACGATGTGATTGGATAAAACCATGAATAAGGAGAGGCCATCTACATGAGCTAGTTAAGAATTTATTTCAATATAGAGATCATCATTTTGGATGACACCCATGATTTAGATATTATTTGATGAATATGATTATGAGATATTGTGTACAAAACTCATCTATTGTGTTTGTCAAAAAGAGATTTCAAGACATACTAATCACAATCAATGACTTACAAAATCATATGGAAAATATCCCCCACTCACATCTAGTTGATCGTTTGATGCATTTTGATATGACACTAAGGATACAAGAGTCATGTTAACCTCTAATATATGGATAAAAGTAGAGCTTGTAAATCAAGCTTTATGATACATTTGAAACATCATATACAAACCTAGAAGTGCCCACCAAATCCACCAACATATATTATGGTTGAATTTGACAATTACTCAGGAATTCCATTTGAAGATGCATCTCCAAATATAATTTCAATTTCACCAATACAAATGGGGTGCATATGTCAATTACCATTATGATTAGCTTGGGCACTAACAATCCAAAAATCACAGGGATTGACTCTTTCCAAGGCAACAATTGATATAAGATCAAGAGAAAGAGTAGGATTAACATTTGTTGCTATTTCACGTGTTAAATCCTTGGATGGATTCAAATCTCACCACCATTTTCATACGATTATTATGAAAAAATAAAAGCAAGGAAGCAACTCACCAAATGAAAAGTTGAGGAAGAAAGACTCAAATCTTTATAAACACAATAAGTTTATGTAATTTGTATACATTATTATATATTATTCTTTTATTAAACTCTAATTACTTAGCATGGAGATTATATTTTTAGTTTAATATGAAATGTCTTATTTATTATTTACAAAGGAAAATAACACTTTATTCAAACACAAGAAAAATATGCTAAATTAAATTTTACATACCGCACTACGAACTCTACTAGCATAGATATCTTAGATACATCTATCTAAAAGGCGTTGATAGATATCACTCTTGAGGCACCTATCTATTCTCAATAACAATTTAAATATAGGCACCTCAAAATTGATATCACTCGATTTCTTTTAGATAGATGTATCTAAGATATCTATGCTAGTGTAATTTAATCTAATAAATTTTTCATTTAATTATATCCTCACCAATTAATTTTTGTTTTCCACTCTAGTCTCCATCAATTCTTCTTGTTCCTTTGTTTTATTTACTCCTCTATTGGTAATTAATTTTTGTTTTAAAACTTGTTTAAAACTTATTTTAATTCTTTAAAACAAATTTTGAGATAAATAGAATAACTCAAAAATATTTATAAAATATTGTTTATTCCCTTCTTGTTGTTTAAATTTTATTTTAGGATAACTCAAAATAATATTTAAAATAAAAATTCAAATAAAATTTACACTTTAAAGAAAAGATAATAATTTTAAATTTAACTCGGGACATTTTCAACTATGTAGATAATTATCTCATATATTTTTCCTTGAGAATAAAACTAAATGATTTTTTTCTATTTAAAATCTCAAATAATCTTTATCCTTTTTCAATTTATTTTATTTTTGAATTATAATATTTCAATATTTTAGTTTATTTTTAATAAATTATTTGTTTATTTTTAGTAATTTATCATTTCAAATTTGATTATCATTTTTATTAAAGTTGGTGGCACCCAAGTGAAAAGTTGGTGGTGTTGTTGACAAAGGTGATGCTTGGGTTGGTCATAAGTAATGCATTATTCTAGTGGTAGAGGAGAGGTGCTAGGGGTGTGTTAGGTTACTTGAGTGGTAGGATCTAGTGAAGAGGTGGGGGTGTTGTTGAAAATGGTAACCTACTAGGTACTGACTGAGTGACCAAGGAGGGTCAACGTTGTGTTGGTAATATGGCTAGATCTTGGCCCCCAAAATTATAAGGGTTTTTGTTACTAATATATACATTTTAGAGTGGGGGTAGGTTAGACTCAATCACCCCTACTATTTATTGACATGTGGGGACCTTTCCTTACCAAGACAAGGTATAGTGTACCCTCTATTTGTGTTGTAGCACATGACACCAAAAAAAAATTGCTTCCCCTTTTCTTATTATTTTTTAATAATTTTTAAAGCTAAAAAAACATGAGTCATTTATTTTTATTTAGAAAATAAACTTACACAATATTGTGCAAGGAGATCATATGGCATCCTAAGCAACATTTTCACCTTTATTATAACTACTCCAATTTGAATGATTTTATAGTCTTGATCCACATGTTTTTATGCCTTTTGGCCACAATGGCATATCAATTTTACTTAAAATTGCCTTGAAAAGTGAGTTGCTTGCAAAATACAAAATCAAACACTATAGGTAAATCTATGTTAGATTGACTTCATGGTGTTTGTTGGAGAAAAAAATCATATCCCAACTATTTGGACCTTCCAAATGCAATGAGATGGTCTATTTCTTTGGAGGCTCCTATAACGTTTGATCTAAATCCACCCAATTTGCAAGACTATAAACCCTAAGTGAAAGAAGATAATGTTGAAGTTGATAATTGAACTCCACAGTACCTAGAAATCATCTACAAGCAATTATCCTATCACAAAAGAAAGATCAAAGCAACTGATTTTCTATGCAACCAAGAGAGAAAATATTGATCCAAAAAAGCACTAATATGTGCAATGTATTAAACTAAATAGTTTTGAATTAATGATTACAATGAATGTGCAAACTTTATAAAAGCATGTAAAAGAAAACCCTAGATGAGGATTACATTAGATTGTGAAAAGTGTCTTAATCTCATGTAATGAGACAACTAGACCTATAATTAGCCCAATATAATAATAAAAAGCACTCCTAAGTTTGACTTAAGTGAACTAAAGTAACAAGGGACTTAATAATTAATTAATGATTAATTAATTATCAAGTGATTATCCTGATTACTCCAACACCCCCCTTAAGATCAACTTAGAGAGAAGCTATAAAACCCTAATGTAGAATGCAATGATGGATGCATGGATGCACGGATGCATCCCAGATACAAGTCTTGATGAGGTACCCATGTACAAATAAATTAATCTTTCATAACTAGAGAAAAGGAGAAAACCACATAGGAAAAACTCCTCTCCAAAAGAGAGAAAAAGAAATGATTGTACTAGTGAAAAGAGGATAGAAGGACTCAATGTGACCCCCCAAGGTATGCTTCTGTCATGCAAGTACAATATATGTCCCCCTATAGGAGAGAGAAAATGAGGATATGAATCCCCCCCATAAAGAAGTAGCTCATGTGCCAATGATAAACGCTTGAAGATAAAATATGATCCACTACCTACAAACAACATTTCTCCTCTTAGGAATAAACAAATCCATTGGTGATTGGAGAAGTCAATCCAAAAAGATGGATGATACTAGAATCCAAATCCAAATGATGTGTTCCTCTGAAAACTGCTCACATATCCACATGTTGAAAAGCGATGATGTCAATCCAGAATCTTGTGAAGATTGATGTAGAACAAGCTACAAAGCCGATGAAAATGGTGGGCCAACAACGTTGATGTGGTTGTCAACAAAGAGGAGATGAATGTCCTCAAAGTAATCTTCCAAATCTATAATATAGGACTCTACTAAAAAGGATGATATATTTGCAAGATATGAATCCCAAGTAGTTATGTCTAGAAGATGTATGATGTCCTGCTACACTACACCAATATGGGCCAAAGATGTGGTGATGTCAAACTAATCAGGAACAAGAGGAGATGATGATGTAGCCTCAATCTAAAGAGTGGGAACATGAAGACAAGTCTATGAACCATCAGAACATGCAAGGCTTGTGATATACTCAAGCTCCTCTAAAGTATCGTCATCAAAGGGTATGGAATATGCATCTACAAGAGGGATGAAATAATTTGTAGCAAGATCCTCTGGGTATGGAGATATGTTAGTGTGAAAGGGGTACTTTATCTAACTAGTTCATTCTTAGCTAGTTCTCCACTAAAGTCCTCTTCACACTAGCTTAACTTTACATAGGGAAAAGGTGGTTGAACCTTTAATGACATGAGTTGTCACACCTCATAGGATGCCAACACTTGTCATAATTTGGTTGCATCTATCTCTCCCCTTGGCCTATATAACCAAAGCATTTCCTTTGTAATCTCAATTCTCAAGCTAAATATAGCTTTGCATTCTTGAGAGGAATACAGTTTATTCCTTATCGTGCTTCTAGTTTTGCTTTCCTTCAGTCATTAGATTCTTGGGTAGGCTAGTTAGCAAATATCATATGGTATCAAAGACAAATTTGAGTTGTGGGTTAGCAATCCTTTAGGAAATTTGAATGTAGAGTTTGTTTTTCATAGCACTAAGTATGCTCTTCTCTTGCATCCTCAAATGATCTAGAGAATCAGCAAAGTGTGAAGAAAACATCAGTTTCTGGGGGGTTCATGCATTGACTTGTCAGTTACAGGTCTTTTTAAGCTTCCTAAAGAGATTTTGAGCTAACCATTGAGTCCAAAGCAATTGAGAAATTCAGATATGCCCTTTATTTTGCCTTAAACAGACATCAGAGGCTAAATCTGCAATAATTTGAAACAAAAAGTTCATTGTTAGACCGAACAAGGAGCCATCATTTCAGAGCATTTTGGGTCAAATCTGACCTTGCCATCGTGATCAAAAGGCCCAAAAACCGTAAAATCAATTGTCAAAACATCGATATTGGACAAAGTTGTTAGGCGAGGCAAATTTTTTTTATGTAGGGAGCCATTTGGCCCCCATGAACAAACCAGTTTTAAAATAATATCTTTTATTGTAAAATAAAAAAAATTATTTTAAATTTCTTTTTTTTAATTTTAATTTTGTTTTGAAAATAAAAATTGCTTTTTAATTTAGAAATGTTTTCTATTTAAAAATAAATAAAATTGCTTATTAATTTAAAAGTTTTTTATTTAAAAATAAAAAAAATAAAAATAAAAATTACTTTTAAATTTAAAAGTATTTTTATTTTTACAAATAAAAATTCTAAAATAAAATCAATTTAAAAAAAATAAAAATGCAAATTAAAAAAAATTGTTTAAAAAAATTGAAGGCTTCATAAGAAGCCGCTACCTCTTCTGAAGGGCAACTCTCTTAAAATTTGTAACTGTCCTTTTAAATAATGATTGTGCGTATTTCAATGTTCTTTTTTAGAAACTGCCATGTGTACTTCAATACTGCAATCTTCATGCCTAACCATGTAAATGTGAGTTTGGCTTCTGAGCCTTATATGCATTTTTTTAATATTTTTTTAATGAATTTTTTAATATTTTTAATATTTTTTAATATTTAAAAACATAAATTTTTAAAGTTCGGCCTACACATTTAATATTTTTTTAATATTTTCAATATTAAAATACATAAAGTCTAAAGTTAGCCGACGACTTTATAAAAAATCTTGCCAATAGTTTTTTAATATTTTTTTAATTAAAAATTATAAAAATCTCAACTCCGCTAAATTTGGAGAAGAATTTAGCAGTCAGTTGAATTGGCGAGCAGTTAAATTTCTCTGGCAGACTGTTATATTTGGCAGATATCTAACTTTGGTGGACCACTAACTTTGGCGGCAGTTCCACTAAATTTGACAAAAAAAATTCATCCCCTCTCCATTGATGCATTGATTTTTCAAGGCCAATTTTGAAAGCTCATAATTTGGGCTCCCGACCCCCAAATTCAGTGCAATATTTTTTTATTTGGGATAATTTTTTGTGCTCTATGCATTAGTGAAGACGATTTCAGATTTTGGCACCCAGTTTTTTCAAAAATTGTTGATTCTTAGAGAGGACACCTCACCATTCTCGTTTTGCAAACTTCAGAGTTGCATAACTTTTGCATACGACCTTAGATCGAGTTGATTATTTTTTTGAAAGTGCATGATTTTTCATTTACTTCACATTGATGCTATTTATTTCATATGAAATTGTACCAAATATATACTTTTAGCACATGCTCATTTCTTGAGGATTTGTAAAAGCATTGAAATCCAGACTCTAACTGCACTAAATATAAAGTGCCAAATCATTTTTTTTGGGAGGGGGTTTTTTGATTGAGTAAAAAAGGGGGTATCTTGTTGTCTTTTTGCTTGAACATCTCTCGTACTTTGTGCTCTATTTTTCCTTCACTATGGGTACATTTAAGTTTTCATTGCTCACACCCTACAACTACAACACATGGCATCAAAATGCATGGAATACCTTAATGCAACTAGGATATACATCTTTTCTTGAGAAGAAGGTAACTGAACCCACAAATGATAAGGAAAAACTACTTTGGATGTTTGAACATACAAAAGCTCTTAGTTGTCTAAGAAGTTTAGTTTCTCTTGATATAATGTTTCAGATTGATGCATGTAAAGATTCATATGATGTGTGGGACAAATTAAAAACTCTCTATGGTACAGCAGATGAAGTTCATGGTTCTCAAATTGACAACAAACTAATGAGTCTTGATCCAAAGTCTTTTGATAACATCCAGGATTATGTAACAAAGTTCAATGACCTTAGAGCACAATGTACATCATGTGGCTTAGGGAAGAAAGACATTCAACTTGTCTATAACGTTCTAAAAAACTTGGACCCAAATTTGCAGCTTTTGTTTCTAACTTTCATACTCATAGGTTGACAATGGGATCCACATTCACTACACCTTCTTTTGCTTCATTTTTTGAAATGTTGATGCAAGAAGAAGGTAAAATTTTGTCAATGGGTCTTCTTAAGCCTTCACACTCACAAGCTTTGATAGCTGGTCAACCGAAGGTTCAGAAAGAATCAAGGAAACCTAACAACAAACAAAAGCAATTCAAGAAGAAGTCACAAAGAGATCAAGCACAATCATCTTCAACAACAAAAGATTACTCCAACTCCTCCTCTTCGAAGGGGAATTTTGAAAAGAAGGAAAGGCCAACTTGTAGTTACTGCAAGAAATCTGGTCATGAGGAACATTCTTGTCATAAGAAGCAGATCAATGAGTTAAAGCATCTTCTCAAAAAGAACAGAATTAATCTACCTTCTTTTGTTTCTCAACAATCCTCTACTCCTTCAAAATTAGGTAAAGGGAAAGTGCATACAATTGTTGCTATTATTGATTCTTCAAAAGAGTGGATTCTTGACTTGAGTGCATCACATCACATGGGTTCTATTAAAGAACAATTTTCTTTGTTGGAGCCTTGTTCTATGCTTCACATTCTCATTGAGGATTATTCTCCAATGGATGTAATTGGGAAGGGTTGAATTGATACTGACAATGGTACATTTGAGGATGTCCTCTGTGTGCCTGATCTGTCGGCCAACCTTCTCTCCATCTACCGAATCACTCAGAATGATAGAAAAATTGAATTCACTCCAGATTCTGTCAGCATCTAGAATCTTGAAGATAATGTACTCCTTGCAGTTGGTAAGGCCAATCATGAGTCTTGCTTGTATGCTTTCTCTCATTTTGTACTTGATTCACATTCCACTACATTACTCACCCATTCAAATACTGTGAGAAAACTATGGCATGAGTGGTTTGGCCATCTCAACTACCACTATCTTCAGCAACTCAGCAAACATAATATGGTCACGGGTCTTCCTCAAATCCATTTTTCTGATGGTGTATGTTCGGGTTGTGCCTTGGGAAAACATCCTGAGGACAAGTTCGACAAAGGGAAGGCTTGGAGGGCTTCAAAAGTCCTTGAATTGGTTCATAGTGACTTGGTGGGTCCTTTTCCATCATTATCTTTTAGTAAGGCTCGTTATTTGCTCACCTTCATTGATGACTATTCCAGATACACATGGGTTTACTTTCTTCGAAACAAAGGAGAAGTCTTTGATAGATTTCAAGAGTTTAAGGCTCGTGCTGAGAAGTAATTTGGAAAGTGTGTCAAAATTCTCCGCACTGATAATGGCAGAGAATATGTGAACCATCAATTTGAGCAATTATGTACTCTTGAAGGGATTGATCTTCAACATACTATTACCTACACACCACAACAAAATAGTGTAGCTGAGAGGAAAAATAGGTCCCTAGAAGAAATGGTTGGTTGCATGATCCATGCTCGCTCCCTTGCACTTGCATATTGGGTTGAAGCTATCAACTGTGCTACTCACATCTAGAACAGAGTTCCACATAAGGCATTAGAGGGCATCACTCCCTTTGAAGCTTGGTGTGGTAGGAAACTTGTTGTGGGGCACTTTAGAGTTTTTGGCTCCCCAGCATGGGCACATATTCCTTCAGAGAAGCACAAGGCCTTGGAACCTCAAAGTCGGCCTTGCATCTTTGTTTGTTACCCTGACGGTGTCAAAGGATATTGGCTAATGGATCATACAACACATGATCTCTTCATTGAGTGTAGTGTGCATTTTGAGAAAAGCTCTTCTAGCTGATCCTCTACTCTTCCTTCCTCCATAGTGGATTCAGAGGATTTTGACATTGAGGATTTCCTCAAGCTTCCTCTAGTTGTAGAGTTGATCATGAGATTTCATCTTCCTCTTTAGAGAGTTTGGAATCTCCTCCTCCATCCCCTACCATGCCTCGTTGGGATCTCCAAACACTTGAGTCTGCAAGCACTCTTGTTGGGGATCCTTCAAGTTCACGGAGGACTCAATCAAAACATCATGATATTCCACATTCCTACATCGCCATAGCTTCAAATCCATAATCATTTTGTGAAGCTTCTGGTATTGTTGAGTGGGATTCCACAATGCAGGAAGAGTACGACTCTTTAATATGGAATAAAACTTGGGATCTTGTTCCACTTCCTAAGGAAAGAAAATTGGTTCAGTGTAAATGGGTCTATCAAACTAAATTTGTAGCGGATGGCTTAGTTGACAAATATAAAGCACAACTTGTGGCCAAAGGTTTCTCTCAAGTACTAGGTATTGACTACATTGAGACCTTTGCCCCTGTTGCCAAAATGAACTCCATTCACTTGCTAATTGCTATTTTTGCAGCTCATGGTTGGGTTGTACATCAAATGGATGTCAAGAGTGCATTTCTTCATGGAAATCTACATGAAGAAATTTACATGGAGCAACCACAAGGATTCATTCAAGATTCTTCATTGGTTTTCAAACTAAGGAAGTCTCTCTATGGCCTCAAACAAGCTCCACGAGCTTGGTATGCCAAAATGGACTCCATTCTTCTCTCCATTGGGTTCTCCAAATGCCACTCAGATTTGAATGTCTACATCTTGCGGTAGGAGGATGCTCTTCTCTTCTTGGCTCTCTATGTTGATGACTTAATTGTCACTGGGAGCACTTCATCCATCATCACAACTGTGAAGAATGCTTTGCATGACAGATTTTCTATGACTGACTTGGGTCTCTTGCACTATTTTCTCAGGATCAAGATCACTCAAAATTCTTTTGGCATCTCACTTGCACAGCCCAAGTATGCTCTTGATCTTTTGTCACGTTTTCATATGGTTGATTGTAAGCCTACGTTGAATCATTTTCTGTTAGGAGTTAAGCTTGAGGCAAATTGGTCCACACCACTAGTTGATGCTTCTTTGTATCATCAACTTGTTGGTAGCCTCATCTACTTGACTCATACTCTCCCTAACATTTCCTTTGCAGTTGGCATTGTTTCGTGCTTCATGATGAAACCGCATGAGCTTCATTGGAAAGCTACCAAACACATCTTGCACTACATCCAAGGCACTCATCGGTATGGGATTCACTATGCAGTTGGAAAAGTTTAGACTTCCTAGGATACACATATACTGATTGGGCTAGTGATATTGATGATCACAAGTCCACATCCAACTACAGTTTTCACTATGGTTCTAGCCCTATTTGTTGGCAAAGCAATAAGCAACATGCCATTGCTCTTTCTTCAACTGAGGTTGAGTATCGGGGGTTGTTAATGCTGCCACTGAGGCTATTTGGCTTCAAAATATCCTCACTGAACTTGGCATCAACTTTCATAAGCCATCAATCATCTATTGTGACAACCAGAGTGCCATCTAGATCTCAAAGAACCCGATCCATCATCAACGAACCAAACACATCGAGATCCATATGCATTTTCTCTGGGAGCTGATTCAAGAGCAGGTCATTGATTTGCGCTACTGTCCTACAACATATCAAGTTGCAGATATATTCTCTCATGATCCCAATATTGTAATACAATAACTCAATAAAATAGATATCAAAATTATAAAATTTCAATTTAAATATTATTATAATAATGCCATATTATAGATACTATTTAGCAAATAAGTTTGAGACGAGGTATATAGTAAAACTATGAATATGAGTAATTTAATTATAATTATCAGAGGATAATATTATAATTAAATATCAAATACCATATTATAAATATTAGAATATAGGAACCACAACCTAAGTTTATAACTATAATTGTTCTAAGACAAATTATTAAAATAGCTAACATTACTTTAAGATATAAAAAATCAACAATTTAAATATTAACGTTATTATAAATATAAATGAGATTGATATATTAAATAATAAAAATGACTATTATCGAATATCGCCTTGAAATCATTATCGCCTCCTTTATGGACATCACGGTTTGTAAAGCAATCGATAATCAGTCATTGGTATGTCTGAGGTTGGGGGAATAAGACAAAACCATCACCCTTCACATTGCCTCAATCCTCCTAAAGAAAAGCACGACATTCTTGTTGCTACTCCCAGGACCAACATCCTTATCTCCACCTTATCGATTTTTGAAGGAAATCAAATATTTTCATCCGGAATTTCTGATGGGTGCGGGACAATTCTTAGTCAAGTAAAAACTATTAAGCATCAAACTAATTAATGGAAACCCTTAATACAGGTCGATAATATTGAGGCACCTTTAAAACACTAAGAGACACCCCAGTCACAAAGACATGACCAACTTGAAGAAGTGTGATTTCTCATAAACGTAGAAATAAGAGATGTGTGGTCCGATCATGAGGAGGTAGAAAAAAAAAGGGAAAGAAACGTAATATTGGGAAATACACTAAACTATCACTCCTGAATAAGGCTCCTTTTCCCATTGCATAAGATATCTATGTCATAAGATCGAAGGGATAGAAGATAAAGCAAATAAATCATCAGAATCCACAGTAGACCCGACACATTGAATCAGGTGACAGAACCACTCACTTGGCACTAATATATAGCATATTCAAATATGAGCATAGATAAATGAACCAACTATAAAATACTGTAATACCCGATGCAGTCACTTGAGATTTTGCATATACATCTAGTAGGCTTTCCTCATAACCCGATGTGATGCTTCCATGTCTTTAACAAGTAGGTACCTAAGTATGTGAGTCCTATGTACCAATCAAGTATAATCTAGTCGGTAATGTTGTTGCACCCTTGAAATGACTAAATCATAATTCATAAATTAAGTAAGCATTGTCTTGTTAGCAAACCTGTGCAATCTCGATGATAGCCACATTCAGTAGAAAAGAAATACTTATAGGACTATCCTTGGGTAGATATTAATATGGTTCCTCATTGATTTAGACTTGCATATGTGTAATGGATGTTGCTAACCTTGGAACTAACAGTGCAATGTTTTCTTTAACACTATGATAATTATAATTGCTCTATGAATTGATCATGATTCCTTTAAGTTTATCCCTGATTATAGTTGTTCTATAAAAATTATTAAGGTTTCTTTCATAGTACCATGAATAACGCCAGTCTATGCAATGATTTGATAAGGGTCAATAGTAAATTCAAATATATTTGATTGTTTAAAAGTTTGTCTTCTATGTGCCTGTAAGCCTACTAAGGGGGGAGGGCTTGAGAAAAGTGGTGCCTAAAAACCCCACTTAACAATCCGCTACTGCCATTTAGGGGTGGGGGTCCTGCTTAACAATATGTTGTGGCCATGGAGGGGCGGTAGGCCTAGGCCACTTATAAGCTCTGTTGGCTTCCCCAATGGGTCATGTGTTTTTAGAGGTGATGTCGTAGGTAGATAAAGTAGGTACAAGTGTTTCCACTGAGCACACCACTTTGAGATTGGAATGATCTTAAATTGGACATTCAACTCGGGGCCAAGGGGTGGGTTGTCCTGATAGGATGCTTGTGCCCTTAGTCTTAGATGGATAGCTTCAGGCAGATCTACCCATGCCACTCTTCTATTTTCATTATTGCTTTATGATTATGCTAAATTTTTTGGATATCTAAATATTAATGCTAACAGATCATGTTGTTAATCTGGCGATTACAAGGTTCAAGTTTGTGGTTATTAAGTTAGGAGAACATTCATTTAGAAAGAAGAAACCCTAAATGTAATCAACAAGCAAATTCCATGGCAAGACATGTAAGGTTCATTACAGTGGTATCAAAGCACCTTTCCTTCCATCATGTGGGAAATCATGAAAACCTACCACCAAAGAGGCTCTAGAAATGACAACCTTGAAAATGACCTCATAGGTGATCCATTAAGAGATGAACTGAGGGCTTTCATGGAGAATAGTTATAAGAAAACCCAAGCGTTAAGAGAACATAATGAAAAAATTATCCAAGCTTTACTCCAAGACCTCCAAAACTTGAGTAGCAATAATACAAGGGAAACAAACTCTAACCACTTTGAAAACAACAATCCTATACCCTCACAGGCCACAACTTCTAGACCCACCTGACCCCCTTTCTTTCCAAGTGAAGAACCCATGGGAGAAAGCAATAGACCCTTTGTTGAGGATGTAGATGAGATTGTTGCAGCCTATTATAGACTGGAACCTGAATTGAGGGATCTTGTGCCTTTTAAAGACTATTGCAAATCCAAACAAAGAACCACTCCTAGAAGGGAGAGGAATGACCTAACCGATAGGGATCTCAAGAATAGGGTAAGAAAATTAACCCTCCCCAACTTTGACGGTGAAGGCAAGACCATCACACGATCATGGGTTCAAAAGTTAGATACCTATCTATCCTTAAGCCCAATGACTGAAACAAATGCCATCAAGTTTTTCATTTTTTATCTAACTGGAATGGCCCATGATTGGTGGCATCATGGTCTCATAACTCAAGGCCATCAACAAGTATCCACCTACGATGATTTCACCCAAAGGTTGATCAAACAATTTGACCAAAAACACCTCGAATGGTACTTCCAAGAAGTTACTAGAGTAAGGCAACATGGGACTATTGAAAACTATGCCATTGAGTTCCAGAGACTAGCAGTCATGGTCCCTGAAATTTTCCAAGAGAGACTCACTTATTTATTTGTAGAGGGTCTAAGAAGATTAGTCAAAAGTTTGGTGAGTGCATTAGAACCCACTCACCTAGATGAAGCTATTCAGAAGGCTATGAAGTTTGAAGACAATGGGCCAAGGGAGAAATCCAAGAACTCCTCATCATCCAAACCCCATCACAAGGAGGAAGGGTTGAGAAGGGAAGATTCACTAAGGACATGTTCTTATTATAAGGGGAAGCGAGATCATGGACATATGTGTCAGGCAATTAAAGACCTAAAAGAAAAGGGGTTGTGCTTCACATGCAATGGACCATGGGAACATGGCCATTAATGTAAGAGGAAGGGCCAAGTCCACAAGATCAGAGCAACCCCTGAGGGTGAAAGCAATGGAAAACCAAGTAAGAAATCAAGGTACGAGGAAGGTGATCTCAAAGGTATCAAATCTAAAGAAGGGACAATGAACAAATGGAGCTTAATGGAGGAGCCAATCTAAGGGTGAAGACAACCTTATATCCTCAAGATCTAGAAACATATTATCCAACCAAATCTCTCGATAAGAATTGTAATAAGACTCCTAAGGATTCCTTATCAAAGAAGATATGAAACTCCATAGAATATTCCATAGATATGCATAATACTCTTAATCCTCCTCTTAAACTCTTGCCTTAGGGGATGTCTTCGACACAAAAAGGGATTTGCTTGAGGGCAAGCAAATTGAGAGGGGAGGACTGTCATGATCCCAATATTGTAATACAATAACTCAATAGAATAGATATCAAAATTATAAAATTTCAATATAAATATTATTATAATAATGCCATATCACGGAAACTATTTAGCAAATAAGTTAGAGACAAGGTATATAGTAAAACTATAAATATGAGTAATTTATTGTAATTATGAGAGGATAATATTATAATTAAATATCAAATACCATATTATAAATATTAGAATATAGGAACCACAACCTAAGTTTATAACTATAATCCTAAGACAAATTATTAAAATATCTAACATTATTTTAAGATATAAAAAATCAAAAATTTAAATATTAACGTTATTATAAATATAAATGAGATTGATATATTAAATAATAAAAATGACTATTATCGAATATCGCCTTGAAATCATTATCTCCTCCTCTATGGACATTGTGGTTTTTAAAGTAGCCGATACTCAGTCATTGGTATGTCTAAGGTTGGGGGAATAAGACAAAACCATCGCCCTTCACATTGCCTCAATCCTCCTAAAGAAAAGCACGACATTCTTATTGCTACTCCCAGGACCAACATCCTTATCTCCACCTTATTGATTTTTGAAGGAAATCAAATATTTTCATTGGGAATTTCTGATGGGTGCGAGACAATTCTTAGTTAGGTAAAAACTATTAAGCATCAAACTAATTAATGGAAACCCTTAATACAGGTCGATAATATTGAGGCACCTTTAAAACGCTAAGAGACACCCTAGTCACAAAGACGTGACCAACTTGAAGAAGCACGATTTTTCATAAACATAGAAATAAGAGATGTCTGGTCCAATCACGAGGAGGTAGAAAAAAAAGGAAAGAAACATAATATTGGGAAATACACTAAACTATCACTCTTGAATAAGGCTCCTTTTCCCACCGCGTAAGATATCTATGTCATAAGATTGAAGGGATAGAAGATAAAGCAAATAAATCATCAGAATCCACAGTAGACCCACTCACTTGGCACTAATATATAGCATGCTCGAATATGAGAATAGATAAATGAACGAGCTATAAAATACTGTAATACCCGATGCAGTCACTTGAGATTTTGCATATACATCTAGTAGGCTTTCCTCATAACCCGATGTGATGTTTCCATGTCTTTAACAAGTAGCTACCTGAGTATGTGAGTCCTATGTACTAATCAAGTATAATCTGGTTGGTAATGTTGTTGCACCCTTGAAATGACTAAATCATGATTCATAAATTAAGCATTGTCTTGTTAGCAAACCTGTGCAATCTCAATGATAGCCACATTCAGTAGAAAAGAAATATTGATAGGACTGTCCTTAGGAAGATATTAATATGGTTCCTCATTGATTTAAACTTGCAGATGCGTAATGGATGTTGCTAACCCAACTAATAGTGCAATGTTTTCTTTAACACTATGATAATTATAATTGCTCTATGAATTGATCATGATTCCTTTAAGTTTATCCCTAATTATAATTGTTTTATAAAAATGATTAAGGTTTCTTTCATATTACCATGATTAATGCCAGTCTATGCAATGATTTGATAAGGGTCAATAGTAAATTCAAATATATTTGATTGTTTAAAACATTGTCTTATATGTGCCTGTAAGCCTACTAAGGGGGAAGGGCCTGAGAAAAGTAGTTCCTAAAAACCCCACTTAACAATCTGTTGCTGCCATGGAGGGGTGGGGTCCCACTTAACAATCCGCTGTGGCCATGGAGGGGTGGTAGGCCTAGGCCACTTATAAGCTTTGCTGGCTTCCCCCAATGGGTCATGTGTTTTCAGAGGTAATTTCATCGGTAGAGAAAGCAGGTACACGTGTTTCCACTGAGCATGCCACTCCGAGATTGGAATGATCTTAAATTGGACATTCAGCTCAGGGCCAAGGGGTGGGTTGTCCTGATGGGATGTTTGTGCCCTTAGGCTTAGATGGATAGCTTTAGGAAGATCTTTTGTTTTCATTATTTCTTTATGATTATGCTGACATTTTTGGATATCTAAATATTAATGCTAACATATCATGTTGTTAATATGTCGATTACAGGGTTCAAGTTTAGGGTTATTAAGTTAGGAGAACATTCATTTGGAAAGAAGAAACCCTAAACGTAATCAACAAGCAAATTCCAGGGCAAGATAGGTAAGGTTCATTACATATTCACCAAACCCTTCACTGAGAGCAAGTATGTTCATCTTCGATCTCTCTTGGGGGTGAGGAAAATCTCTTCTGGGGGGGTCACTTAGACCTTCTTCATTCACCCTCTCATGGGCATGAGTTTTTTCCCACTAGGTTTTCATCTTCTTTATCATTAAGAGGTTATTATGTACATGGGTAACTCATCAGGCCTAGTAGCCGAGACCCATATTTGCATCTTTGCATTTTATACTTCTCCCTAAGTTGCACTTAAAGGGGGTGTTAGTGTGAAAGGGGTACTTTATCTAACTAGTTCATTCTTGGCTAGTTCTCCACTAAAGTCCTCTTCACACTAGCTCAACTTTACATAGGGATAAGTTGGTTGAGCCTTTAATGATATGAGTTGTCACACCTCATAGGATGCCAACACTTGTCATAATCTAGTTGCATCTATCTCTCCCCTTGTCCTATATAACCAAGGAATTTCCTTTGTAATCTCAATTCTCAAGCTGAATATAGCTTTGCATTCTTGAGAGGAATACAATTTATTCCTTCTTGTGTTTCTAGTTTTGCTTTCCTTCGGTCATTAGATTCTTGGGTAGGCTAGTTAGAAAATCTCATAAGATATATGAGAGTCTCCATGGATCTCCCAAAGTCATGTCCAAAGTGTATGGGGATAATCAATGTCTGATATAGAACATATAACTTGTCAAGATCAACATTAGAACATATAACCCCTACAATATGATCTCAAATGATGCCCCATGGTGATAAACTCCCTAGTGTGTCTAGTGTAGGTATGATTCCATATAGACAAGGCAAAATATCAAGCCACCTAAGATGTGTTAGGATGCCATTTCACCTAGACTCATAGTTGTCCTTGTCCAAGTTGATCACATAAGGATGAATAAAAAATCCCATGCTACTCACTCAAATGAAATAATCAAAGACTAAAAAATTTAGTATTGATAAAGTAGATCAAATGATATCATCCTATGCAAACAAATCCTTTCCAAGTGCTAAGATGTTTAAGTAATTAAGCAGAATGTGAAAACACAAAATATTGAATAAAATGTACCAGGGGCGAATTCTAGAAAAAGTGTATGAATAGATATGGAGAGCTCTGAAATACCTTTCTGACGTCTCTTGAATCTTAAAAATCAAAGATACAGGAAAAAATTTATGAGCTTGAAAGCACAAAATTAATATTTGACTTTGACTGAGAATAATAGGAAGTAGTAGAAAAATCTGACGATGAAACCTACACCATTGCAAAGTGCTTTGAACCAACTTTTTGACGATATCTCATTTGCTCGATTTCAACATCGTATGCCCAAGTTATGCCAAAAAGAAAAAATAGTTGCTTTCAAGTAAATGGGACCTAGGAGGGGGGCAAAGAGGGGGTCATATGATGCCAATGTCAACAATCTATGACATTAAATTTGATGATCGTTACACCTTTTCTAGAAAAAAAAGGTTGCCTAAAAATGCTTGATTTGCTGAAATATTCCTTTGTTTGGATGGAATATTCAAGAGAATATTCTCTTGTGCATGTGTCACTAGTTTTTGTTGCAGTTGTCAGAGTTCTATGCTAAAATTTGAATATTCCCAGAATCTTTGACTTGCTAGTTTTGACTTAGTCGATCGAAGAGGTTTTTGGGAGTGATGGGACTTTTTGGCTATTGAGCGGCTAGCAAACATCATCAACAAGCTTTTATGAGCGTTGACAATGGAGGTAGGCACGACCTTGCAATGTAGGGTATGATGCCTACACAATAGGTTTATTTTATTTTTTATTATTTTTTTAATAAAAAACTAGAAATTTAATAAAAACCAAAAAGAAAAAGAAACCCTACCTGTAAGCATACCTAACTATGCAGGTCGGAGGTGGTCGTATGATCGTACGGATTTCACCTCGAGATCTATGCAAGCAATTTTTTTATTTTTTTTTGCAACTGCTCAAATTCGAGCAAATTGATAGGCGTTCCTAGGTTTTTGGTTGTTCTAGAAACAACAGTGATGCTCGTTTTGCTTTAGGATGAGTCGATTTTTCCCTCAAGGTCAAATCTCTTAGAATTCTAATAAGAAGCTATAGATCTAAAGCTTTGATACCAAGTTGAATTTGATGATTGAACTCCACAGTACCCAAAAATCACCTGTAAGCAATTATCCTATCACAAAAGAAATATCAAAGCAACTAATTTACTATGCAACCAAGAGAGAAAAGATTGATCCAAAAAAGCACTGATATGTGCAATGTATTAAACTAAATAGTTTTGAATTAATGATTGCAATGAATGTGTAAGCTTTATAAAAGCATGCAAAAGCAAACCCTAGATGAGGATTGCATTAGATTGTGATAAGTGTCTTAATCTCATGCAACGAGACAACTAGACCTATAATTAGTCCAATCTAATAATAAAAAAACACTCCTAAGTTTAGCTTAAGTGAACTAAAGTAATAAGGGACTTAATAATTAATTAATTTGATTAATTAATTATCAAGTGATTATCTTGATTACTCCAATAGATAAAATCATATGAAATTAATGGAAGCCTAAATTGTCCTGTACTAAAAAAGCATCTAAGTTTTAATAAATAATTAGCAACAAATAAATTTCCTCAGGAACAAAAAATAAGATGACACATTCAAATGTAAACAAGATAAAATAACAAGGTTCCAATATTTGTATTCATGATCCAAAATAAATAAAATAAAGGAAGTAGACGATAATACATAGACTCTAACATGCACAAGTCATGTTGACAAGTGTCTTTAGGAGTCGAGTTAGCCTCAGTGATCTGCGGATTGACTCAACATGTAGGGGTAGAGGTCTTAAGTGGAACCATCTTAGTGAGGAAAAGGTGGCACCTAACTACCACTAATTAGGGAGTGAATGAAGTAGAGGTGAAAAATAATCTCGTTAATCAAGGGAGTGGACATGTGCTCTAATATTCTAATTACCTCTAGGTAAATAAATTAAATTGCTTAATTGAAATTAATATACATGCAATATAAAATTACTATAACACAAGCTATTTATTATTGTGGTGAAAATCTTGGGGAAATATATCACTTTCCTCAAGAGTAGGGACAAAGGTCTACATGATTCTTCCATTGGTAAAGGCCTCACTCATCAACAATTTGTGGATGCTCTTATGTATTTTGTTGCCTCATTTATTAAGGAAAGAAAATAACCAAGGACCTATTATGATGTTATGAATTTGCATTCTAGGACAAAAGTTTGATGGAGATAATTTAAAAAAATCTTCTTCAGGGAACAATATTTCTTATGTATATGTTTATCCTTTGGTAAAGGTAGTTTTCTATAATCTTATATTGAATTTACTATGTTTATAGGTAGAAACAAAAAAATCCTTTGACATTCTATTCTTGAGAGATTGAAAAATATTTTGGAAGGGTACATGGATTTCTATTGATTGTCAACTTGTTCTCCCGAAGGTAATCTTTCAAACTATTCCCATTTACAAGTTTTCTATAATTATTGCTTAAAAAATTATCACATCTAAAATTACTTTGATAATGTATAAGTTTTTTTTTGGAGGTACCAAATACCATTTCAAATACCTTTGGTCTCTTAAGATAATATTATAACGATTTTAATAGTGGTGGCCTTAGTCTCAAGGAAACAAGGCTCTTCAATAAAACTTTGGCTAAGGTAGTTAGATGGTTCTTAGAAGGAATTCTATTTCTTAAGCCAATATCCCCAAAGATATGTACCTCATTAGGGACAACCCAACATGCATGATATCACATGAGTATCTTCTTAGAGGTTGCATATTATCTAGTAAAGAATGAAGTGGATTGAACATATCATAACCCAATATCCTTTGAAAATTTTAGAATAGTAAAAAGATAGACTTTAAGGAGGATAGTTGACTCATAAATCATCCTCTAAATGAAGACCCAAAATTCCAAATGATGGCTATCCATATTAGGAATACATGGAGCTTAAAAACTATTGGGAGGAAAAGGAGGAGGATTACATAATCTTGAACAAATGGAAATCTCTTCCTAAGTTCCTTAATGATACAAATTAAGCTTGGTCACATATTTTTTCTTTTCTACAAAGCTTCAAACTAATTTGGAGCTAGTTAGAAGAATCCTTTGGTTAGATTTAAAGTGGAACATGTATCCATAGGTCAATGAAAGATACATAAATTCAATGGTCTTGGGTGGTAACCCTCACACCCCTTCTCTTGGGGAAATATTTAGACATCCAAATCATGATCTAAATAAAATTTATTCCTTTAGCTAGTATGTTGAGCTAAAATTCTCACTTAGAATCAAATTCAAAAAGTGGGATTTTTTTAGGACCTATTAGATGTTCTATATACTACACTCAAGGAGAGGATTTCATCCATTTAATCCTCCATTGTGATTATGCAAGAGGAACATGGGATTTTTTTTGTCAAATTTAATCTTTTAAATGGGTGAAGAAATTCTTTCAAATATATCCTTGAAGCATGGTTGTGTCCCATATCTCTTAATAGTCTTTAGGAACTATGGAATTCAACTCTCAGTATGATATTATGGAAAATATGGCTACAAAGAGACAATATGATCTTTAATAGAAAAAATAGGATTAATTATAAAAATATTTTTTAGTTGCTATAACTTCCAAAATGACTAAGTCTAAGGAAGCCAATCCTAGATAAGTGTCCAATTTATGAAGTTGGCTTCAAGTTAGGATACACTATGATGATATTCTAAGATTTTTAGAAACTAGTGTCCTCTTGCCATAAGATGGAAAAAGTTAAATTTTGGCAAGGATTCAAAATACAACCTCAAATCTTTAGGTTTGGGAGCTACTTTTAGAAACCATGAAAGGGAGGTTCTTTATTTTAGGATATGTTTTACATCAAATAATTTTAAAAGTGTAGCTAAAGTCGAGGGTTTATTTCTTGTCTTCAATTAGCAAGTCAAATCCAAGCCCATAATTTGATCATCAAAGCTTAGTTATGTATTTATCATTAATGGAATGGATAATGGATATAAAAATACTCACAACTAGTGAACCAATGAGATTCCTTAGAAAGCTAAGTTTTTACTTGGCATGTTTTATAATTTTCAATTTTTGCATGTTAAATGAGAATAAAACAAAACAATTGACTTGCTAGAGAATTTAATTTTGATAGCAATCTTCCATTTTTTCATTTAGTTTAGTAAAGCTATTGAAAATGAGGAAAAATTTAGAGCTTTTTCTAATATCACTAATAATGATACCTTTCTATTTTATGGTTTCCCTTGCTTTCCTTTTTGAAAGGAAGAAAGGTATATGAAAATGCTTCTTAAACTAATCTTAGAGGAGAGTATTGTGCAAAGTTTAGATATTTATAATTAAAAAAAAGGAGAAACATACATTGGCCCCTACAAAAGGAAGATTGAAACTAAGTTTTGATGGTGACTTAAGAGGTAATCCAATAGCCTTAGGTGTAGTTTGTATTATCATAGATGAGGTAGGAATTCTTGTTTGGGATTTATCGAAGAAGCTCAAACATGAAACAAATAATGAACCCAAGATAAAATACCTCTATGAAGGCCTAATAATTTGTATACAAAAGGACATTAAGGTGAGGCATATAGAGGGTGATTCATTGATATGTAGAAATGTTGTTAAAAAGAAAAAAAATCAAGAATTGGAAGCTATAAAAATGTGTCAATTTGATTTGGAGTTGGACAGACAATTTGGAGGAGTTTACTTTGGCACATAATTTTAGAGAAACAAATAAAGTGATGGAATACTTTGAGAATCATGGAATTAATCATAATGAGTTTACCAAGGTATCTAACATGGATATAGATTGGGTAGATTTGAACTACATTTTGGAGGCAGATAGATTCTACTCTATAGCATAGGACATTCCCATTGTTTAGAACCAAAGTTCCCTTTATGTATGGAGGCGAGATCAGACTATAATCCTCAGGTTTCACATTTCATGGGTCCCTTATTGAGTTCGCATCTATTCACGACATCCTTTATTTATATAGGATCACATTTTACGCATTATAGAGATGCCATTGTGGATGAATGTGGATTGCAAATGTATGTACATCCTTTAGAATCCAATGGTGCCAATTAACATGCTATTTATTATAGAGATGGAGGGTGTTGTCAAGGCCTTTCAATAGACAATTGGGATGCAATTGTTCAACGGTGACCATGTTCATGGTAAGAGGTTGTATGAGGAATTCTTATTGAACATGGTTTTGATTATAGGGTGAAAGTAATGGGGAAAACTCCTTGCTCATGCCTTCATCAAAAAGATGTGCGAGCACACCTATAGTACAATATCAACATTCAACAAGAAACCTAAGGAAGGAAAATTTGGTGGAGTCTCTTATGCCAAAGATGCAAGGAATAAAATATATTATGTGGGGGTTGTTCAAAAATGGTCTAAGTCACAACAATATATTTTTTTTTAAATTCTGCATTGGTCATTAATATACTAACCCTTCATAGATGGAGCATGCCTTCAAGGTGCCAAAAGGTTTTCATTTTCGATGCATCTCAAGATGCCAAACAAATAACTTGTAATATGCATGCTTTGGCCTTGAGCTAATGCACCCCCCCTTTTTGGTTTAATCTATATGGGAGTTACCCCCTTGGTAGTGCTTACCTATCAAAAAAAGAGAGGAGAAACATACATAAAACATAAAAAAAATACCATAACATAGGTGTAAACAAGAAAAACCATTTCAAGAGAAAAACCCATACTCTATAGTAGCCCAAATCATTATTTAATAATTTAAACATAGTTACAATACACTTGAGCATCACCAACCAAAGATTTGGAGTAATTTTGGCAACATAACTATATCTACAAACTCACTACTCGACACCTCCAAATTTCAAGCATCATATAAATAGGAGAAGCATTACATGAAACCATCAAATGGTAATTGCAAATCCATGAGCTAAAACATCCAAAAAATGGTGCCTAAATACCTAGTTAGAAAACTAACACGCAAATCTGAAGATGAGTTCATAGGATAAAAATAACATATTCCTTCCACTTATCACAAGCCCATCATAATCTACTCACCAACTCAGGTGTTCTATTATGGATTCATTATCTCAAATCAAAGATGCCTTATGATGTTTCATAACACTCATCATAAGTTGGCCAACAAATATAACACCCTCTTACAACTATTTTCTATCTTATATGTTTTTACATTTTTAATGTAGGAGGCCAAACTTTTAGAAGCCATAACTTTTGATTTGGGAGGCTATTGGGAAATTTAAAAAAAATTACAATTCATAAATATTTATGCAATAGGCATCCCTCGAAGTAATATCAAACAACCCAAAATTCTTATTTTTCCCAAATATAAAGTCTATAGCCCAAAAATTGAGTTTTTGTATTTCATAGTCCAAAATACGCATTCTTCATATACTCAACATTATGAGCAAGGTTGAGATACCTTTCCTAACATTTTCTCTACACTTTCATTCATCCCTATAATCTATTTTCTTCCTCTTGCTTCTTTCCCTTCCACCTTTTGGATTTTTCCTTTTTTTGCTTCTTATACACCTTACCCTACTACTCCCTTGCTTTCCCCCCTTCTTTCTAGCAACCTTTCTTAGATTTTTCTAGTTTGTTCATTACTACTTGATCCTTTTATCTTTCCCTTCTCATTAACTGCTTTTTCCTTAGTTATCTTTTGTCTTTAAACTTTTGTTGTTATAAGTTTTCCTTTTGGCAATCCCTTTTCAAAAGTTTCTAAGATGCTATTGGTTTTCTTGTTCTTGTCTTGTGCTTACCATCTCTATTTTAGCCACTTTTTTGTGCTTTTCATTTTTTCTTTGATGGTAGACCAATATTGATTTCTAGTACTTTTTTTTTTTTTTTTGTAGATGGTGACTTATTGGTTGGCTAAAAATCTCTAGTGACTCTTCCTATATTTGTTGTCTACTTAGTTTGTTGCATTGCTTGTTCTCAGTCTTAGTCATGTAATTGATTTTTTAACTTTTGTAGTTGAAGGAGCTCAACAAGATGCCATCCACTCTTCTTTGGTGGCCCTTTTTGGTCAATCTTCTGAGCCTATGGAATTTGCTTCTATTTTTGGAAGCAAAGATCCTCTAATAAGTGCAAGACACCTCATGATATATGTAATGATTTTATTCCGTCTTTTTCTATGCACACAAATCATGAGTGGGGTTTCCTTTAACACTTTCTAAAGGCAAGTACACGACTTCCTTTCTTAAACAATTTCCAAATAAGAAGCACCATGCTACTTATGTTCAGTCTCATATTCAGGGGGTGGATAGCTTGATCCCTTGACAACTATCTTGACCAAGAACCTCCAACTAGAGATCATGCCAATTGTGGTTTCCCTTCATGAAATCAACTCTTTATAGCTTAACCTTCTTTCAAATATAAGAAATGCCTATTTGAACTCCCATAAATTACGTTCTTTCTTCTAAAATTTGATCAATAATAACCATACCAACTTATCATAAATTCAAATAGATGTAGACCATCAAAAAAATCTTAAATGATCATACTAACCTAGTGATCTTAAATATATAAGGGAAAACCTTTACATCTTAGTTCACGAGGTACAAGGCCTAACCCCTCCTATTCACAGTTAATTATTTCATGGGAACAACTCTCCTAGAGTTACTACATGCTCCTTGTATACAAAGCCAAAGGAATGGATTTGATAACATCAATTGACTAATCTCCCTCTTCTATCTTCTACTTGAAACTCTAATTTATGCCTTTTTGTTTATTTGAATTTTTTTAATTTTTATTGAAAAAACATAGCATCTTGTCTCCAAATATTTCTATGCAGTTTTTACTTTTCTTTCTTTCCTATAATTAATTTTTTTTAACTAGAAAAAAAAGTTGAAGATTATATTTTATATACTCAAATAAATAAGCCGAGTTACAGCTCTAACCCAGCGTTATATCCTCTGAGTGAGACGCAGTTACTTAATTGGTATTTTATATATAAAATTTCAATCTCTCCACAAATTTTGAAGCACTACAAAACCTAAACAAATTTCCAAGCACTACAAAATCGAAACAAATTTCCAAGCAGTACAAAATCTAAACGGGAGGGAATCAACTGTGAAGAGTTGTAATCACCAGCAATGGTACCCAAGTATGTCACGAATATTATGAGAACATCACATCCCTTCAACAGATCGTTAACCTTCACATTCACATTCGTTCGCCTTCAGGAATGCTTCCCCAAACAACACAACACGATATTGGGAAGAAACCTCCACGTTTTAAGCACACGGTACGCAGTTCTCTGCAAGTTGTCTCAGCAAAAACAGAAATTATTTCCAAGAAACTTTTGTTCTGATAACCAGAAAGTTACAGCAGATGCGGGAAAAAAGAAGAAGAAAAATAAAGATGGCATGCAAAGGCAGCTCAAGTACGAGCTGGACATGTGTTCGAAACGTGGGGACTTCATGGAAGCTTTAAATATCTACGATAACACAAAGGCACAAGGCATTGCTCTCAATCAACACCACTACAATGTTCTTCTTTATCTCTGTTCTTCGGCCGCCATGGGCATGCTGAGGCCCTCGAAAGCGACCAAATTGGACAAGGGTTTGAAGGGAGTCGCTGAAATTAGTGACGAGGTTAGGCACTTAGCGCTGAGGAAAGGGTTTGAAATATACAAGCAGATGGGCTTGGATAAAGTAGCACCAAATGAGACCACGTTTACGGCCGCCGCCAGATTAGCCGTAGCTAAAAATGACGGGAATATGGCATTTGAGCTGGTGAAGAGAATGGCGGAGAGCAATATTCCGCCGAGGCTGAGGTCATATGGGCCCGCGCTCAGCGCCTTTTGCAAAGAGAACAATGCGGACATGGCATACGAAGTGGATAATCATATGACCGCGTCGTGTGTCGAGGCCGAGGAGCCGGAATTGGGGTTGTTGATGAAGGTCAGTGTGGAGTGTTTTAGGGAAGAGAAGGTTTATTCTTTGCTGCACCGGCTGAGGACCAGTGCGAGGCAGGTTTCAAGGGACACTGCTTATGTTATTGAGAAGTGGTTTAAGAATGAGGAAGCTGGGAAACTTGGAGTGCCTATATGGGATAGGGTGAAGATCAGGGATGCCCTCATTGCAGGCGGTGGTGGGTGGCATGGACAGGGCTGGTTGGGGCAGGGCAATTGGACTGTCGAGCATGCTGCCATTGATCACAGTGGTGTTTGTAGGGTTTGTGGGGAGAAGCTGGTTACTATTGATATTGATCCTCTCGAAACTGAGAATTTTGCGAAGTCTGTTGGTTCGTTGGCTTGTGAGGAGGAGTCTAAATCCTTCGAAAGTTTTCAGGTATAGCTATGTGCGTGCCTTTCTATGTTCTGTTATTAGAAAATATCAGTAGTCAAGCTTTGAACTTGGGTGTTTTGATAAGCACCCGTCTTGATAAGTGTTTACTTCCATATGCATGCTGTCCCCGTTCTCAATTACAATACAGATATATAAAGTGGGCGACATTTTTGGTTGAAAACTACAAAACACCGACAACTTCCAACTGTTTATATTCGAGAACTAAATACAAAAGTTAGTATAATTATTCTGTTAACTACATCAAACCCTCTAAAAAGAAAGTCGTCTTTCAGAGGACTGAAAAACAAAATTGGGGGATTGAACATTATGAACGATTTTTTTTTTTTACTGAGGGGGTTGTTGAGAAGAAGTCCTTGGAGGTGTATATATTGAGGAGGATGGTGTGGATTTGTAACAAGCCTAATGTTTTACCCTTTGATTTTAGTTATATTTGAACCCACATGTGAATAGTTCATGTTTACCAACATAACGCAATAAAATTTTTCTTTTCTAATTCAAATAACAAGATGCACATTCGAAATAAACCCATTCCAAATTCCCATTGCATTTATAAAGAAACATAACATAATCCAAGTAACGATTTCATATTACATAATCCCATGTAATGATAACATTTTTCCAATTACAATTTCCATAAAGATAGAGATACAAAATTACGTAGAGCTTAATGAAATATAGTACAAATGGTCTAGATGTCCCTTTTTGGGCATGCATCCTCAAATTTCGGTTGCCAATTATATGAGGGAGAGTATCATTCAAGCGCTTTTCCGCCGACCACGTACTTACTACGGTCCCCCGCACATCTACCTAACTGGTAAGATGGCCCTACCCTTCGACAAAGAGATTGGTCTGGTAACCTCATAATATTAGCCTTCCTGAGCATGGTGTTGTGTCCTACATAATTAGAGCTACCATACACTGGCTACAACTTATTGTTAGCTAACATATTTGTCACTTTGATTTTATACTCATTTCCCCACACCAATGACAATCTGACTAACAGTTGAGTCACTTGCAATGGTATTTGTAAGTGCTTTCTACTTGTTTTACAAGGCACCGCTACCTCTGAAAGATATGCAATGAATGAAAACAGGGTATGCTTTTAACCGAAAAGTAGAAAAGGAAGACTAACATCTACCCATAACCATGAAAATAGATGCGGTTGATTAATTCAGAATGAAATAAATGCAAATAAATGATACAAAGCCCACCTATTCCACACCCACAAACAGTAACGGATTTATAAGAGGACAGTTATATTTCTCTCAACACATATCAAACATAAGAAAGATATGAATCTGAAACCCAGATACAGCCATACATAACAAGAGAAAATTGAAGATTGACTACAAATTAACATAGGAAAAATTGCGACCAAAGAAGACATTTATAGACGCAAAGTTCTGAAAACAATTCTCCATTTCTCCAACAAAACAAAACTCAAAGTTTCTGAAATTTCCCCTGTACATAGACTGAGTCAAGAAGAAAGATAACTGGAATTACATAGCAACAGAAAATAAAACTTGCTCTCCTTCCCCTGTTCACAAACAGCCGAAAAAAGATCCCCCTGCAAATGAGAAAAAACTCCTTTATATTTTCACCCCCACCGTTAGTAACAGTTTCAAGAAATTACTATTTCATTAAAATAGAGCTTTTCAATTTTCCCCTCTTCCCCTGTGCCACTGCTTCATGCAATTTCGATGGTCTTTAATTAAGAGAAACTTTTTACCTTCCTTTTGTCTGTTCACAATTCTATTTACTCGGATATTTCTTGGCTATTTTCCATCCTTTCATAATTGCTTTTTCAGTGATTTTCTTTATTATGGAAACGCTTCAATTCCCATTATGGAATATCTCCGAATTTTCCATTTGTCTCGGTTGTTTCTAATTTCAACATTGTAGGACTTCAGACACTCATCGGGAATACTTATTGGGCTCTGATAATTTCTTTCTCAAATGCAGATTAACTCTTTTCTTATTGCAAGATGAATATCCGATTGCTTGGCACCTGCGTTGAAGGAAGAAAGTCTTCAAGAGTGCTTCAAATACTTATCGGTTTTGATGTTTATTTCTAACTGATGGAATGTGCCTCTAATATCATAATATTACCCTTTGCCTTTGAACTTTACTTTATCAGCCCCTTTGCATCTTGAAACATCAAATTGCAAATATAACCAACAATTCGAGCAAGTGGTCAGCAAACTGTCCCATACACAATAGGTACAGTAGAGCATTCCCGAGCCCTTGTGGCGGTTACAAGCTTAAGTGCTTTTCACGAATTGAACCATTTGATACCATGTGTCGGATCTTTTGTGATTTTAGAACTCCTCAAAATGCCGATGGTTTGTAACTTATGTGCTTTTAAAGAGACATTGCGGAAGTTGATGATGATTATTCAAATCATTGAAATGTCGATATGCTTGTAGATTGCTCCATGCTGCGAATTTGGCTCATTGTAATCACTTCGTGATCCCCTCATCGATGTCATCTTCGAAGAACGTTCAACAATTAGTTGAGATACAAGGCCGACATCGTGCATATTGAATGAAACTTTGATGGCGATTATTGTTGTATTTGGCAGTTACCGTATCATCGGGTGAAGACCTTCAATGGAGACCTGGTGACTGATGAGGCCGTGATTGTCATGCAGAACAACCGCTTGAGCATTGGTTCTGGGCCTTAGGAGCCGCAATCTTCTTTTGATATGGAGCCATTTGTCTCTATATTGAACTCCATACAGAAGGGCATCCAACATCCGAGAGATAGCATGTAAATCTTTCTACTGGGCAATCAACTTTAGGCATTGAAGGAACAATAATGTCTTATCCGTATTGAAATCCCTAGCTACCAAGTTCTCCATACTCGACCAAATGGTGTCAGCAGATTGGTCATTTTAAGAACTTTCGAACCTTTAGTTGAGATTTCAGGAGTTCCAAAAACTCCTGACTCCCCGACTTCTCCACAATTGGTAATTTTGACAATTCTTATAAGGTTAGATATTAATAGAGTTCGAGAACCCTTCAAAGTGCCGACATGCTGAGTTCCCTCTCTTTTGAAAACCCCAATTAAAAGTGACTTCAATAAAGTCTTAAACTTTACATTATCTACGACTTCAATGAAAAGGGGATGACTTTATAAAATTTACTTCCTTCATTAATCAATTTCTCAACCCTAGGAAACATATCAAAGGAAATATTTTTTGTTTCTCATAATGAATTCCATTTGAAATCGATCAAGTGATGTGGAATAATTTTCCAATAACAACACCTTTATTCATTTTCCCTGAAACCATGCTTTGGCCATAAGGACGAAAGACTCCATAACTTCCAAACAACAACTCCGTTTTTCAAAAAATTCAGACAGTAAGATAATCAGATCCCTCCGAGCAAAACCCAAAAACCATTTTTGCTCCAGCTACACGGAAATAAGAATTTAGCTTTGTTTGCAAATTGTCGCCGAGAAAATCAGAAGTTTAAAATCTTTCAAATGGTAAGGGATTTTGACATGAAAACTAGCCAGATTGGGTAAAATGAGGTTAGGGTCAAGTCAATAGAAGGATTTCATACCAGCTCTCACAGATTTTTAGATTTAACTGTTTTTTGTGATTTGGCAGGTTCAGGGTTTAGGTTTGGGTGCTCGGGAAATTTGAAATTTCTCAAGTTCAAATTTCTGGGTAACACTTACATGCATGACATTCCTAGCCTAGTTATGCAAACTTGGCTCACAGTGAACCAACAAGTGTAATCATTGGCTACTTACACTACTTTGGGCAAAGATTATATATATATATATATCGCTTAGTATTTTGAGCATTGTCGTATGTTCACCCACCCCTTAGCTCGATTTGGTACCACTGTAATGTCCCTAGCAAAATCTGAACTTGCTGTTTTGTATTTTCAGTTTGTTTTGCTTGTCTTTTGATTGATGCAAAGATGTTTGGAACTTTGGAATGCTTGAAAATGAATGCTAAATTGTCTAAGAATGCAATGAAGATTAAATGCAAGTATTTTTGTGTTTTTCAAGTGCATATAGATGACTGAAACTAATGCAAATTAACACCTACAGCTGAGAGACATTTTTACAAACACTTGTCATGCATTTACAGCCAAGCACAAATAGACAAATGAATGATATGCAACTCCTCCTTCTTATTAATATGATGCATAAGCTGATTACAATGATTTGCCAAGACTCTTGGCTTACAAAGATTTCATATGCAACTACAATGAGCTATATGGCAGCGCCTATTACAACCTGATATGACAATGCAAAAGATGCTAAATTTCATGAAAGAACCTGGTATATGTGTGCTGATATGACTGAGATGACATGGCAGCCTTGCTAATGATGAGTCGTCCCTCACAAAGGTGCCGCTCTTGTTCTGGTGTTGCTGGAGCAGCATACAAATCTGACCGATCCTTCACTTGGACAGCATAACTCCCTTCCAAAATGCTGCGCTTATCTTCTTGGATGCCAAACGAACTCTCCTAGCAATTTTCTGAATTTTTCCTTGCACCTTCTAACAAAATCGCACCTTGTATAAGTGCGCCCAGCTATGGAAGATAACCGCGATTTGATACCAGCAATATATGTAAAAAGCGCACCAAATAAATCTTTGCCAATTCGTCCTTTCCTACACCAAAAATTGAATGGCTTTTGATTGCAAAATTCTTCAATAAAAATCTGCTTTGTATGCTCCAATCGAACTTCTCAAATTTGGCCCTTGGCCACAAGATTTGCACAATGTGAAAGACTGAATTATCCTCCATTCCAATCCAGCTAGGGTTGATATTTCACAACTGAAACCGGTACCTTAGAGTCTTCAAACCCTCAGGCAAATTGCTAAGCATTCAAGCTCACCAATGTAGTAAAAAGATGTCAACAACTCAAGATGTCCCAATTAGTCTCCAATAAGCTCCTTATAAAGAATTTACAATCACCTCCAAGAAGCTTCTAGAATAAAATATTATTTTGTTCTCTTAAGTGATTTTTTTGATATTATTTTATTTTTATTCACTTTACTATTAAATTAATTAAATATAAAGTCATCTTATGATATTATATTTTGAGCTAACTTTACAAATAATTAATTTAATAATTTATTCCCTTATTTCTCCTTTTAGCTTTTGGGAATAAATAAAGGCTAAAATAATATCCAGGTGGCAACTGAGAAGGGGACATTACAACAACACATACTCTTTTCAATCATAACATAATTTCAACTTAAAAGGTGATGTACATCTAAGTGATTTAACTGACCAACTAAGTTACTTGTCATGTTCCCAATATTTTGAACTGATTTTTAGAGGGAAATAAAAAATTAAATAGTGTTTTTAAACACCACCAATTAATATTATATATATTTAAATAATTAATTAAAATAATCTAATATTAAAAATAAATAATAAAATTTAATAAGTGTGGCCGACTCTAGTGCCAATCTTTACTTTTGAATCTTTGGCTGACATCTTCATGTGGCAATCCACTTAGTATTTAAGCAGTTTGGTTACCTTGTGAAAATCATCGAATGGAGACAAGGAGTTTGGCCGCGTGGCGTGTCTGAATCGGTAGGACGCAGTCTCTACCCGAGATCTCTTGCCTCTGTTCATTTGTCATCATCATATATTGCTATTCACCATTGTTTCTGACTGCAGTGATACCACAGGTTGATGTGTAATATTCTGGATCCTCCATATACTCGATGAATGGAAGGTTATTTCTGATCCATTGTGGAAGTGCCCGGTATTCTTGGAAAGCATCTTGTATATCCTTTTTGGAAACCATGATTGACTAGCTGGCTGCCCTCAATTGAAATTCAACCTTTGAATAACCCAATCAGGCTGGCAAAATCTTGGCTCTAATAGCACTATAATAATATTAAATTAATTAAATAATAAGTCATCCCTTTTGATATTATATTTTATTGGAATAACTTAATAAATAATTAATTTAATATATCTCCAATTCGGGGACATGACATGATGCGAGCAACGACCTTGAACATTGCAGCGCGACATCTTGGAGCGATCGGGTAGAGTCTTTGGCTTGGACCGATCCCACACATCTACCTCAAGCACCTTGCGCAACTCAACTAGTATCACACGCACTCCACTTCCGTTGTCTTGTCAGGAGCTCACAGTGTGGCCGCATCCGGTCCTTCTTCAACGTCGTTCCTTCTTCAACATCATTCATGGAAGGTGTGGCGGGTATGTTATGTGATCACACTCACCGTCAAAAATTCTGTAAAGCGCATTGAGCCTGTGGATACCTGCAATCACCAACAAAAGAGTTCACATTTCAAGTCGGGAGAGTCACGAGTTGATCGAGAGGAGTCCTGAGGCGTCTTGACGGGTTCTGGAGCGAGCATCTACAGTTAGCGTCTCTAGCTCTCTTTGCAATTTGCAATATAGTCATATCCTCTTGAGTTACTATTGCTGGGATCTGGATCGCGTCCAGTACATAGCGTGGTCTTAATTCTATGAAACGATTTGACAAAAATCTTAGCGGCTTGCATCCGATCTGAGACATTATTTTGTTACTGCTAGCGTGGGGCATAAACCCAGCTTGTTTACAGTAAGAGACAACATGTACTGATTGAAACAATATTATGAATAAAGGCGATGGAAATTCTGGGCGTTATTTCTGTCTTTCAGCAGTGATTATTTCCAGTGATCTGTTATTGTTATGACCTGTTTGCATTTACATCTCAATTCTGGGTTAAATTTTGCTTTTGAGCGGTTGTTGCATTGTGAATTTAGACTCAGGCATCTCACATTACTCCCGTCCATGGATTTATCCCAATCCCAGGAACAACCAAAATAACCACACGGGTAAACAAAACGTCATAAATTGACAAATTCCATATAGCACTTCAATGCAATATCATTTCCCATACCCCATGATCCATTCCAAAAAGTATAATCCACACACAACATTAAATGACTCCATTTCAAAAGTATAGACACAACATTAAATGACTCCATTTCAAAAGTTTAATCAACAATCAAGTGATCAATTTGACCATATAGGTTAATCCCAACCTTTGGCTTCAATCAAAGAGTAATGCGACAATCAAGTGATCTTAACAATCATGAAACCTTTCTTTCAATATGTCTCAAATATTCACATGTTTATAATGTTCATTACTTTCATATCTAATCCGGAGGACAGTATCATCTTGAGAGGAGTTTGTGCTTCTGCACCTATAAGTCCTCTTCATATTACAACTTTGGGTTGCCGGAATGTAAGTCCTCTTCTAGAATTCCATGAATAGGAATAGACTCTTAGTCAAGTATAAGACAATAGCATAATCAGAAAGTACATTTTTCAACCCTATTGTTGAATATTGATATAACAATCAAATGAACACCCTAACCCTACGGTTTACACTATTTTCCTACTTTCAAATAAATATGAGAAACCATTCAAGGATAAACTACTAATATGGTTTGCACAACATCATATCTTATCAATGAAGACATAATTCATCTAACTTGCTATCATTCCCGTGTATTTCTAACATCCTAATTCATGCAAGCAAAATAGGTAACATGCAATCATCATATACATATACCTTCTAGATAGTTATACACACATGACGATCATAATAATTATATATAAGTATCATACTATTACGATATCCAAAACAACTTATTTCCAATCTAGCCACATTCACAAGCTTGCTCAACAACTATAGTAGGCAATTATAACTTGCTCAAGCACTTGTATTCATTCAATGAAAACATAGATTTTGTAATAGAAAGAATAATAGTAAGAAAGACTAGTATGCCTAGAATTATAGCTCCGAACTAAGTAATTGCCTTCTAAGCTTAATTTCCATGGTCACGCTTGCTGCTCCTATAATCAGCCTATCTCCAATTCTAGCCTCTCTCAAAACTCTTAACAACTACAAATTCTCAAAGCAATCTCTCGTTTCTCACTAATGCACTTAGCAACCTATTGCACGAAAAACTACAGCAATGAACTTCAAAAGAATGAATGAAAGATAACAAATGAATGACCCTAAAAGGTTAAGAAGCTGCCTCTACTTATACTAAAAATTGAGAAACTTATTGCTACAAACAAGCTCTACAATCCGCCACCTTTTCTCTTCCAATTGCCACCACTTAACAGCAAAAACCAACTTCTCCTCTAAATGAGTTGACTAAGCCAATTGAAGTGAAATGTGGCTGCTCAAATAGTTGATATGCAAACACATATATAGTTCCTGCATTTTCAGTCTCTCTAATATGGCCGAGTCACCCTCTTTAGTTGCCAACAACTACTCTTTTACTGAGTCAAACGCAAAAATGTTTACCTACAAGTTTCCTATTTGCATTATGGTTGTCACAGCAAGTCGACCTCTTCCTTTAGCCTCAGCCAGCTCGTGGCTTGACCAAGTCTTATGGCTGTGCGTGGCTTTTACTCATTGACTTCTATATGCTTTACACTTCATATCACGTCGCAACATATGTTTATTAAATGCCTCTTAAAATATTTGCAAGCATTTCGTACTTTAGCGTATTACTTGCCATATTAACAATCCACTTTTATGGGCCTCATAATGGGCAGTTTGGGCAATATATTTTAATAGCCACTATAATCACAAAGCATTTGCAATTTGAGTTGTATTACTACTCTTACCTCTTGCGCCACTTATCGCCATCTTATGGCTCATTCAATTGGTCCCTTTAGTGGCTTTACTAAGCATTACTTCTATTGCCATTTCTACACATTTCCTATGGAGATTATGCATTTACCTTAACTCCCATCGCTGCTTTCATACCATGCATTTTAATTTGTTTTTAATTTGCTATGATTCCTATGTTTCCATCGCACTATTTATGCATAGTATTTCAGTTTTAATGTTTCATATTCTATCGCTTTATATGTAGTGATTGGCTTATTAATATAGGCTTTCAATATATATTACTTTGCACATGCAAAGGTGCTAACTTCATAGCAGTCTTTATGACATTATTAATTTGATTTTATCCATTCGTGGATATTTGTATTAACTATAAAATGGTATAATTCATATTTCATTATATTGTAAAATATATATTCCCAATATATATATATATATATATATGTATTTTCATATTTCATTCTATTGCATACACTATCCATCACTATCACAATATATATATATATAATTTGATTATACATACATTTATATACATATTAATATATATATTTATCAATATTTAAATACAATAAAATATCCATATATATATATATATATATTATTTTTTTGATACGTAAGGCTTAGATATTTTATTAAAAGTGTTAAAGGATACCATACAATACGTCTACTATGCAGGAAATTATCAACAAAACAGCCAAAAACTTGACCGAAAACCCCTATCAACCCAGGATACGCTAAAAAAATAGAGCAAAATTGGCAACCACCCTGCCACATTCGATACCCAGATGCAAAACTACATCCATACATCAAGCAAATTTCAAACAAGAAGAGGCTGAGCCTCAAAGAAACCCATTTAAGTTTGCAAAAGTAGAAAAATCCTCTACCCATTCTAGACCTTCCTCCACCACCAGCCCAAGCTTCCGCTTTAGAAATTCTACTGCCATCGCCAAGACCATCTGGTGCCGCATCAGCTCGGCCCCTTTCAAATCCAAGAGAAAGGGGAAGACCTTCACCGCCTCGTCCGTTTTCCACAACAACTCCATATCAGAGGGACGCGGGATCCCTTTGCCAACAAAGGCCGCTTTGAGAGTCTCCTCTAGGCTGCCCAACAAATCACCACGAAACAGGTTCACCAACAATTCTTTGGCATCCGACTTAGACACTTCAACATCCAATAAAGCAGCCAAAAAGCGTGAAGAAATGTATGAATTATCCCGTGCATATTCCTTCCTAACTAGGTGACCTTTCCCTAACACCATTTTCACTGCTACCAAGACCAGGGGGTCACTGTCAAGCAGAATGCATTTGAGCCTTTGATCGGTGATCTCCCTAAAAGCAACTTGCCTCTCTGTCGCCAACAGAGAAATGGGAGTGTCCGCGCTGAAAGATTCCAACCCCTCCACTGACACTGTGATTATGCACTTGGAACGACTCGGCTTTGCCATTATCGCCACCCCCAGAGCCGAACCAAGGGTTTTTCTAACCAATTCCCGAACCAACTTGACTCAACTTGACCAAACTAGGATGTGAGTGTGATAGCTCAAATAGGCATATTAGGGGTTACCAACCAATCTCCTCTGAGTGATACTTCCTCTCTCTTTTGGAGGCTCAATTCTTTTCTTGCATCCAACTTAGTGTATTACAAAAGAATTTAGCTAATAACATAGCATCTATATACATCATATGCTATTTTCATCTTCAAAGCATTTAAAGTAATCATATTGCAATATATATTCATCCATTGCATTGCACATTCATTCATCACATTTTCCATCAAAATATACAAAACATAATCATGGATTAAAACATTTGGTAACCCCACAATTGGGTGTAACATATCAAGTCATGATTTATATTTAATATCATATTTACTCATAAAGGTAAAAGAAATCTGGTAACTGAGAAACAGGGTGTAACAGGATTGTTGGGATATGTTTTGTCGCAATTTGTATACTTCCTCTGTGCGAAGCTTCAAATGATAGGTTGCTAGGAGTTCTCCTCACTCTTGAGTGGTTTTTACCAGTTGAACTGCCTCAGCCAATTGGTGCTTGGTTCTTTCGTTTTCCAACTGTAACTCTACAAGTTGCTTATCCTTGTTTGCAATGTGGCTGTCCTTCTGTACCAACTGTTCATTCTTCTCATTCAATTCTTGTTTCTTTGTTGACATTTTGGCCTTCTCCACTTTAGTGAGGCGTGATTGTTGTGCTAATTGGTCTTGGAATTTCTATGTGAGCTCATCCATGTCCATATGTAGCTATTGTGAAATCCACACGCTCCATTAGTTGAGTGTGGGAAATCAAATGGTGCTGCGTAATGTCCCCATTTTCGGTGTCCTTTTTTGGGCAAGTTTGGTTTTGAACTCACTATTTTTAGTAAATACTATATTTAGTATCTGGTCTTGGCAGCAGTGCAGTGAAGGGTTTCCTATTTGGGCAGTGTGTGGCAGTTGTCAGGTGAACTCTAATGTTTTGTGCTAGTTTGGTGATTTGGAGTATTTACTATTTTTAGCAATTGCTATAAATAGTAAGTCTATTTTTGGTAACTGGTCTCAGGCCCATAGTGTTCTCAACAGTGTTATTTCTATGGTGGCGTTGGAGAGCCTAAGGTTGGATTATTTGATATTTGCTTTTTATCAGTCACTTAAGTTGTTTTTATAAAATAACTTTATAACTTAAGTGAGGGGGTAGGTGGTCATCAAAAAGTACCTTGGTGCCTAATGTGATAACTTAATGTTGTTTTAGAAGGCTGCATAAAGCAAAATAGTTTCCTTATGAGCATAGACACCCAAAGGAGGTATTTTGAATAAAATAAAATAAAAGGGACCCCTTGGCTTAGTTGCACAATGTTGTTTTAAAAGAGGGGCCATGTATTTCAAGTGGATGCCTAGAAAAGAGGTTGACCAAGGGAGGTATTTTGAATAAAATAAAATAAAAGGGACCCCTTTGCCTAGTTGCACAACGTTGTTTTAAAAGAGGAACCATGCATTTCAAGTGGATGCCTAGAAGAGAGGTTTAAAGGCTAATGTTATGCCTCATAAGGTGGGATGCCTAGTTTGGGCTTAATGCCAATTTTAAATTAAAAATCAAAAGCGGAATTTTGGAGGCAAAAAGTTGGATGCCCCTCTTGGGGTAATTTCATGTCATTTCATAAAGTGAAATGAGAGGGAAATACATTCAAACTCAAATGCAAGTTGCTCTAATTCTTCCCTCACTTTTTAAATATGAGTTTGAGCTCTCATTTGCATGGGGTATTTTGGCAACTTAAGGAGACTTTGCTAGAATTTCTCTAGGATTCAAAAACCGTTGGTTGAAGACGAAAACCCTCTTCTCACGTTGTTGGTTTTGGTGGTGAGAGACCCACCCTAGCTGGTTGGTCTTTGGCTTCAAAGTTTTCAGTATTTATCTTGCTGTTGGAGCATTTTGGTGTGGAAAGAATGAAGATTTTTGTAGTTTTCTGATGTGGGTTTGGAGCTATGGTTTTGGTGTGTGGATTTCTTGATTTTGGCGAGAGTTTGCTGCTGTTCACTGCTATTTTTGAGGTCTGATACGTATTTTTAGAGGTCTGAAACTTCTATTTCTGAGCAACTAGAAAGGGTAAATCTGAGTATATCTTTGTGGTGCTTTGGAATTTCGATTTGGGTATTGTTTCATTGGATTCTCCATAGCTGGGCGTCCCATCTAAGCTGCTGGTTAGATTTTTAATGTGCATATTGGCATTTATGGAGCAAATCGCCCTTCCTAGGGTTTAGCGCCACTTTCTGAGTTTTGGATAGTGTGCATGAAGTTCTAGTGTGCACTTTCATTTGGTGAACATTTGCTGTATGGGTGTATTTTCAGGTTTGATTTATGACTGAAACTTCTATTTTGTAATAGAGTTTGAAATGGCATTATGTTCTATGTACTTGTTTCATATTTTCCTTGTTATTTCATGGTTATATCAATGTATACATCCAATGCAATGAATGGAATCAAAACATAAAACCCTTCTGCAACTTCTGTCTTATTCTGAAAACAATACACACAAAACAAAAAAAGAAATCAGGGGCAGTCATTACATGCTGCAGCAAATAAAATACTTCTCTAAATATGGTTTCCATGCCATACAGAGTCGTCAACACCTTACCATCCCTCCCTCCAAAGGAAGGTGCTATCCTCATAAGTTTCCATGCTGTTTTCATTTTCAAAGCCTGGTTCGCAGGCCATCCTTTGGAAAGGAAAATTATCTTGAATTCTTGTGGCATCCTTCCTCATGAACTTCAGGATGTGATGGGCCTCTTGTAAGACCAAGGGAGAATGGGTGTTATCTATATGCTTGGCAATGTCTGCCACCTCCTCTATGACCATAGCCATCGGCTCCAAGTCATGCACATACCTCTAAATCTAGTACCTAAGGGGTCCTTTGGATCTAGTATCGTGATCTGAATGGTGATTTCCTTAAGGTTGCTAGAATCATCATTCTCAATAGGCGAGTCCTCAAGTACTTCAATGTGCTCCTCTCATATGGTGGAAGGGTTACCTTCCTCTAGGGACTGAAGGGGCTTGATGCTATGTGTTGTCTCCTGAGGAGTGCAAGGCTAAACACTCTCAGTAGGAGGTTGAACCACTGTAGGCTATTCAAGTTCTTGTGGAGGGTTCAATGGAGGATATTCTTTTATCCCAATTAGAGCCCCTACTAGCTTTAGCTAGATATCAATCTGCTTGGAAGCTTCACTTTGCCCCTATCCATCATCTTGCTTAGGACAATTGGCAAGTCGGTTGGAATTACTGTAGTAGGAATGTCATAATTGTCACTGACCACGAGAATGATCTTCGTGGTAGGAAGATCTTGTTCAACTGGGGAGCGAGCCTTGACTGTTTGTGCTCTCTCCATCCCGGGGTTTTAGGCTCAGTTCCTTTGATTCTTGGTTCTTTTGTAAGTAATAGTTCTTCAATATGGCGTATGTTGTTCTCTTATGTTTTTGTTAGTACGTCTATAAACTCTTCCTCCTCTTCCTCTTCGTTTGACATTGATGGTAAGGATGGTTTTTTGGATTGGTTGGCAAGATCTATGTATGCTTCGTCAGGGAGCAGTAGATGCCTTGCAATTTCCTCCCACTCTTCCTTCGTATATTCTCTCTTCCCGACTACAACTTTGTGTTATACTTCAATTCTTACTCTTGGATGGGCTTGGACTTTCTGTTAGGAACTCTTCGATTCCCTCGACTATTATTACATTCAATAGTCTCCTTCGTTCCCTTTGTTCCTTTATCCTTATGGATCTTCTAACTTTCTTCTCCAATGGTTTGTGACCACTTTGTGTTCTTTTCCCTTCCTTATTCGGATATAGGGGCAGTAATTTCTAGATGTGCGTTGTTAGTTGGTACCGCATTCTTCTTCTTCCCTTCGGTTTCTTTCCTCGTATCGGTGTAGTATTTGCTGGCAACATTCTTGTTCTTTCTTTCCTTCCATGGAGGTCTTGTAGAATGATAAAGTGTTGCACAAGGAGCCTTGGCAGTTGGTTCAAAAGATGGTCTACTTCATTGTTTACTTGTAGATTGTTCCAAATCATGTCTCAAGGGATTTGTCTTTTGACGGCTTCCCTTTGAGCGTGCTCCTTGACTGATATGTCCCATAGATTCATAAGACCTTGGGTGAGATTGTCTTCTTTTTCCTCATTGGCTTGTACCGGTTCCTCTATTGGTTGCCCCATTTATGTTGCCATTTTTTCTTGACCTTAGTATTCTACTAGGATTCTTATAGGCAACGACACCAAATGTTTACTACCTAGATCTACTAAATTGATTGTCACTGAGTAAACAGTACAATAAGAACTATAAGAATTCATAATAGTAATTGGCAATTGCATAATAATGTATCATATATTTCATTCACAACCTTCCCAAGGTTTCTAGGGAAATTCCATATGCATGTGGTCCTCGTTCTCGATTACAGTAGGGGTATATAAAGTGGCTAATGGTTGTTGAAAACTGCCAACCGTCGGCAACTTCCAATTGTTTGCATTCGAGAACTAAATACAAAAATTAATATAATTATTTTGTTAACTACAATAAGCATTTGTTAGCACTCCAGGCTTGAGCCTAAACAACTTAAAATCAAAATCAAAATCAAACTAATCTAGAATTTGAAGGCTTCTTTCTATTTATGTCCTAAGGTAGTGATCATCCAGTGGGCTAAACGACCTGCACTTAGGCATCCTATAACTCAAATATAAATAAAAATATTCCCCATAAACTCATATTTAACATAAGTCTTTTTTCTCTGAATTTGCCAAATACCTTTTGTAAAACATATAAAATATTAAGGAAGTTGGAGTTTAGTTTTATATTAACTAAAGTAATTGAAAATTGTCAAATAGGTTTTCTTTAATGGTATGTGATTCTGGCTCCGAAACTCTTTTTTTCTCTTCCTTGTGCTTGCAAATTAAATGAGTGTGCTTTTAGAGTGTTAGAGGTCATTTAAGTGATTAGGTTTTACCTTTTTTATTTTGTTTTCCTTTATTTTCCTTTTTTATCTATTACTGTTGTGATTGAGTCTTATCTAGTGGGATTTGTAGGGTCAAGAGAGTTTGGTTGACTCAGTGAGTTTGACCAAACTCACTATGTACTTGGGTCACAAGTCCTTGGGCCTCATTTGGGTTTGCTCACCTTAGGACTTGCCAAGTTCCTGCGAGTCCTATAACATTGCATTTGGGTGAGTTTGATCAAATTTGCCATGTAGCCAGGTTACGAGTCCTTGGGCCTCATTTGGGTCTGCTCACCTTGGGACTTGTCATGTCTCTTTGAGTCCCTTGAGAGTCTTATAACATTGCATTTTGACATTTGAAATTTTAAAAAAAAGAAAGAATACATACCTTTGTCAAATTCACTCCAAACTTGGTTCAATCTTTAATTTTGTCCATAAAATACTTTTCAATCACCCATTTCTGCTCAATTTGCACTTGTGGAAGATCAAATGAACAACGAAAGTGAAATGAAATCATGTTTTAAAGCCCAAAAGACCTTTTTTCCATGCAGCAAGTTTACGCATGGGACTTGCAAGTTTGTATTTGAGACTTGCTGGCTTTTTCACAAAACTTGGCCATGACCTAGCAAGTACTTGGCCAAGACTTGGCTCACAAGTCTCATGTGACTGTTTAGGTTTTTGACCCGCAATTCTAGGCGAGTTTCTATGACTCAGGCCAAGTTTGCTAACCAAGGTTTATTGTCCCCTGTTGGGTTTTCATTTGTTTTAAGATTAACGTAATCTGTGAATGATGTCTACCAATGAACACATGCAAATTAATTTGTAGTTTATAGAGTTTTTTCATTAGATGAATACTATGAGTCACATTTGAGATTGAGGGGTTGTATTCTACTTGTGTTTGTTTGTTAGAAGATATGTGTAGAGTAGGTAATCTGGTGATGAAAGTAGCCAATTTTTGGTTATATTTTACAAACTACCATTTCTATGGGCTTGCATTTCTTTTTTGCGAATGATACTTGTTGTGACCTATTTTCACACATTGCCCCATTGCACATGGGGACCCTTGCCAGTTTGTTTTTTGGGTTTAGCTTTGAGTTGCAGTTTCGTGAGCCCTTTCGCTCTATGGGTTTCATGTCCGAGTCAGGAGTCATCGCATGAGCCAAGTTGAGATTTCAAGCCTTTAATTGCGTGTAAATGTCATAGAAGTGTTTAGAGGACCCCGCAGACGAGGATTGCCTGTGCTTTCGCCCAATTCTGACACTTCCTACTTTTTAGGGATTTTGCTTTTTTACTTTTTGCTTTTTCATTTTTGGCACTTTTAGGCCATTTGGGAATTTACTATTTTTAGAAAGTTGCTTTTTGCTTTTTCTATTTTTAGAAACTTTCTATTTTTGGCAAGTGCCACGGTTCCCACTAGTCACAAAGTCAAAGTTTCCATCTTTAGACTGAACAGCATGCAAAAAATCATCCAAAAAGTCTAAAAAGCAAGTAAAAAGCATGTGAAAATCTGGGTAAAAAATAAAAAAATCAACTGAAAGGCACGCCTTTTAGGCCAAAAATCACCCAAAAATCATAAAAAGCATGCAAAAAGCCATCGGGAAATCAGAAAATCATTTAAAAAGCAGGCCTTTTAGATAAAAAATCTGGTAAAAATCAGACAACTGGGCACAAAAAATCACCTAAAAAATCTGATGAAAAGCTTAAAAAAAATCAGATGAAAAGCTTGAGAAAAGCATGAGATTATGGACTGAGAAGCACAAAATTCTGAAGAAACTCGCCCAGTAGTTGAAGGTTGAAGGGAATGGGTCATGGAAAGTCCGCCTAACAGCCAAAGGATGAATGGAAAGACTGTTGGAAAGTCCGACCTGCACATGGCACAAATGTCTTGAATTCCGCCCATGTCAAGGGATTGAATGGAAAGCAGTGAAGAAAGTCCGCCCTAGCAAATGGCAAGCCTCATGGAAAGTCCGCCCATCCCTCTTGAGAATGTGGCAAGGAACTTGGAAAGTCCGCCCTTGATAGTGGAAAGAAACTCTTGAAGTCCGCCACAGCCTAGCAAGTGAGAAAGTTGAATTTTTGGCTAAGTCTTGGTACGTGGAAAGGTGGAAAGAAAGTCTACCCTTGGGGAAAATGATTGAAATTTTGACTAAGTATGGAATGAAGGATGGCAAAACTTTAAGGAAGTCTGCCTAGACTTTTGATGGATAAGTGCATGAAAGTCCACCTTGCTTAGGAAAATGGAAGAAAACTCTCCAAGTCCGAAATGGGATGATGGGTGAAGCAAAAATAAAATGGCAAAGTATGAATGTGCTGGAGAGAAAATTAAAGTTTGCCTAGCAAAATTTGTCTAAGACATTGGATGTCCAAAGAGAAAATTGTGAAATGGCTAAGACATGAGAAAGTCCGCCATAGTGAAAAGAAAGAGAAAAACCCATGAGAAAATTGCAAAAAATTAAAATCAAGCATGGGTAAAATAAAAATAAAAGAATTAAAGGTTGAGCAAATCGAAAATCACATGAAAACCTTTAATTATTTTTCAAAAACACTTAGAGAAAAATCAAACTCTATGGATAAACTTCAAATTTCGATAAGGATAAAGATGAAAGGTGAGAAAATTAGAAACTTTCCTCAATAAATTGGAGTCTACATTCGACGAACTTGAGAATGGAATGAATTCTTCAACTTCATAAGGCATTCGCAAGTCATTATCAACTCATAATTGCGATTCAAGAAGAAGCTTAGCTCTCTTTTCATTTCAAGAGTTAATATTTTTTTTACGAGAGTTGGAATATTTTAAGAGTTAGAAATTTTTCGAGAGAAAGAAATCTTTTTGAAAGATAGAAATTTTTTTGAGAGTTGAATAATTGATTTCGAGGAGAGAGAAACGAAGAAAGAGATGGAATTATAGGATGAATGTCGAAATTTTTAAGAGATTGCTTGCTTTTTTGGCAATAAAAATCAGATTTTCGAAGTCTTCAATTAAATTGCCAGCCACAGAGTAATTCCAAAGTTTGATGAATTAGTCTTACCTTTATCTTCATTCTATCTTCGAAAATTTCACTAAGTGTTATACTCAGCTTGCTTTTTCAATGAATTTAACTTTCGACAAGCTGAAAGTTAGAATTTTCGTGAGGAAATTTTAAAGAAAATAATTTAATGTTTATTGTATTCTCTTTCTCGCAGGTTGATGACCAATCTTGGAGGATCGTCAAAGAAAGCACCAATGAAATTCGCCAACAAGGGAGCCCAGCAAGAGACAAAGATCACCTCCAAGCGGAAAAACATTGCAGATACGAACCTTGGACATGTGGACTTTGAAGAGTTCAAGAAAATGATGTATGGATTAAATGGACTTATGCCAACAACAATTGCTCGCAAAATGATGTGCAATGGAATTGTTCAAGTTGCCGGATTTCCTCCAGCAACCCAGTGTGTCGACTTGATAGTCGAATGTGCAAGGCTTTACGATCCGCAGGAAAGACAAATTATAGCTCCTAATGGAAAAATTTTGGCGCACCTTGGAGCACCAGCTATCCAATAGGCATTTGGCATACTTGAACATGTTCGAGCTTAATACAAAACAAAAGGGGAAGCCAAAAGAATCTTTGATGATCGAGTAGATCAGTGTGCGACCCATATCAACAAAACATGGTTAGAAAAGCCACGAGCTTCCGCCAAGAAAATGCCTAAGAGACCGTGCAGAACAGACTTCAAGGAGGACTATGGTGACATTGTTTTTCTCTTGAACAGAATAATGGGCAATCCTCAAGGTGCCTATTTGAAATGTAGATGTATTTCTTTATCGAAGAAATCACCTCCGGGGTTAGAATGTTTGACTGGTCAAGAATGATCAGTGATAATATCCATGAACAGTTGATCAACCTTGAAAGGACTAAGGTATTTCATATGGGTTCCTATATTGTTTACTTATTGGCTAGAGCCTATAAATATCCTGGGTTGATATGCAAAGGTGTTGTCGGCAATGGAGAAAATCAGTTCAAGGTATATGAATGTTATCCTCAATTGCAACTTTCTGCCAAATCCCATTTTAGAAGAGCACACGACGCATTCTTGATGACTATCACAAGGATGCTACAAGGAGGAACCCATCAGGGGCTAACACATGAGGCAAAAAGTCTTATCAGTAAGTATGGATCCTGGTACACCCAGTTTCCTAGATTTACTTATATTCGAATCCAGGGATTCACTGGCAATCTGTACAAACTTCTTATCTACCCCACTCACAGGATGATCCTACTGGAGGTACTTAGGCAATTGGAGAATTTCCAAAATATCCAAAGGCCCAAGTAGAAAGCAGCCGTCACTTTCCCATTCTTTATTGGGAACATGGAAGAGTATTGTTCGTCCGCACAGGCAGCTGAAGGTGCCAGACTAGAAATGCAGTGGTATCCTTTCACATCATACCAGTCTCGAACCAATTTCGATCCTCACCATCATATCAGAATTGTGAATGGAAGGAAGTATAAACACCAAGTGGACCTGGAAGATTACTGGGCTAATGCCACTGATGAATTTGATGTCAGGAGAAGATTGTGGTCCAGACTGCCTGTCAGCGTGATTAGAACAACAAAACTCTTCCACGTGCCTGACCAACTTGAGGATGATGGCGTATTCACACAGCCAGGTTTCGATGAAAATCAACCTCTTCCTCCCATGCGCTCGTCAGAACCTGAAATTGCTGACTTGGATACCTTTATGAGGCCTGTCACCAAGTATTCACAATGGTGGGCAGACCAGCAGATCAAAGACCTGCGGTTGAGAGGAATGCCTTTGACATACACTCTGATGGGCGAATCGGAATCTTACTCTTCTAATGCTAGAGCAAGCCAAGGAGATGAGCCAATTGAAAGCTCAAAACCTAAGAAAAGGAAAGAAGCGAAGGGAAAAGGAATTGCCAATGAAGGACCTGCTAGGAAGCAACAAAGATTGGAGCCTCTTCGTTCTGCCATCTCCGCAAATGTGAATGAAATCTTGGACATTGATGAATCTCTTGGAGATATACAGATTCCCTCTCCTATCCCTATTCAGCCTGAAGATGATGAACCTCCATCACCCACAGACACCGAGGTTTTGGAGTCATACAATGAGGTTGATATTTTGGACAATGAGTTTGAAGATGGTATGATTTCAGCCTTGAGAGGAATCCAAGAAATTCAGGTCGCGCAGGATATTCAAGAAGAAGAAGATATCGTGCAGCCAACTATTTTTGATTGGTTGAAAGAGAGATTTAAGATAAAGGAGCCTGAAGAGGTTCAAGAAGAAGAAGATGACATGACCGATTTCCTGGCCAGACTGGAAGCAGTTAGTACAAAGGAACCTGCCAAAACCTTCTCTACCATCCAGAGAGACGAAGCTGGGCATTGTACAGTCCAAGTTGCTGTACCGACAGTTGACAAACCGAGGGAAAAAATTACTCCCTAGGAGTATGCTATCACCATTGTCTACTTAGGCCCTACCACTAAGGGACGAGATGGAAGAGTTGGACAATTCTGTTGCCACTATCAAAGCCAGGCTGGAGAAGGAAACAATAAAGAAAAGAGAGTATAAACGAGAGGTTGAAAGACTCAAGGAGTATATTCAGCACCTAACTAAGCCTCTCGATCAAACTACTTTAGCAGCTCCTCCGCTGATGAATATTTCTCAGGAGATTGTTGAAGAGGAGAAGAATATAGCTAAGGAAACTAAAGAATGGTTGAGTAGCAACATGCAAGAGGTGGCCGTATTTGCAGAAAGATTCGCAATGGCATATGGAAAAACTTCTTCCTTACTTTCGAGAATTGCAACACTAGCATAAACATGGGATAATGCCCAGGATGTTCGAGATAGAGTCCTTCCATGTCTCAAAGTGCTTAAGGGAGTGCCGAAGCAAGAGCTGGTCAGTGGAGAGGTAATTGCACCAGGGGCAACTTATGATTTCTACAGTTGGTACATGACACTGATCATACGAAGTGAAATCATAGAAAAGGTTAAGGTTGATACAATCCAAATTGAGGAGAAGACAAAAGAAATTTGAGAGAAGATCCTAGCTGTGGCTGCAGATGCGCTTGAAAAGGACACTGTACGAGCAAACAACTTGTAGTTCGAAAACTTGAAGAGCAAAATTCAGGATATCTTCTTCACCACTGGACCTGTCTACAAACAAAATTTGACTAGGGCAGCTGACTTCATGTTCATCTTTCGTGGTTTCCAGCAATAGGAATCAGAATGGGAAGACACTTTTTCCGGATGCTCGGATGATCTCAATCTGCTGGAATTCAGGATCAATGCGTTGCCACCTGTCTTGATTGATGAGGTTGACATGATAGTTTCTAAATTTATCCAGTATACTGTGACCGAAGAGGATAAGGATGAACCCCCTCAAGAATAGCTCTCTGCTCTAGTTCACTGCCTGTTATCTGATTGTGCTTTTGGAAACCTTAATTAGGGTTATTGATTTTTTAATATCTGCCGTTGATTCCTGATTAATCTCGGTTGTTCATTGTACTCCGACAACTCTATATAAACCCTCTCTCATTCTCTCATTAGATATAGAAAAATACAAACACAGATAGAGAGACGGATAGATAGATACATAGAAGATAGAAGAGATAGATAGCATAATAAGAGAGAGAGTTTTATGAAATTGTTGCAAAAGACTATTTTGATAATGAAGTTCATGATGCATGAGGTGCTTTGAATTCTCTTATTGTCAAATGGTTGCATGGTTACTTATTTCTCTTCCTCATTGAATGGTTTCAAGTTAGGATCTATTTTAGATGTATGTTAATGGAATGATAGATTGATCGTAAAGATAAGTGAAACTTGGTTCATACTTTCTTTGAATGGATGCTTTCTATTCAATACGTAAAGTTAGACTGAGCCTTTTGTGTGGAAGCTTCATTGTATTACTTCGAATGATATTGTTCTATTGATGGTGTTGTTCGTAGTAAGAAAATTTTAAGCACAAATTCCTGGAAGATTGCACTTGCTTTGTGTAGTTGTCGTATTTCGTGGCGAAACAAAGTATTGTTATTTGGTTTCATTCAATCTTTACTGTCTCTTGAGTTCATAGCAATAGTATAGGATTCCTCAACCCTTACTCTTTTTTTCATTTTTTACCCGAAATCCAAAAAACCAAAAAAAATATATATCATTGCATCTAGGTCATTGCTTTCTAAGTAACTTGCTAGAGTAAATCCCTTTTGTGATTATCAGCAAAATCATATCTTCCACAGAGCGTATCCGCACCCAACTTATGAAACATTGGAATTGCTGTATGATCTTTTGGCAATCTTAGCATACTAGTCAGTTTTTCAAGAGAGGATAGAGTGTCTCTGGATTCTTTATTCTAAAGTGCTTGGTGAGTCATAAAACACGCATCAACAATACTACCATCAGAAGACTTTCTTGGTGGCATGGCTAGCCAAACTCCTGCAACTTCAGCTATCAACCTAGTTGCATACCATGTTGCTGCACAAGACAAGCCATGCAACTTGCATTATAATTCACATAATTTGAGTTCAATTTGCCCCTCTTTATATATTTCAACATGTGGTAATTGTCAACATATTAACTTCCAAACCTTCAAAATAGAATGCATTTATCAATGTTTGACTCAGTGTGTTTTAATATGGACTATCGCATGTTGTTTACCCTTAGCCATTAAAGTGACAAGGTTCACTACCTTGCTTTTGCCATTATGGACTTATATCGACGTTGACAAAGGTCTGAACACCTTAAGATGCATATTTGTCTAAGGCTTGTGCTGCATATGTGTAGGTGTGGGGACAATCTTTTGCATTTGTTTCAACAACTCAAATGGCTTCAGTGTGGTGGAAATGACTTCTCTTTCTATTTCCTTGCATTTAACCATACCATACTTATCAGGTTCGAAACATTCAATTCATTTGGCAATTATTGTTTTTTTGTTGAACTTCCTATAGGAAATGAAAACTTTGGACAGAGTTGGTCAAATCTAGTCTTTGTCCAGAAAAATTGGATCTAGCTGGATTTGGACCAATCCTTGCAATTGGTTAACACTTCCCTAATAATATATCACTTTTCTAAGACTCATAAGTTGAAGCAACATATATTCAACTCAACCAATTAGCTGAGAAACACTAAGGAAGATCATATAGTAGCAAGGAAATGTCAAAGAGGATCTCAAGAGTCTTTTATAACTGAAGCACAAGAATTTGGAAAGCTTCAGTGTCTTCAAAGCCTGCACGCATGTTCTTTTTCCTGTCTAGGATGGTTTAGCATAAGACAATTTTGAGTAGTGTTGAAAGTTTGAAACCATTGCCTATTTGTAGTTCCTTCATGACATTAGCATCCCAAGTGTTGAGAATCCAGATCAATCACAACACTATGCCTCTGTTTCACCCTAACAATATAATATCTGCAACTTTGTTCATATGCTTTTCTTGTTAAAGAGTTGTCAATTATTTAAGAGTGTTCAATGTAAGGATAAGCCTTCATGAGAACATTAAGTGACTAAGCTGATTTCACTGAGTCATTTTCTGGTCACTCAGGGATGGTGTTGGGTTCCATGTGTGGGTTCGTCTCATTTTCGTCTCAGACAAAGCTGGGCCATAACTGAGCAAGGTACTCTAAGAGAACAAACCTGGGCCATTTTGAAAAGCACATTGGGCTGTTGAAATTGGGTACAGATCTAGGAGCTGAACTCAGGAACTTAGTATTTTATTGTAATGTCCCCAATTTTTATGAGTTAGCATATAATTAAATAATTAATTTTAAGTTGTCGGAAAAGGTCAAATTAAAAAGACAACTTAAATTAATTATTTTAATAGTCCAAAGGTAACTTAAGTTTTAGAAAAAGGAAGGAATCATGTGCGAAGGCGTCAAAATTTTGCGCGATGTCGAGCCTCCTGATGCGGGCGATGGAGTGCTGATTCTGCATTTCGGCGCTAGGATGAAGGAATTGCCTAAGGGAAAGAAGGGTGCGATATGCAAAAAGAAGGGTGGTGGCATTGCGAGGGATGGGAGGACACGGTACGCCCTTCGCTTAGTCGTCTCTTGGAAATCTGTGGGCTCTCCTTCCTCCCTGCCTCCCGCTTGGAGCTTTGATTCCCTTGGTGCTGGCTCTGGTGCGGGGGAGATGCCAATGTCGGCAACGTCTCTAGATCTAGCCTTAGACCCCACAGTGAAATGCAAAAATCGGGAAAATCCGTTTCACGAATGCAATGCTTTTTGCTTGGAACAGATTTGGTGGTTAAACCCTAACCCATCTCCACCTAAATTCTCTCCGACTCCTGATGTCCCTCCCAAAATAGATCATGTACAGGGCATTGTGGGCTCCTCTTGTTCAGTTGGCGATGCGGAGGTTGTCTTTACCAACTAACTAGCGGAACTCCTGATCTCAGATGATTGCATCAATGAGGTTTCTTCGGACATTGGTGCCCGTTCTTTGATCTTGAGATTTATGTGTAGGCGACTATCCATTGACTTGGTATTTGAATAGGTAAAGAACACTTGGAATAATATCCCTACTTCAAAGGTAGAATCTCTAGATTTTGGTTTTTTTCTGTTTTCTTTCACCTCGACTGACGATTGCAATTTCGTAATGCATAACGATCCTTGGTTTTTTGGGAACTCTGGAGTCTTTCTATCTCCTTGGTCACCTTTTTTTGACCTAACCTCTACCAAGGTCACTAAAATTCCCATGTGGATCAGGGTTTATAACTTGCCTCTTGTCATGCGATCTTCTGAGCTAATAAAAAATCTGATTAATCAGGTGGGTTTTTTTGTTAAGATTGATTCGGATAGGAGTGCTACCTCTCGTAGGTTTATCAGGGTCTGTGTGTTGACGAACATTTCCCTTCCTCTCCCTCACTCCATTCAAATTCATTCTTCTAAAGGCACTTGGACGCAATTTTTGAACTTTGAGGGGCTTCCCTTCAGATGTTTCCGCTGCAACAACTTGGGCCACAAAGTTGAGGCCTGTACTGCCTAGGGATCCTATGGCATGAGATGTATTAGTCTCCAAAAATGGATCAAAAAAATAGAAGGCCTTGATGTTGATTTTATCTGGCGGAATCATGGAAAGTTATTTTCCTCACTTTGTTCTTGAGCCTGTGCCTAAGTCTCTCATGGTGCCCATTTCATCTCCACCTGTTGCTTTGACTGACAACATTGCTGATGATCAACTACCTTTAATTGTCTCAGAGGATGAGGTTCAAATTTTGAGGGCACTTACCCTTTCATGGAGGATCTGGAAGAGAACTTCGAGCTCTTCGAACTTGACTTAATTTTGGCTCCTTCATGAAAACTCGGGATTGCTCAATGGGACAGCAGTAAAATTAAACTAGATTGCGGAACTGCAAAGAAAAAAGGTTGGAAAAGCGATGCGGAGAAACTCTGTATGGAAGGAATGGAGGCTGTGGGAGGAGGCTCTCAGTGGATTATGGAGGCCCTCCTCTCACGGCATGGGAAAAAATCCTAGCTTC